>VZTE01002857.1:1065795-1197331 GCA_013397775.1 Eulacestoma nigropectus
TCCCTAATTTTCTCCTCTCCCCCCCCCCCCCCCCCCAAGTGTTTAATGGATTCAGACATAAAATCTGAGGCATTTCACAGGCTGTTTGATATGTGTGGGAAAGCACGGTTCAAAATGAGGTTTTCCTTTCAGTTCGTTTAATGTTTGGAGTCAGTCAGATTTACTGAGGGATGAGTAGTTAGGCGGTGTGAGTAACAAAGGACTCAGATCATTGCTCCTCCACCCCTCTGGTCAGCCTTCCTTCAGCGTGCTCATTAAACTGATCAATGATTTTTACCAGGGAACATGAGAAATGCTCCAGACTAAGAGCAAATCAAGTCAGAACCACTGAGGAAGCTGTGTAAAGCAGATTGGGGATCAGCTCAAGCTTTAGTTCTTGTTTTGGACTGGAGGGCTTTCCACTGGTTTGTGTTACTCCAGCTTCCAGTATTTGACGATGTTGATGGAATTTGGAATAAAAGCAGCAGCAGATAAGAATTCGGACCAAACATACAAATTTGTCAGTGAATAATTAATCAGTCCCTACTTATTAGCACTCACCAATGTATTACTGGATGAAAACATCCCAGATTTCAATTTTAGTTGGACAAAGAGCTTTTTACTGAACAATTAATATGCAATCTGCAATGCCATCCCCAATGTGGTGGGCAGGAGCTTGCATACTTGAATACTTTTTTTTGTCCTTTCAATGCATCTGTTTTGAAGTATTTTAGACTTGCCTGCTCTACAAAGTTAAAAAGTATGAATGTATATTTAGGTTTAGGCGATTAATTAAGCCCCTCTCTTGCCTTCTGGTGTGGTACCAATCTCTTGGCCAAATTTTGTGGTTTTGACTTATTCATGAAGAGTTTTATCCCCACCCTGTTTTGTTGTTTTGGTTTTTTTTTTTTCAGCTATGTGGATAACTATCAATGTCCATGGCATGTTTTTTTTTTACACATATGAGACTTTTTTAAATGGACACACTTCATGGCTGGTTTAGAGCATGAATTCCTACCACTATTTCAAAAGACCAGCCCAGCAAATAAGAGGCATAAAACTAAGAATACTAAAGATATAAAAGCTGAGAACCTGTATGGCAGCACCTTTAGTTTGTGTTTCCAAAGAAATGGAATTTAGTATTGTGAAGTGGTGCAAAAGCCACATTAAATAAAGAGGGCAGGCAAAGGTTTATTATCTATATTTGTCATTTAAGTGGTTTGTGTGTCAGTAAGACAACAATGAGCTTGATTTCTGAAGATCCCTCTGGAAGCAGAAATTTCTCATTTATACATGTAGGAGGAAAGAGATGGATTCCTATGGCAGGACTCATTCACTCCCTTTTGATTAGGGGCAATGACAAGGTCCTTCCGTGAATTTTGCATGAGAAATTTTGCTTTCTACAGTGCTTTGTTAAAAATGAGAATGCAGCAGATATCACCTTGATGAGTAGCTAAAATAATTTTGCACGGCTTAGTGAGATCTGGCAGCTAATGTCTAGTTTAATATCTAATACATTAGACACATTACTTATTAAAAATTTCTGTGGCTAAGTCTGAGAGGGAGTAGACAATTTTATGGTCACATATTAATAACATCTATATATAGAGCAGTCCAGAGGAACCAGGAAGGACGTTTTCCTGCCATGGATTGCAGGAATTGTACAGACTGCTCGGTATGGCTTGCTCTTTTCAGGTCAAAAGGAGTTAAATGGAATTTCTGCCCAGCTGTACACACAGTCTGTAAGGTTCATTTCTCCGAAACAACTGTGTGTGTCTGAATTGATTTTAGTCCAGTGAGTTATTTTTATTATATGGGAGATATAGGTCAAGAAAGATTAAGAAACTGAACACAGACTGGTACTTCTGACACCTATTGGGACATGGAAGCAGAGTTTCCAGGTTTGCCAGACCAAAAGCAAAGGGACAAAAGTGTCTCAGATGAATGAAGGGGCAGATAAATGGGGTTTCTTTCTCGTTTGACCAGAACTACTTCAGTAGAATAGAGAAGCCTTTTACACTGGGAAACACATTTTACTGAGATTAGGCCATTTTAGAGTTGTCATTTTCGGGCTTGTGACCAGAATAAGGCACTTGTGAGCAGATTGCTTTTGCAGGTGAATAAATTGGAGTGTTATTATCCTGCAGAGCTCTTGGCCTTATCACATCAGAGCAGATACCCTTAGATGGGCAGGCATTTAGACCCCAGTTAAAT
This sequence comes from Eulacestoma nigropectus, assembly GCA_013397775.1. Taxonomy (NCBI): domain Eukaryota; kingdom Metazoa; phylum Chordata; class Aves; order Passeriformes; genus Eulacestoma; species Eulacestoma nigropectus. Next base: position 1,067,989 of record VZTE01002857.1, read on the forward strand.
GGGTACAATTATATCATGAATGAAAGGGTGAAGATTGTTTTTAGTGTTTGGAAATTCTGATGTTGAATTGGTTAAACATAGAAAGACTCCTGAGCTTAAATTTACAGCTTATATATGAATGTATATTGCTCTTTCTGCTTAAAGATCTACCTATATCTTATTGCCAAAAGATATCCCTAGCCAAAGAGAAAAGATAAGATCATTTCTCTCCCTCTCTCTTTTAAAATATTTACATTAAAATATGTGAGATGGGGTTTGCACCATATTTACAGTTCTGGAAAACTAGAAACTGTGATGTTTCTACTAGACTGTTGTTTTTATAGATGTATTTTATGGCAAAATTTCAAACAAATAACATTTTTCCTTCAGTACTCAGATGTCACTGAAATAAAGGATTAGTTTGGATGAAAGATTGACACCAGGGACGACAGCAAACTGCAAGTGTGCCAGTAGTAAAAGTGTGAAACGGTTTAAAAGTGTAGCAGAGAGGGCCATGGCAATTACTTTATGCAGGAAAACAAAGGACTCAGTTGAGAAAAAAAATCCATGTGTGCCAGTGATTTTGGCTGTTGGAAGCAGTAAAGTGTTGGTTTAGTCTTCCAAAAGACAAAGCAAAGTTTGCTTTTTTTTTTTTAACCTCATTTTACCTTTAAATTTTCAATTACTTTTTAATATGTTTAGTTTAAGATAAGTGTGCTTATTTTTCACGTCGGTGCCCTCACCCCTGGTTCAGGCACGAGCACTTTTGCTGTCGTCATGCATTCACCATGTCAATCTCTTGACTATGAGAGCTTTTAAGAGTCAAAAGCTGATAAAACTATATCAGCTTTTAAGAGCTCTGTACCTGAGTTGTTGTACTCCTGAATATTGCTTAAGACACTTTTGAGACCATATAGCACTGAAACGCTGTTTTTTCTTTCCTGGTGTATTATTAAGACAGCAATCAGCCAGTTATGTGGATGGTTGCTTCCACACTTGGAATTTCATGGCTTTGTGCTGGTGTCTACGCAAGGGAAATGCCTTTTCTGACATAAAAGAAAACCACGATGAGTTTTTATCGAGGCTCTCATATTTACTGTGAAAGCCACTGATAGAGCAGTTTGTAGATATATCATGTTTGGTTGTAATCACAGAAGGAACACAGGGAATAATTTTGTACTCTGCAGTTTCAACAAGCATGTAGCAAGAATTCCTTGGCCTCTATGGGTGTGGTTAGAAAGTTGTTGAAGATAAGTTCAAGTACAGCAAAGTTTTGCCTCTATGTCTTATAAAGATTACAAACTCCCCTAAAAAGTTACGGCAAGATTAGACTGGATTTGAAGGAGATCTGAGGTCATCTTTTCTTGATGTTTGAACCCCCCACTGAGACAGATTTACTGACTAAAAGTCTCTGTGGGTCTGCTTGGTATCACAGCTCTTACCCACACCAATATTAAAGCGTAGCAGCCGTCAGTCAGCCAACTTTGATTCTACATATCCTCTGTCATTAAAAAAAGAAACTTAAAACAGGCAGGGAAGCTTAAGAGTTAATACTAGAGATGTAAAATTCCTGATTTTTTTTTTTTTCTTGAATGCTGTTATTGCAGAAAGCTTTAGGAGTTATCTGAACTGATGTTGTTTTCAAAAGCAGAATGTGCCCTTTGAAACAAATCAAGGGCACGTCTGAACTCTTAAATTTTTTTGAGTTATTACTGTTAAAAAAGAGGTCAGATTAACTGGAAGATGTCTCCGGTGGAGTTCTGAAACCTTGGCTAGTTTCTCACTTCAGACCTGCTTTAGAATAGTGATATACAAAGACATAAAAGGAATCTCAGGGTTTTTGTTCTTTTTAGTTTTCTGAAGAATGATATGACCTTTTCAAGGAAAGAAGCCTACAGTGCCTGAAGTCACAAGATATCCACAAACAACTCTAAAAATAATGGCTTACCATGTTTTCTTTAATTTCCAGTCTGAATAGATTGAAGTTTGTTTGATGTGTTACACTTGGATATTTAAGTAAATACATGCTGTAATTAAAAACTCATCCCTCTCTCTGAGGTATGAGTTACAGTAACATATGAAGTTGCAGAGCCAAAGTATGGTGTATAAAAAAGTGTGATGGAAAAAAAAAGTGAGATTACCAAGAAAAATAAAAAAGGAGATTATTGAACGTAAGTGCTTGACTCTCTGATGTTTCTGAATTAGCTTGAAAAGAAGAATAGGATGAATCATCCCAAAAAACTGAACAAATATTTTCTGGGAATGGGGTTGTAAAATTTCTGTCACATCCAGTTTTAGTCTTAAGTGGATTTAACTATCTCACTGTGCATGGAAGTGAATGTACACAAATGATTCTTGAGCCTTTTTATAGCTTTTGTCTTATTTTTATGTACTGGGCAGAAAAAGCAAGCTGGACTCCTGTAGATAAACACACCCCTGCAGTTTATGTAGACATTTTACAAGTTCCAGGGCTTGTTGGTAAGGTTTCTTTTGTAGAAGGAAATAATGTGAACAAAGAAATTCTTCAAGACTTGAAAAGTATCAAAATAGAGATCTAGATTATTGTATGAACAGGTTGTGTCACTCTCTGAAAGAAAATACCTGTTATGGGTAGCTTCACACGAGAAGCTCCCTTCTTTCCCAGGCCAAGTTGTGCTCTCTGTGGTCCAAATCAAAGTTACAACTTTGGGACGTGTTGTCAGGACAGAAGATTGTTGAGTATCACGTAGAGAAGCCTTTGTGACCTTGCAGGCAGGAGAAATAAAAGGAAATTCAGTGCTAGAACATGTACATAGGTGATGAGGGTGATGCATGTGAGTGAAGCCTGTCAGGAATAATGGATGAGAAGGCTGCTGGCTCCATCTCATCACTGTGGGCTGTCACTCTAATGCTGTTGACCATAATAAAAATAATCATAAAAAATATTCTGAGGGGGAAATATTTACACCACCCAATCTGGAATACTGTTTGTAATTTTGATCAGCTGTAGTGAAGAAAGGAATATTTTGGCTTGACATGTGTTTATGACAAAATGATCAGGAGGCATCTTTTATGCAGCAGCAGTCACAAGTAGAATGAAGGAGCTTGATCTCCTGTGGTTATTGACAACATTATTATAAGGATATTACTGAGCTGTAAAATACACGAAAAGAAGAGAAATGGGAATAAATATCACAGTAAAAGCTTTTTCAGCTGAACAAAATGGAGTGAAATGATTATATCAATATGCTGGAAATGAGAAGTGACCAAGCTCTTGATTTCTGCAAGTGGGTCACAAGACTGAAATGCTTTTAGGAAGATGTTCAATTAAATATGAACAGAGACTAAATTCTACAATTCAAGCTTTTGTCTTGGAAGCTGTGGGAGAATGTACGAAATCGCTCTGCATTCCCCGTGAGCTGAAGTAATCCTCTCCCAAGAGCCTTTATCTCCTGTTCAACAGCCTAAATCCATGAGAACGTGTGAAAATAACAACCACTTATGAGACTGTTATGTGGGTTTTTGGAATGATGAACATCTCAGAATTTCGTCCAGTTGCCTCTCTCTTGAAAGCAGAATAGGTGCTCTCACTCTTGCTGGGTAGCGAGCATTGTATTTGGAGCAGATTTTTCTCAGTTCTTACGCAGATTGATGCTTGGTCGCTTCGAATTAACCACAGAAGGGCAAAATGCCCTCTTCAGAGTGTTGGAGTTACTTCTGTGGAACCTTTGTGGAGCATCAGTGAGTCCAAATACCATTAAAGGGAAACTTTGAGCCGGTGTAATCGTAGATGTGGATCTCGAACAAGCTGTGAGCAGTGATAAGTGACTTACTGAGCCCTGAGCTGCCTAAGCCAGGCCAGTGCACTTGTCCTTTTTACAGATGAGAGATCAAGGATTTATTTTCTTCCCTTCTTCTTGCTCTAGAGAAAACCTCATCTTCCACTGATTGTGATTTATCACTACCAGAGATAATCTGCTGGGAAACAGGAAGACTTCAGGGAGGATTCCTTAACTTCTAGGTGCTGACAGATATCTGAATCAAAAATTGTCTCTAAATCCCCCTCTCTTCTCAAACTTTCTATTACCTGGGACTAATTTTGGCTCTCCTCACTTCCATGAGATATATGTTAGAAAGCAATTCGTTTAAAAAGATCTTTACACCAAGGTAAATACCGAATGATTGGATGCATATCCCCATATGTCACCCACTAGTTATTTTTTCTTATCATCCAAGAACATTTATTTTGAATTTGGAATTGTATAATTTGGTGTAGGAAATGAATGGCAGCAGGAAAGAGCACCCTGATTTTAATTCCTTTAGTTCCTAATATTATCTAACAAGGTTCTTAAGATTCCCATCTATATTTATAACTTGTGACTTGTGTTCCATGAAGAAAATGTATAAATTCAAATTATGCAGGAGTTGAGATATTATATAGTTACATTTAGACATGCTTAAACTACTATAAACTCTTTATTCTCTTCAGACCCATTAAGCTGAGGCACTCAGGGCCTTTAGATTTTTGGATGACATTCTCCAGCTAAAACTTTGTCTTCTGTAAGATAAATTTCCCTCTGTAAAAGAACAGAACAAACACTTGCTACCCTTCACCAATTAATTCTGAGCTCCTGCATTTAGTCCTTTCACAGATTTGTAACATTATTGTTACTTTTACATTTCTGTCTGTATGTGCAAATATTTATAGTGCATTTTCCTCCCTAGATAATATCTTATAGCTCATGAGAGTAAAGAACTAAAATTTGGACTGTACTTACTGACTTCAGGTTCACCCCTTCAGCTGTTTCTGACAACCAGCAGGAACTTTATCTAAAATGTCTTTTTGAGTTGTAATGGAAATAGGAAACCCTTTCCTATGTGTTGTCTTTGAATGTACAAGAAAGGAAATCTTCACGGGAATTTCTAGAGAACCTGGGTAGTGAACTTTATTAAAGCAGATGCAAAATATGCAAGATCAGAAGGATTTGGTCTAGAGGCTAAAAAAGAATAAGACTCTGTAGGTGATTGTAAATAAGTAATGTATAAAATGTATATGATGTAAGAGAAAATGCTGGGAGATGTACATTTTTTATTTCTATTTTTTTGGAAGAATAAGTTTTAACTGCTGAAGATCGTTTCTAAAAGAGGTGGATGCATCTAACAGATGGCCTTGCAGAAACATTGGCTACAGATTGATCCATTTTCCTGGATTATAGTAAGGAGAGAGATCCTAGGGTTAAGAAATGTGTCAAACCTGGTGTTGGTTAACTTACACACACCCATAATCTTCTCCACTGTGCAGCTGAGAGATCTCTGATTTGTGCATGACCCAGTTGTTAAACATCAACTCTCTTTTCTAAATAGTGCTGTCATCTGTGCACCAGTTGTACCAATGAAAGTAAAATCTATTCTCTTGAGAGCTGAGGCAGGACATAATTGAACACCTACTTGGAAACGCCTGTCTGGGTTAAAGATGATTTCTAATCTGTATCTAGAAGTCACCAGGTGCTCACAAGGGGGACAGAAAGAACAGGTCTAGGAGGAAAACTACTTTGTAGCAATATGTAGCTTAGATTCAGGGGATCTTTAACAGCTGAGAGCAGAAATCCTATTCATCTGTTCAAACTGCAGCCAGAACAGCTTGTGTGGGGAGGCCTTACTGAGGCGCCGTGTGTGTGCAGCACTGACGAAATTGGGAGTTTTCCTCAGGCAGAGCTCATTCCCTGGCAGAGAAGGTGCTTAAATCCTGCATTATATGCCACAATCCAGCACCATTCTGATTACAGAATGGTTGCGTTTGTTGCTTTATTTTTTCACAGAAGCGAAGGTGGCAAAGCAGCTCTGGAGCCCGGAGCGATTTCTGCTGTCGCGGTTCTTAGGATGACAGGCTGCTGTGCCAAGGATGTCACTTTTATGGTGCACCGCCCCAGAATGGCAGGGAATCGTGTCTTTTATAAACCTGCTCAGCTTGTCTTTGTTTTCACTTTTTTCCTCCCGTTCAAATTTCCAGACAAGCCACAGAGCTGCTTTGTTGGAGCTCTGAGTGAAATTCCTTCTCTGCTTGACTGTTCTCTGCCAGACAGTGCTAACAAGCCGCCTTCCCAGCAAACTCTTAGATGGAATAAGCTCTGATAACCTGAAAGAGGACTTTTGTTGCGACTCCTCTAAACCCCAGAGGTGTGGGTTGCCTTTTCTGCAAGGCACACACTTCTCTAAACCCCAAGATATTGGATCTTCTCTTCCTCAAAGCACACGGTCACAAAGACCTTTTCAGAGCGAGATTCCTTTTCTAGTCCTTTGAGTGTCTGGGACATGGAAGCAATGGAAATTAAGGTGCCAATGCTCAAGTGCAGTCTGCAGGTGAATTCTTTCTCAAAAGAAAGGCTGGAGTCAATGCATTACTTTAGTTTTACTGCAACCCAACCTCTAGCAGCTCTGAAACTCTCAGTTACCTGCAGTTCCCTTCCTACTGTGGAGCACTGAGAGGTCTCGTGCTCTTTTAAACAACCAGGCAGGGAGGGGCAGAGGGGACAGCATTGTTCTTAGAACAGGTCTGCACATTCAACCCAGCACATCCAGATCCCAATCATGTCAAAGAGATACTTGGTTCCTTTGGCACCAGTGCGAGGTAGAAGTAGATGAATGCTGGGCATTTCCTTAACACAGATTCTTTTTTAAAACCTGCTGGGCAGATATATGTCAGTATTGGGGGTGCTAGTCTGGTTTAAGGTGCCAATATGCTTTTTTTTTTTTTTGGTCTGGGCTGCTTTCTCTGTCTTTTTTTTGGCCATTTTCTCTTTGTTTGAAGGAGCTAAGAAACTGAGGGTGAAATGGAAAACAGTTCCCAGACCAGGAGCAATCACGGAATGGTTTGGGCTGGAAAGGACCTTCAAGATCATCTCACTCCAGCCCCCCTGCCACAGGCAAGCACAGCTTCCACTGTCCCAGGTTTCTCAAAGCCCCATCCAGCCTGGCCTTGAGCACTTCTGGGGATGGGACAACAATGGGGGACAGTAACAGAAGGGGTTTTCCATCCAAAGGAGAACATTCTGGGATAGCAGTGACTGAGTCCTGCCAAGCTTGTGTGGAGCACCTGGGAGTTTAGAGTGACTCTGTGTGGATAAGGGTCAGAGGCAGGCCTTAAAAAATCCCCAACCTCATAAACCCAGGGAAGTTTTCTTACAGATGAGATAAACAGGTAACAGAGAACTGATGAGCCCAGCTTTCTGCATGTCTCCTCTGTGGGAATTGCCACTGGGCAATAATAGGAGAATGTATCAGCTGTAATGGCTCAAGCAATGAATGAACTTTCTCTGAATGGTGTCTGGAGAGGCAGGACCTGCCTGACATCACTGGGAGGGCAGTTCCCTGCTTCAGCTTAGCTCTCTGGTGCTTTTCAGGTCTGAGTAATGCGTGGCTGGCACAGCTGGCCAGGTCCTGTTTGCTCAGGATGGGCTCTGTAAGGAGAGGAGGTGTCAGATTGTGGAAACCTTGACCTGACTGAATGGAATTTTCCTGCCTCAGGTACCTGGTGAAGTGGATCTCTCTGAAGCATATTGGGGTGGCTGAAAATCCCCAGGCACACACAGACCAGGACGTGCAGCCATCTGGTAAATGTCATCCTGGAGTGGTGCTGAGGTAGCAGTGTAACAGTGTGAGACCTGCGTGAGATGAGAAATCAGTCGTGTAACAGCTTTTGAATCATCCCAGGAAGCAAGACTGAGTCATTAGCTTGCTGCTGTTGTACTAGCCAGACAATTTATTGTTAAATGCTTGTCTGTAAAGAAAAATCTGCTTTTTCTGGGAGCTCTCGATAGCACTGACATTTACTCAGAGTAAATCTAACACGGATTGGCTCAGAACACTAGAGCCTGACAGACATGACATTTGCTGCTGCCATACTTTAACCAATATTGTGCTGATAAGGTCTTGGCTATCCAATGGAATTGATGAAATACAATTTTAAACCTAATGGATAGTCTATTTACCTTTACACTAAGCTGTAAGAAGAAATAAATTAAGGATCTTTTCATGCTTCTTGGTATACACTGAAAAAACCTCATGAATTAAATTTACCCTTATTTCCATTGTCTCCAGACATTAAAAGTACAAGTTAGGGCTTTTTTTCCTGTCCTTTTTAGGAGTTTGCAAGTCTGTTTCCAGCAGCCTTGCCAGAGTGCAGATTCTACATGATCTTTAAATACCGTATGATTGCATCGTCCTGGAAACTAAGCAGTGGAAAATAAGGAGGTGATTGGTGACAGCCAGCATGACTTCACTAAGGGAAAATCACGCCTGACAAATTTGGTGGCCTTCTGCGACAGAGGTACAGCACTGGTGGGTAAGGGATGAGTAGCAGATGTCATCCACCTGCACTTGTGCGAAGCCTTGGCGCTGTCCCACACCCTTGAGTCTTAGCGGGAGAGAGGTGGGTTTGTCACTTGGGGCACTCGGTGGGTAAGGAACTGGCTGGATGGTCACGCTCAGAGCTGTGGTCAGTGTCTCAGTGCCCAGGTGGAGAGCAGTGCCGTGCCCTGGTGCTCAGGGGCTGGCGCTGGCACTGCCGAACGACTCTGGTGACGCGGGCAGAGGGACGGAGCGCAGCCCCTGCAGGGACACTGGGGGAGGGGATGCCATCCGCAGGGACCTTGACAGGCTTGATCACAGACCCAGTTTTGGTGCGGTATTTGGGAACTCTAATGAATTGTATAAATTAACTGCAGTACAAGATCAGTCTGAGACCCTCACTGTGAGCTTGGCCCTGTGTTTGCGATCCAGGAGTGCACACTGGGATCAGGGGTGTGGGTGTGGTGGGAGATGGAAACAGAGACTCGAGGAACAAAGGCAAGTGTTTAGAGGCTTCACGAGTTAAACCATCTCCTGTCCTCCAGCTGACAGACCCCTGTGGTTGGAAGGACTGATGTGGCACTGCCCGCAAGAGCTCCTGCCAAGCCGGGAGCAGCAAACCCCACCAGTGCTGAGCAGGGCCCCTCACAAGGCTGATCCTGAAGATGAGCCATGGCAACTCTCCAAAAGCAGCCTAAAGTTCTTCTCTTCATTTAAATCCACCCAAATCCCTTGTACTGAAGCAAATCTTAGAATTTTCTTATGGTAATAGTCATAGGGGAATAAAAATCGTGGTGAAAGAGAGGAGGAAAATATCAAGTTGTAATTACCACTTGAAAAAGTGTGTGCTGGAAAAATATTATAAACATTACTAGCATTTAGCATCATTTGGGAATATCTTGCAGGAAATGAAATGATGTATTATTAAAAATATGAAATAGTATTATTTCCACGAGGAAATGAAAGAGTTGCACAAGGATAGCTTTCCATAAATCATCCACATAATATTTCTATTCTAGCATTAGTCATAAGTTCAATTATCAATAGTGTAGTGTGCCAGGAGTTGTGTTGATTAGATCTAATTATTTATGGATTTCTTTCGCCAGTTTTTTTTTTTTTTTTTTGAATGTGTTGAAGTAAAGGTTATTGTCCTTCATGGTTTAAGATAATCAAATTACACACACAGTGTTGTTGGGAGAGAAGTAATTACCAGTCATGCACACGCAATTAAAACAAGTTTTGAAGCCTTCAGAGAGCTTTAGCATTTTATTATTATTCTTAAGTAAGAATATTTTCATAATAGTTTATAAAACTGCTGGAAAGTCAGAACCTATTATTTTTAATGCAAACTGCTTGCACATTTATTTTAGTGGCTCTTCTGTTTGAATGAGTGTAACATTTTTGGTGAGCAGCAGAGTGCTGTTGAGTGATTCCAAATTATGAAGGTAGAATAGGAGGAATTAAGAAAAAACCTTATTGTTTTTCCCAGAATGGTGTATATCTGAGTTATTTTAAGGCCATAACTAATGAAATCCTCTTGATTTTCTGGCTCTGGTAGATAACTTTTGCCTAGGTAGGGGAGGTTGACCAATAATATTGGATGAAACCTTAACACTGTAGAACATTGAATTCACATGGTTGCAAATTTAAGCACCTTTTGAGCATTAAGGCATTTGGTTGTTAATGGCTGCTAAATATTTTTGAAGGGACAGTAGCATTATTCCAAAATATTGAATTTCTGTCATCCAGTGGCAGAACAGTGATTAACAACAGAAATGACACAAGACTTAATAAAGAAATTAGTGTTTGAAGAAGATATCAGCTAGGAAAGGGAATGGAACTGGAGTGAGGCATCGTGCAGCAGAGTGATAGTTCTGGGGCTAGGGCAGACTCTGCCTGCTTTGTGAGGTGCTTGAAAGGGGTAATTTTATGTGAGAGAACGTTGGGGAGCGTTATTTGTCATAAAATACTGATATGTTTTATATCTCTGAAGTGTATTCCAGCAAGGGAGACACAGCACAGGAAATGCCAAGATGATGGCCATGCACCAGGGTAGCAGAATTTTCCTTAACACACTCTGGAAATAGCAAAGCCCAGTGCCAGTCAACGAGCTCACACAGCAGAGAGCTGGGAGTTTTCCTTTCCCAGCCTTTCACAGCTCAGTGCCATCAGGCCTGATCAGCCAGGGTGCACGCAGGGGAACCAGCCTGCCCTTCCAGGACCGAGTAAACCAGGGACCCATTTTACAAAAGCAGGACCTTTCTGTTCACTTTGAACTTTGCCTGAACTCGGAGTGCACAGAGAATTTCTCACTGCAGTGAATGCAGGGCTCGGAGAAGCTATTTTTGCTCACTTTTTTTGTAGTCCTGCTGTCACCTACAGAGCAGATATTACAGCTTGTGTGTGCACTGTCCGGGAGCTCCAGCAGGTGTTTGCTTCAGCTGATGGCTTTCCTTTTTAAGTTCTTAAGCACGTGAGTAAAATTAGTGTATCCAGTTTCACTCCAACATTCTGCATTACTGTGCACACGAGAAAGCCTTCTCATACCAGAAGAAGGGAGAACAGAACTCTCATTTCTGTCCATGAGTTGCTGAGAGCAGCAGAAGGTACAAAGCATTAGTGAGATGGTTGCAAATGCTCATTTTGTTCCCCCTTGCTCCCTGGAAAAGCATGATGGTGAGTCTACATTATATTCCTCTTTGTGAGCTCTGTTTTCCACAAAATGTTGTCTTTGAAACAGTTGAAATTTGGAACACGATAACAGGAACGGTGTTCATTTGCTTATAGCTTAAACCTGGTCCTACAAGTCTTTCTGGGAAAAAGTTTGATCAGGAAGTGGAGAATGGCCTGCTAAAGTTTTACGAGTGTGAAATAGCTTTTTTTTTGGTATGGAAATATTACAGACTAAAATAACTGAATGGAAATCACTGAATTTCCGTGGGTCACTTTTACCCATTGCTTTTGTGGCACTCGTGTTAAAGCCACAACACTGAAGCCCACGGAGCGTACGTGAGGAGCAGAAGTTAGGAGTTGAAAGTTAGAGACACAGAAAGTAACAACCAACAGTGGAAAAGATGAACTTTGTGAAGCTGTACTGACGGATATTGATGTCGCTAAGCTGTGAGTGATGGTGACGGTGACGTCCCGGTGGGAAGGCACCGGCAGGTGAAGGCATGTGCCCAATCATTTTAAATCTGCAGCAGATCAAAGCAGGGCAGGTGTAAAATGTCATTGTGGCAGTGCAAAGCTGGAGAGGCTGATGTTCTTGACAACAGCTGCCACTGCTGTATCAGTGTTCCTTCAGAATGTCAGCCGCTCTTCGAAGAGTGAATGACCTACTTGGAAAAATCAAAGTCATCTGCTCCTGTGCTTTGGGAAGCAGCGCTGCTCTTTTTCCAGTTGGGATGCCGCCAATTAGTAGGTGGTGAGTGGAACTACCACACACAGACTTTGCCTTAGGCTGCAGTTTAGGAGCAAAATTCAGAGGATAACTGTGCTTAACGGTACCTCGGCATTCTGTCTGTCCACCTCTTTAGGGTGTAGAGCAAGATGATCAGCTGGTGAAAGACCAGCTAAAGAGAGAAACTGTATCTTTCAAGAGGAAAAAAATAACAATTACTCTCTTTTTTTTCAGAATATAGACTCCAGAATGTTAATGATGAAAAGATAAGGAGCAGGGGAGGCTGTAACCTGATGTTCTTAGAGTGAGGATTATTCCTCTGGATGACAGTGTCCTCCTTTGAGAGGCATTCTAACAAATGCAGCCAAGTCTCAGGCTTGGCATGAGCCAGGCTTTCAATTGCTGGCACAGCTCAGTTGGTGTCTAAATGAGAGCACACACTTGATTTGTTTTTTTTTTTATTCAGAGGAGAACTTGATACTAAGCTCTGAGTGCCACAGGGAGCAGCCAGCTCAAGAGGAGAAAAACTGGAAATAAATGCTCTGATAGAAATCAGAATCAATGTAAAATCCAAACTTACTGATTTCAAGCTTCTGTTCACAAAAGAAAGGGGTGGCAGGGGAGCCTCTTTACTGTATGAAAAGTAACACAGTGTTATTGGTTCTGCTTTGTTTATTGCTCCTTACAAGTACTCAGAATGTGAGAGCTGATCTGATTTTTCAGCAATAATTTTCTGGGTTTTATTGCAAAATTGAAAAAAAAGCCCGAAACAAACATGTTACTACTCCTTTTAAATGTAGGAGAAAAACCAAAAGGGAGCTAGAGCCTCTTATTCCCACTGTCATGCAGTTTGTCCAGGCAAAGGTTTAATTCAGTTTTCCTCAAATTGTCAGAAGTTTGTTTAATGGCATTTAAAAATCAGAGAGGAGGAGACGGTAGTGTTCATGGGGTTAGCTGGATCCTTTACAGCTTCTATTGGCTTTTAGCCTCCACAGACAGCAGAGGATCTCTCAGAGTCTCCTGGCACAGGAGGAAGGCAGAGGGAGCCTCGATGTTTACATTTTTTGGTGTGTGATGGTAGCAACCTCGTCTCTGATGGTGAAGGGAGACGATGCCAGACAATCAAGGCCAGGTTTGATACACAGGCACTGGGGCCACACAAGGAAGGGGTGGTGAAATGCAACAACTTTGGAGATTTCTATTTCAGTGTGCTGGAGGAAAAAACAGGTTTTGTATTTAATCACTGGGGACTGAGTGCCTTCTCATCCTGTATTGTCCATGGAGAAATTAGTTGGAGAAATCAGTGCAGCAACATAAGAGAAAGCAACACCAAATAATAGAAAGTAGTTGTTTAATCCACTGTCAGGCTCTCTAGGACTGGAGCTACTCTATCTGACCACAAACCCTCCTTTCCAGAGGTGATTATCCTCTTCATGTCACCAAGAGTGGATCTCAGAGGTAATGATGAAGAAGAATGCCATCAATCATCCCACACTGTCCCCATTAAACCCTCTGGTTGGTGTAAGGAGAATATTGAGCTCCTTTTGTTTCTGACTGAGATTCAATTCTAGCACACTTGAAATTGTAAGTATACAATGAGTGGAGAGGAGAGCTGTCCCTAAATCAGATTCTTTCTAGTTTAAATGCTATTTATTCCAAACAAAGCATCTGAAAAACAGTTGAAGTTTTGAAAGTGTCTCCAAGCAGGAGGTAATAATGTTTGGGTTTTTTCTTTTCCCCAAATATTGAAAGATTTTCAGGAGGGGATAAAAGAGAAGAGGCATCTATTACAATACTTCCTAGCATTCCTGGGGTTAACATTCCTCACAAAAGTTGAGGAAGAACCAGTCCTGTGACAGAAGAGATTTTGGAAGCTTGCATCTTGCATGAGACCCCGTGTCCCAGCTTTGTGAGAACTGGAGATATTTTTATCATTGCAGTTCACTCATCAGCAGCTGGACAACCCTGGAACTGGGAGTGGGTGCCCATGAACGCATGAGAGAAGATTCTGGGCAAGGGTTTGAGCCTGTGAGAGCCAACTGACACAAATCTGTGCTTTCACAGATCCCTTATTCTCACTGCCTGAGGTGGGGGGACACAGAAAATATTCTGTGCCTATAGTGAAAAGTCTGTGTTGAGGGGGAGAGAGGAGGTTCCTTTCTTTAAACCAACAGCTGAAGCTTAGTGACTTTCCAGTTCTTTTAACAAAAAGTTATATATCACATTTAATGCCATTAGTGTGACTTTGAAAGGGATCTTAAGGAGTTCTCAGCCAAACCCCAGAACACACATAATGTGGCTTATGCGTTTGGTTTTAGTTGTTAGCTAAATATTGTTGTAATTGTTAACGTTGTAATTCGGTAGCTGAATGTTGTAGCTAAGAGCTCCGTATGTTCAGCATCCCAGGTACTTAGTGTTTCCACAAGTTTTTTAAACACTGGAATAGTCAAAAGGTTAAAGAATGTTTTCACTAATTCACCACATTCTTCCATTAGTGGACACACAGAAGCATTAACTCCAAGTTGCCCTTTCACAGTGAAGTGGCAGTCACTGAAGGCTTTGTGCTCTATGGTAATTTCTGTTTTGATGGCCAAACTCCGATGAAATTGTTGTTTGATCAAAGCAGTAATGTTCTGACATGACAATTTATTTACTAACAGGGAATTATTTTACTCCAAATAAAGCTCATAATTTCATTCAAGAAATAGGTTGCATTTAACAAAATTTAAAATGTAGCTAGAGCACTAGACTTTAATAATGAACGTACTCCAAATTTCTTCATTGAGTAGCCTTGCATGGAGTGATGATATATTTTTTTTTGCATTTACTGAAATGATTGTCTTGAAATAAAACACAAAGATTTTCTATCACTTAGACTCCAGAGGTTTAGTTTGTATTGCCAAATCAAAATGAGAAACAGTTGTTAAGCAGTAAACAGCATTTAAAAATCGCTGGCCTTTTGTCCCCATGTTTACAGTTAATGCTCAGTCTGAATTTTCTGATGCATTATGGTAATAAAAGATGCACTGCATTTCCTCTAATAGCAGGAGCCTCTGACCCTCTTGGCATCAGGAGATAATCACAAGTGGAGCCGGTAAACAACACGTGCTCGCTGCAGGGTTGGTCTTGATTTGGCATCTGGTGGTGATGGAAAACCTATCCAAAGCAGGATTGTCCTTGCTCTAAGCTTTTATGCTGCTCAGTGGCTCACAGGAGCCGAATGGTGCTGTTTGGAAAAGTTCCTCTTTCCTCCTTTTCCAGGAGGACAAAGGGAGTCTGGGAATGCTCGTGTTGAAATCACACCGTGGACCAGCTGAAACGCCAAGGGCAGGGTTAGACCCTGAGGCAGGGCTGGAGCGGAGTGCTCTGGCTCCAGAGGGAGTATCCGTGTTCTGCTGCTTTTCAGAGCTAATTAAATGGGGTTTAGTGCCTTTTCCCAAGCTAGTACTGCTAAATGAGTATCGTGTTACTTGGTAACTGTCTCACTCCCTCCTTCAGAGCTGGAGTGCTGCACCACATCCCCAAAACCTCGCCTTTCATGACAGTGTTGGCATCCAGACAAAACCCATAAATCATTGTAAGAAACTGACTTTCAGAGTGATCATTTTGATGCTGTATTTTTGTTAGAAAGGAAGAGTGGCTGGTAGTGCCAGAGGCCAGTCCTAGGCCCTCCTAATGGGAGCTGGGAGAAATGATATGATCTTCACAGGCACTCGTCTCTGGTAGCTGGAATTTCCAGTCTTCTCTCTGATACCATTTAATTTCACAAAAGGAAAGCGGACCTTGCATTGCCATGAGCACGAGCTGTCAGAAAATCCAAATACAAGAAAGGAGTGGAGTATAATTTATGTATTGAGGATGAGAATTGAAAAGTGAAAAGGCTTCTGTCTGAGGCCTTAAACGTCAGTGGGTACTTGAACCTTAAAGCATTAATGCAAGGAAGTGGTCAGTGTCTGCTTGGATAGGATGAGAAATACTTTGAATGTATCGATTTCTTGCCACCAACTACTTCTTTTCTGCTCCCATACTCTTTAAGCTGATCAATTTATTTTCTACACAGGAGTGTAATTTTGACCATTTCAAAGTGAAAACTGTAGCGGGAACTTGCAAAAGAAGCATCATTTTTATCATAAAACATGATATGGAAACAAAATATATGAAAATAACTTTTTTTGATGTATGAAGTATTATAATGTGGGGTTGACAAATTTTCTGATTGTCCTTATTTTTCAAAAAAATTAGCCATGGAGGGCTTTGTCTTCTTTTTTTTTCACTTTCACCACTCTTTGCATGTTCCAAAGTTTTCAACTCAGTTCTGCAATTTAATTGCAGCACAACTTCATGGTTATAGCACTGCAGTTACAAGAATCACCAAATCATTCATATAGTTGCGAAGTTTTACTTGGTGGCTCTGGGGTAGATTTCTTCCAAACTTGAATCAATACAGAAAACTTCTTCAGCCACTTTTGTCACCAGCTCTCAGCGTGGTGGTTGTTTTAATCTCTGAGGTTTTCAGGTGTTCTGTTTGACACCATCTGTGCCATTCTGGTAGCACGGTGACAGCTTTATCCTCTCACCTGCAAAGGAACATGGAAATTACAGGGAAGGAAAAAAAGAACCTGTTATGAGCATCTGACCTAGATTTGAATCCTTTTTAAAGCAAAATGGTTTACATTAACTTGGAGTAGATCATCCGTTTTCTGGGCTTTGTAAATCTGCTGTGGAATCATTTCTGGATGGACTGCTAAGTCTGTGCATTAATTAATTCCTTGTAATCTCTATTAGCTTGAAGTAGAGCCAAAAATGCCCTGGTGGTTCCACTGCTGACTCATTTTCCCTCTTGATCCTGCTCGTTCCTTTCAGACTGTGCCGCTCTGGAATACCACAGCAAATGTTTGTTTGTGCACTTCTTAAATTGAGTGATCACTTTGGTGATCAGTTTGTTGTATGGCAGCAATGGGGAAGCAGGTTTGGCTGAGATGAGGAGGGTGAGAGAGGCAAAATTTTGACTTGAGCATGGGGGTACAGTGGATACCAAGACAGAATCCTGAGTGGCAGCACTGGCTGCTCCTGAGGCTGTGTCATTGTTGCCTCTTAGTCCTCTGGGTATGGTTTGCTCAGTGCTTTTTTTAGGTTTTTTGATGGTTTTTTTTTGGTATTTTGATTTTCTTTGGTGTTTTGTTGGGTGTTTTTGTGTTGTTTTCTTTTTTTTTTTTTTTACTATATCTATATATGTATGTGTCTATGCTGCAATGGTAGATATGTTTCCTCAAAATAGATGCGTTGTTTTTCTTGCTTCTGAGGAACGTAGAAACATAAATGATTGCCTGTTGCCTCTTGTTCTTTAGGTTTTTTTGTAAATTTTGTAAATGTTGAACAAAATCAGATTGCTGTAGACCTCCAGGAAACTGATCTCTGCTCTATTAAGGATATATGCATTACACATGAATTTAATGTGTGCTTAGTGTTCTGCCTTTTCTTTAAAATGGTTCTGTCTCCACTCAGAAGATTCACAGACTGAGCAAGGTTGGAAGGGACCACAGATCCAACCTCCCTGCTCAAGCAGGATGGTCCCAAAGCGCATGTGCCAGAAATTCTGAGGTGCAGCTACATCAGGGTTGGTTGGTTGGTTTGTTTGTTTGTTTGTTTTCTGTGTGTTTTGCTCCATTTTGTCTTTTCCAGAGTGTTTCTACATCTGTCCTGTTTTGGGACTGTGGTGAAAGGATTCTGTCTCTCAAGGGACAGCATTCTTGCACCTCTTTAACACAAACAACACTTTTATCTTGTAGAAATTTGATAGATAGCTTTTTCTACAAGAACTCGCAGTGTCACGCAACCAAAGAGGAGAGTAACATAAATCGTGTTCCAGCTGCTGCTTTTGGGTGTAGCCCACGATTTCGTGGAGGGACTACTGACTATATCAAAATGGACATGCAAAGAAATGCTGCCATGTTTAAAATTTCAGAAGGCACCTTATTCCTAGTGGTAACAATGTGATGCTTAAGGGAATTCTGTTTTCTTGTACTCCTGTGCTCAGTTTTTGCATTCAGATATTTTGCTATGCAGTTTCAGTGCTTGCTTTTCTTTCACAGCAATCATTTTGTGGTGATGAAAATAAGTTACTTGTGAAAAATGAAAAATAACTTTGCTGGTACTATAAAGTCTGTTTTGTTTGGAACACGTTCTCTCAAAAGTGTTTAAAGTTATTGAGGCACAGATTGGCTCCATCAACCCAGGCTCTCTGATCTTACCTGAAACGTGGATTTGAAAAGCATGTAATGAATAAAGGTTGAAACTGAATGTTGAACAAAGATTTGAGGGTTCATGGGAGGAAAATCCACCATCGATTTCTAAGAGAGCAGTCTCTGGTTCGTAAAGCTTTTGAGATCTCGAGTACCACTGAGTGCTGGCAGTGTGCCCTTCCACTGCTGCTGGCAACTGCTCTTAGTTTCTCTCAGGGTACTGCGTTGCAACAACTTTTTCTGCAAAAATCTGTTCTTGGGCTGCTTTGAACAACAAGAGGCTCATCTGGAGCAGAACTGTGCAAAGGTTGTGTCCCAATCTGCAGAGATGCCTGGTGCTCGTGGGTGGAGTCCTGCACAGGGCAACAGCAGCAGCCTCAGGATGCTCCAGGTCTCTGCGGGGCGAGGAGCTGAGGGCACAGGCACCAAAGAAACGCCTGGTGACGCTGCTTGAACGGGGGGGGCTCTGACAGCTTGTGATGATCAGCACAGAGGTGGGGTTTTTGCAGCCTTCTAGAAAGGACGTAGTAAATGACCTAAAGTGAATGGCCAGTGTTTCAGATGTTTAATTTTCTGCTCTTCCCAGGAAAACAGGTTATAAATATGGATCAAGAGTCCCCATTCTTCCAAGTTTAGACTGCAATAATTAATTTTACACGTTTTTTTTCTCACATTTTCTCTTATCCACCAATTTCAGAGGTTTTGGCCTAGCACATCATCCAGGACCTATTATTTTTAGAGTTGCCAAGTCTGGAAAATACTCATGACCCTGGGAAATGTTTTCTATGTATTTATAATTCAAAAGCTATA
Organism: Eulacestoma nigropectus; assembly: GCA_013397775.1. Lineage (NCBI taxonomy): Eukaryota > Metazoa > Chordata > Aves > Passeriformes > Eulacestoma > Eulacestoma nigropectus. The sequence goes on from VZTE01002857.1 coordinate 1,086,745, forward strand.
GGGAATTTGTTGTCCTTCAGCAAGCTTTGCAGTAAGCCTCCTATGTAATTTTGGAATATGATACTGATTACTTTGGGAGCCTCTTCAGTTTGGCAGGAGCAGTGAAGCTTGTGTTTTGAACATTAAAACAGCTTTCATGGGTTTGGAGGGCTTTTCTTCTCTGTTGAAGTTTGATGTGAAAAGGTATCCAAAGCACAGATTTTTATTTTCTTCCTTCCTCATATTAGACAGGATGTGTTTAAATTACAACACAGAATGACAGGATAAAGTTACAATAATTACACGGCATGCCAAGCTGCATTGGTGGGATGGCTTTTGGGGTGGGTTTGTTCATTTTAAGCAGAAGTACAACCCTTAACCCCCAGGGAAGCCCACATCAGCATTCACAGAGGGCAAACTACAGATTGCCGTGACCCTTTCCAAGCAATGGTCACCACTGCAGGTTTGGGGATTTTGGCTGATTCAAAGAACTTTGGAAAATGGAAATACTCGACTGTGCCATCAAACCCTTGGATAAATTTGACTCTGGGGTTGACTGAAGTGAGTGTGAGATAATTGGGGAAATTTGATTCTGCCTCTGTAAGATCCAGAGCTGGGGACAAACTTCACTGTGCTGATGGATCTGTGTAGAACCCTTGGGGTTTGGTTTGATAAGGGAGCTGATAGAGCAAAACGGAGACACTAACAGCTACCAAGCTGTGGTGAAAACTTGCCTTGGCAAGGCAAACTTTTCCTTTTCTTCTTTTGGTTGTGTCTTGTATGGTGACTTCATGGAGCGTAGAGTTAAATCACGTTTGTTACACACCCACCTGCCATCAGCTGCAGGCAGCAAGGAGATGCTGCAGGAAGAATTCCTCCACGAAGAGCCCTCCCCAGCCCCTCTGCCTCATCCTGAGCTCCTGCCTGTACAATTAATTTGAGTAAATACCTTGAAAGGGTTTATTGGTTCTATACCAGCTCCAGGTACATTTCTATGCTGCCTTTTGATTTTGAGTGATGAGTGGAGGGATTGAATTCACTGCAATCGCTGCTGCTGAACCTTCATCAAGTGCCAAATCATTTTTAGGGCAGAAGCATTTCTTTTTAAAATATATAGTCAACTAACCATAACTGTTTCCAAACTGCACAACTTCAGCATCTGACTGTTTCTGTTCAACTGATAATTTAATTAAGAGTTGAATACTTGTGTAAAATAACTTCTGAAATTATATTTAGCAATAATGCTTTAATTAGTAAAAACTATGTTCTTGAGAATAATTATTTAGCAATATTTTGAGCTTAATTAACAGTTACATATTCCAACTTTTATGCTATAATAATTAATACATTACTAATTCTGTTGGCACAATTAGAAGAAACTAATTGCTTGAAATTTTTGTGCCTATAAAAAGATTAAATTAATTAAGATTACCATTAGAATAATTTGTACAAGATTTTGGGTAACTAATATCCTGGCTTATTTTCCTTGGTGTAAAAAAGGAAGAATTTATATAGAGATAATCAATTCCTAAGAAGCTGCATACAGAAAATGTCCATGACTTAATGCAAGAATGTTTTTGTGCTGGTTTTGGCTGGGGTAGAGGTATTTTTCACAGTAGCTGGTATGGAGTTGGGGTTTGGATTTGTGGAAAACAAACACTGGAAACAGTGTTGAAAGGAATTTATCCTCCAAGACTTCGTGCAGCATCTCACGCTGGGCAATGTGGATATTCCATACAATGGGAGTGGAGATGGGGTAATATTTGTTAGACTTGTGAAGGAATAGGCCACTAAAAATCAGGATCTACTTGTTACGATCCAGTAGATGAAAAGAATGCCCAGTGAATCTTCTGTAGAGCTGCTGTGCCACGCACAAAACACCAACACAAAGTGGTGTAGACTTTGTGCAGTCTTCTCTTTCTCTCCTTTAATGTTTCTGAGCTCAAAGGAAACACTGAAATTTAGTTTTGTGATGAGCTAATGATACAGCATTGTAAGAGAGAGGGCTCTTCTGGAGTTCAAAGGGTCACAGAGTACTCGATGTTGGAAGTGACTCAACCTGGATGGTAGCCCAGTGCCCACTAGTTTAAAGTAACGAGCACTTTTATGATCTGTGGGATGCTTGGTTTTTATTTTTAGATCCACTCTGTCAAGTGGAGAAATAAAAGCAAGGGGATACAGTTCTTTCTCCATATAATGCCAACATTTTATTCTTTAATTACCCTGGAGCAGAAGGGGTCAATGGATTCTCACAAGGACTGTTAGCCAGTACAGCAGTGAGTCTTGTCAGCCTGCAAGGTTTGCTGGTTTTAACCTGTAAATAGGAAGATGTAGGTGAAATGCATTTTTCTCTCACTTTTAAATCCTGAATTTATAAAGCAGCATGCATTTCAACTGATAGGGAGCTGCAGCACTAATGTTGTGGTTTAATACATTAAACTCTTCCTCAGAAACCTGGGTTCGTGTTCAGTTGGGCCAGGAATAGCAGTTTGCAAATCCTCACCCTTTGTCCAAGAAGATTTTGAGTGTGTGCATTCACATACAGCCAGAGCTGGCAAATAAATGCCTCCACACTTTTCAACACGATTTACATGATTAGATCTTCTATTAAGTCCAGAACGTGGAAAAAGCAAGGAGGTGCAGGGACATTAACGTGGCTGTGTGCGATCCATTTCTGCCTTGGTTGCCTGTTCCATTCTGCATTTAAGTTCAGGCTTCTCTTTTTAAGTTCTTTCTCTTTTTTTGCCTTATAACCATCCATTCATGGTATGGCTTGTTTGCTACAGTTCCTTTTCCTCTCAGTTTTAACTCCGCTAGAAAGCAAGAGTGGAGGTTGTGGTTACTTCTCTCTTGCTCTCGTCGTGTCTGACGTAAGAAAAGAAAAAAAATTGGTAGCGTAGGTTCTTCTAAACTCTGAGAAAGGTTTTGATCCATTTGAGCAGGTGCTGTGGGTATTTATCCATTGATTAATGGCTGTGCTCTGCATTAACCGTGCCTGCCTGGGTCTCCAAGGTGTCTGGCCCATGCAGGGCGGGTGAGCCACCAGCAAGGGGGGGAGTGATGCCTTAGGTTCTGGCTTTTATATTTTTAAGTCCTGCACTGCCCGGTGTGGGACTCTGAAGTTTCTTGGAGCCCGTTGGCTGCTGCTCTCTTGTGCCAGACACAACAAAGCCTCTCCCAGCTCGTTGTTCAAGGACACTCAGGCTGTCCCAGGCCCAAAAGGTGCAAACCAGGGCCTCTGGAGAGGTGGAGGAATTGAAGAAATTCCATCATTAGCTAAAGTTTTAATTGGCAAATTTATGCTGATATGCAAATCAACCAAACCTATAAAAATGTGAAGAACTTGTGACTCGTTGTCCAGCTTGGGGTCCAGCTTGGATGTGGCCTTTGGCTCCCCAGGGTGCACCTTTGAAGGCCTTTCAGATAAATATCCACCTTTATTCCCTCACTCCTGTCTGGTCTCTGTTTCTGGGTAGCTCCTCAAGGCATCAGGATCTTACCCTGCTTTTAGCAGGCTCCTGACCTCGGCCTGAGGTGGGGATCTGTGTTAATCAATAAAACATTCCGAAGACTTTTCTTGTTAACATGGGGATTAGGGAGCTTTACCAGCTGGGCCAGTAGAAATACTGATGAGTTTGTTGCCTTTCAGAGGACTCAGATTGTTTGATTATGTGACAAGAAGCCAGGAAGGGTTTTGGGAAGGCTAATGAGTAAAGTTTGCTAATGTCAGTCATGGTTTTTTTGTCTGAAATTCTTGCAGGAATGTTCTTTTGCAGGGTTTCTTGGTTGTTGGTGTTTTGAGGTGTTTCTTTGTTTTGTTTATTTTCTTGTTATATGCTCTAGCCTTTATTAAACAGCCATGAATGGACATTAAACCTTGCACAAGTTAAAACGTTTTCTCTTACTGCAAATATAGCTGATAGTAATGGGAAAACTCTTAAATTTACTCATATTCTTTCTATATCTACAAATATACCTAATTATTGTTATTTCTAACTATCTCCAAGTATCCCTGGATCATTTTAAAATATATTATTGTATAATTTAAAACTCCACTGTTCTCAAAGCATTGGTGAAGAATTGGTGAATTCCACTATAATCCCCATAATAGAGGAGTAAAAAATAAGGCGATAGCAAAGGTGATGAAACCATTTGCTGTTCATGAAATATGACAGCTTAGAAGAATATTATACTTTCTTCTTACTTTGAATAACTGCTACTATCCAGGCCACTGCTCATCACTTGATTTTTTTTTTTTTAAATAAAAAAAATACCTGGTACTGTTACAATTTCAAAAGCCTTGGGTGCTACTGTACTTTGTACTTTTCTTTTTGACTCTATTCTCCACAGCAAATGTATTAATTTCACCTTTTCTGCCATAATTCCAATGGAAATCTGAATACCAGAATATGGACCCATTTCTAAATTCTCTTTCTTGTACGGATGTGTCCTGTTTACACACAAAAACATTTCTGAACATGCAATATTCTTTACTCATAAGGCTTTACACATATAGAAATATGTCTGGTGGTTTTTGCTCTTACACGACGTATATCATCTTCTAGTTTCTTTAGTGAAATGCCAAGGAAAAGAAAAAAACCAGGGGAATTTGCATGGAAGGACTTCCAGAAAGCACAGTTTGTTCCCTGATAGGTATTTCTAACGGGGTGCCCATATAGATTGATATTGCTGCATCAGATCATGAAATTTCTAAGGCTTCATTATCTGAAGAGAACTGTGATTCATGGCTGGCAATTCATGGAGAAACATAAAGCAGGGGAGAGGAATGAGCTCTTAGGTTGCTGATGGCTCTTCAGTGCTCTCCCAGCTGCACAGAAATTTACTTCTGTGCTCTCTCTTGGCACCAAATCCTGCAGGTCTGTAAACACTCAACAGCAACAGGTGAGTGGAAAGCAGATTTTTGTCTCCCTCTAAATGCTTCGTGGTTTAATACATTATGTGTGTGCTCAGTATTTGTGTTCCATCAACAGCAAATAATACAAAGGTGCTTTGGAAATTAAACAAAATTGTTTCATGGTTCTGACACTTTTTTTTTTTCCTGGGAATTCAGTTACACATGAACTGGTAGAATTAAAATCAATAGTCTGGTCACTCCTTTTCAATGGTTTCCTATCCTTCTGAACACTCAGAACTTCTGGGAGTAAAATTTAACATCTCTTGTCATGTATTTAGATGCTGCCAAGGTTTTGAAAGGATTTAGGATTGGTACTGCTACCTCACCATGCCCCTTAAATGTGTCCTTTCACACAGCAGAGAATTCCTGCTTTTTTATTGCCTCTAGATCTTGCATAAAACTTGCCAAAATATCTCCAGGAAGTTGGGATTATTTTAAAATTCAGCTTATTTAGAAGATAAACCGTGGAAATACTCTCTGCAGTTGCATCAATGGTTAGAATTTAGATTTAACGTGGGGTTTTTCAGAGTTTCATTGTGCTAAGAGTCACTTCCCACTGGATGGCACTATTTAGTAAATTATATTGGGGAAGGTGATTGCTACAACGTGCAAACTTTAGAGGACATTATAGAAGTGACATTTGGAATTGCTAAATATATTCTGTCTCTCATCTTTTACCGAAGGAGAGCACAAAACACGTTGGTCCAACGAGCACATGAAATGACCACGGAGGTTATTGCAGCAGCACGTGCTTTACACCCAGCGAGGAACAGGTTCCGCAGGCCTGCCACCTAAAGCTTCTGGTGTTTTATCGAGGTTCTGATCCTGACCTTTGCAAAAGGATATAGCTTTTAAAAGCAAAAGTATTCCTTCTTTTCCTCACATCAGGAGAAACTGATTTTAATGCAAGGCTTGGTGGTGGCCATACGTATTGTTGGGGTCTGTTTCTGTTTTTGTTCCTTAATATGAAATACCAGCAGTTACCATTCTGTAAGTTATCAGGGTTCTTGTGTTCCCATTTTCATATCAGGACGGTAACAGAAAATCTGGTGTACAAACTTGGCCAATTCACAGCAGGAAGACTCCAGGTAAAAATGAAATGAAATCAGTGTATTTTGCTAGAATGTTAGAATGCTGGAATGCTCTTTTCCAGTTTTTGAAAGCTGATTGAAAGCATAATTTAGCCCATAGATGGATAACACTGAACTTGGTGTATAAAAATAAAATGAATTTTTTAAAGAAATAATTCAAGGATATGTCAAGCTTCATTGACAGGCAGGCAAGAAATAAACATTCAGTAAACAAATTAAAGAAAGGCATCTATGGCAGAATAATAATACAGCTGGGATGTGCAGAGATACAGGGAGCAGGATGGTAGCACAGGCCCTGCTTTTTTTCTTGCCTGATTCTTTCAGTGGTCACAGAATTTCTGCTGAGAGATGTTGAGCATTTCCACAGAAAAAATAGCTTCTATTTTCTGAGTGGTGCTGAAGCTAAAAATAATCAGGATACGGCCTTGTGCTTTGCTGTGAACGTTTCCCACGTTCGTTGTGCTGTGCATCAGGTGACACAGCACAAGCTCTGTATCTATAACAACAGCAGCTCTCCCTGGGCTGGGGATGGAGTGCAGGACCTGTTCCAGGACCTGGACAGAGTTACCAGGCGCGGATGCGGCGCGCTGAGCGTTGTTCCAGCCGCGTTCCTCGGTGCAAAGGGAAGCGGCTGCACAAATCGCGCTCTGCCACCTTTTGCCTTGCCAGTCCACAGAGATTTGATCGTGGCTTTCTCTTCAGCAACAACTGCTGCGTTTTGGATGTGGCACAAAGAGAAGAGAACCCCTTTAGAGACCCCCTTTATTATCAGCTCTGGGAAATAACTTATAGGCGGATTTGTTTCCATCTTCCAGTTGCAGGCATTCCAACTGGAAGTAAGAATAGTGTCCAGCATGGGACAGTAAGAAATGAGACTCAGGGCTGGCTTGGTTTTTGTCATTGTTTTGCTTCCTTAATCTCAGAATAGGCTGTGGTGTTACCTTTATACAACTTCCCACCTTCTGATTTTAGAACCTGGCAGGATAAATCGGATGACCTTTAAAAAGCAAAAAACTGTTCTGCAAGCTTCTGAGACTGAAGGCTCTTGGACTCAAGCTCTGCAGTGAAGTCAATTTTCTTGTTATTAAACCACTGATACATTTACAGTGTGGGCTCCTTACATCATCTGACATTTTGACATCAGTCTGAGAGGTACCCTGGCCTGCTTAAATCAGGAAGTTATTTCTGATAAAGTCAGTACAACTCCAATTTCTTCTTTTAAACTCTGCTAATTCTGTTCAGATAGGGAAAAAGGGAAAAAAAAAGGGATAAAGTCCTTGCTAAAACACTAAACAAGCTCACAGTACCTTTATTCAGCCCTTTGTTTGCGGGATTTCAGCCTCAGCTGAAGCCTCTCTATGCTGCCATGGCATAGCTTATTCTGTTCGCATTAAAATTAGGAGAAAAATATATTAATGTTTGTTTACAGTGAAGAAATGAAATTAAACACCTAATGTTTTATGCATGGAAAATTTGAGTTTAAGTTAATGTAATTCAGTCCTCTAGAAACCCTATTCTGTAACTTTTTGCCATGCTGCCAGTTGGGAGTTCTACGCTTGCTGTTTTTCCACTTCTGGTGCTTTCTGGACCACTCTGCAATAGCAGAAACCCTTGCAATGTTTGCCTGAGTTTGTTTGCTGCCATTGGGAGAGTTCAATCCCTCACCCAGGGCCTGGAGCAGGGTGTATCGCTGGATTTGCACAGCAGGATGGAGTGGGAGCTTCCTTTCTAATGCTGATGGACACTGATTCGAGCTCCTCCTTTTGCCGCACGTCCCCCGACACATCAGAGTGCCCGAGCCATCGGGAGGGTGTGTGGTACATCTTCATAGCTGCATCAGACACTGGCAGAGCAGAAGCAGAGCCCAGTCTCAGTGCTGGGTACAGGTTAAAACCACAGATCTTCATCCTAATTACTGGTTGGAGTTACCTCCTGCTGCTCCCCTGTTCACTCTTGACCAAGTCTTTTTGTCAGTATTTTTGAAAACACATTTTCTACCTTAGCAGGTAGCGGCTCAGGGAGTTTTTCTTTTCCTAATTGTTACACTTTCAGAGTGATCCTTTCAAAGAATTGGTTTCTATTATGTTTTCTTTGACCTTTTTATATTAGTTTTGGCCTTTGTTCTTTGTGCCATCACTGACAAATGGCTGTCAAACACAAACCCTCATTTTCAGTTCAGTCAGTCCTTCGGACCAGATTTGTGGCAAGAGGAGAAAGTTTCTGAGAGTTGCAGGAGTTTTTAATGTACTAACAGACGCTGTACTACAGTGCCACTTTTTAATATTAATTTATGGATTTCGTGAAGATCAGTGCTGATCTCCCTAGAATACAGCAAGGATAAGTGTCTGCTCAGAGAGAGCTGGGAATTGGAGATGGAAGAGGCTTAGCAAGGCATTTGCTATCCAGCCTGCTGCTATTTCCATGTAGTTATTCAGAAATGTACTCCTCCAGCATTTCAGATAAATACTCTTTTATTCAGTGGATCTTGCTGGAGTAAATCTGGTAATTCATAAGGTGGAGCAAGAAGCCTAAGTCTAAATTAACTGTAACTTTGTGTCTGTCTTTGTGGAACAGGCAGTTATTGATTATCTATACATCAGGTAAGTCTCTAATGCCAGGAAGTAATTTTATTATGTCTCAAAGCATGCATTTAAGAAGTTATTAAAAGTTTATTCAATCCTGTGGTGAATGATCTGTTTAGCTACTACTCTGTCTTAATAAGTACTTTGTTTAAATAACTCATACTGGGGAATTTTAAGTACAGCATAATGCAATTTCTTTTTTCTTACGTTTTCTAATTCCACTGGGGTGATTTTACAACATTATGAAGAAATTGATCTATGAAGAAATTGATCTATGACTTCTCTTTGTTTAGTGTTTCAAAACCATTCCAGACATGTCTGTTATGGCCACACACTTCTTATTTATCCATTTCATGCTCTGAGCGTTGTGCATTCTACGCATTTTAGAAGAAATCACCATGGGACTACAGGGAAATTCAGGTGCTCCATAATTAAAATGTTCCTGGACAATTTCTCCAGTGATTAAGGACTTGAGTGTTTCATATTTTATAAGGAAATCTACAAAATTCAGCAGTAAATTTTTTGGCTGACTTTGTGTAAAGTCATTCAAACACATGTAATGGAAAAGGGGGTACAACTGCTGGGCTTCTACCAGTTTTGGTTTAGACAAATTTCACAGGGAAGTCCCTCAAGAGACAGGTGAACAGTGAAAGGCAAGGGCAGAGGTCAGCCTGGAGCAGGCTGGGCAGTTCTGTTTTCCTGTTGCTCCAGACTAAATGTAGAGTCTGTGCTGAAGAGTGTCTCCTTGAAGTGTCCCACACTTTTAGTCTGTAGTGCAAATTAAGGTAGACATACCATAGACAGGACAGTTATTAATTAAATTTTATGCCTTTCCTCCCTGGTTTTAGCGCTGCTAAGCATGGAAATAAATGCTTTTGGTCATATCTCCAAGCCAAGGTTAGTTCTCCCAGCCTCTACTGATTGTTGTGCTATTTAGATTTAATTGTGGTTTTGCTTTCCCGTGTTTTGGATTTCATGATGTTTCCTGGTTTCAGTCCTCAGTGTCAGAATTACATTTATAGGAACCTTGTAGGGTGTACTTTGGAGAAAGACTTGGTACAGTATTTTCCGGTGTATTTTACAATGTGTTGCAAAACATGGACACGTCATTTTTGACAGAATTTTACTCTCCTCCTGTGTCTTTCCATCCTCCAAAGGCAGTAAGTTCAGTAGTAGCCAATCAGTTCTACGCTGCATAGGAGTTTGTTTTTTGATTTCCTCAAAAACCAAAGGAATTTAAATTCACAAGTTTTTCTAGCAATCATTCTGCTGCAGAACTCCAAGTGAATGCTAGGTGAGTGTTCATACTTCATTCCTTGGAGTGCAGGGCACAGAGGACAGTTTATCTGGACCAATGCTTGGCTTTTGGAGTCAACTTTCATGGATGATACTTGGATTTGTGCAAAAAATTATGGGTTTCATGGAGAAGAGAGCAATGGCCAATTGCCCTGGTTAAGAACCCTCAATGAGGAAAAGAACAAAAGATAATTCTCCTCCTCAAATAATTCCCAAAAATAAAATAAGCTTTTAAAACAAGTGAAAATTTATCTCACTTCCTCCTGACAATATTTTATAGAAACAGGGATGACATCTGAGTGGTTCAGGGTACTCCAGAGCGGGGCACAATAAGCAAGTGACTTGTTTGGAATGTTGGTTGCTCCAAGCCCAAGTAGATCGAGCTAATCCTATCCAGAATGCCATCTTGCTGTTGTCTAACACAAATTCAGGCTGTATTCTTGGCTATCATCTTCAGTGATAGGTTCTTTGATGGAAATTATCAGCAGTTCTTTAGCGCACAGCAAAGTCAAGTGCTCCCAAAAGCGATTAAAATGCAGATCTGGTGGAAAAATTCGATAAATAATTTTGAAGGAAAGTACTGCAGCATTTCTTTGGGTTTCTCAAAAGCTGGTTTCCATGGTGTTTTGAATCTGGCTTAACACCTCTATTTTTAATACCCATTCCAGAAGATCTATTTTCCTACTTCCATTGCGCTAGATAATAATTTTGTCCGTGCTAACTGGAAACTTAGAGGATGTATAACCTAACAGGAAATGCCTGCTTTACTGCATGCCAAAGACAGAATAATTTCTTCGTGGTTGCCACTTGTATTTATGAAAGGCTGTAAGTGAATGTCTGCATTTGCAGCTCCCTGCAAGTAAATGATCTCTCCTGCAGATGCCAAAGAAGCCCTGACGTGTGACAGCCCAACAGGGATATTTCCTGGAGTCCACTCTAACAGAGCTGCTGCCACATAAGAATGATTTGTGGAAATATGGATACCACAAATATTACCAACTTTATCAGTTGTTTAATTTACATTAATTTTCCCTGCTGAGCAATATATAAATATTCATGGTTCTATCAGATTAGTTTACACTTTGAAAAGTTATCAGAGACGAGAGAGAGAAATATGGCATAAATATTTTTATTCTTCTAAGTACGTAGGTCCTTCGACTCCCTGATGATAGTCAGTGACATTACGAGGAGAAAAAACTTTTACAACAAATTTCATTTGCGGGAGGAATCACTAGTGAAGTTCAAAAGTATTTATTATAAAACTCTTTGTGAATCCAGTGGAACTGTTATCTTGTAGGTCTTTTTCTTCTTTGCATGTGTTTGATCAATATTGGTTGAACTATGGCTAAACTTTGAAGGGAATAAATGAGTTGTTAATGAGATGGTCATTGCCCCTGGTGTACATTGCTGGGAGCCATGCGAGTGAAATTCGTTTTTCATACATTGGAAAGAAGCACTGAGCAGGGCAAAGTTATGGAAGGAAAACACACAATTAACCCCAGGGAAGGGGGGAAGTGGCATTAATTTCAGTCTCGTAGGTAGCAGCCATTGAAGTCAGTGTGAAACTTTAAGGGCTTATCTGTGTTACTGGATGAGGGCGACCCCTGTTTCTGCTGTATTAACCTCGAACCTGAAAGTGTGGGAAAGCGATGAGAGGAGGTTTATAGCTGGAACTCCACTCCTTACCTTCCCACTCCAAATAATATTCATTGGAACTGATTGAAGTTTTGTTTTTCATTCAAACCAATGCGTTTCTCTCAGAACACTTCATATTTTAAACTTAGTTAAATACGTGTTTGAAACAATTTGTTTGTTGTCTAAAATGTTTGAGAAATGCAGTGCAACCTTTCAGTATCCCAGATGTTTTCCCCCCAAAATTACCAGTTTATGCAAAAATCAGAATGTGAGCTCTCTGTGATTGTCTCACAGCTAGTTTTGTGGAGTTCTTGATATCAAGAAACTCTCGGCTTAATATTTTAAACAATTTTGAACTCTGCTATTAATTAGTGCAATTTTTTCTAGTTCATGTCTGTTGAAGATTGCTTCTATTATTTTAATTTTTTAATTGGCAAGAAATTCTTCAAACTATTTGTTTTATTCAAATTTTTAATTGCTTTAATTATTGAGATTTTAATAAGGACTTGGCAACAGGATTAGAGACAATTAATATTTGACAGATGGGTGTCACAGTGATAAGTAGGCAAGAAGTACCTGGGCAGATAAAGAGAGTCTTGTCACATTTAAGCTTCTGTACGGCCTCACTTTGCATAAACAGATAGCAAACATGAGAAATCTTACAGGAAGTTTGCTGAGGCAAGACGTTAGTCCTTGCCAAGAAACACCACTGATATTTTATAATTACAATACAAAGCTTGGTTGTGTCACATTGTGGGAGACATTTTGTCATCATCCTATCATTACTATTAATGTGTCTCTGCATGCAGGATAAAATATAAAGCTTTAGCTCTAGCTGGTTTTGATCTGACACCAATTTTTGCACGGTATAAATGAATTTTGTATTTCTGTTGTATCTGTTTTCAACACTCCCAAACAGCCAGTCAGTAACAGCAATGCTGCTTGGCTTCCTTTTTACTTTAGGAAGCTGTACAGTGTTTTCTTCTGCCACCTCAGCATTGTGAAGACCCTCCCCTGAGTTTTGGGAGAAAAGGATTGTTATTCCAGTAATTGGGTAGTCTGTGACAACTTGCTATAATTTCTTTATTAATAATGTTTCTGAATATGGAAAAATGACATCTTTGTGTGTTTGCATTCAGCTGCCCTGACAAAGCTAATTGCTCCTCGAGATGCCATCCTGGGATGTTCTGGGAGTGTGAAAAAGAACAACTGCTGACTTGAGTAACTTATTTTCCCAGCAATTTAACATTTTTCACATAATTAGCTCTGGTGTTCTTCTTGGATTAACAGAGCCACTAATAACACTGTGCTTTAAAAGCTGCAAAGCGGGAAGAACATAACGCAAAGCATATCCGAGGGGTGTCAGCTCACCACGCTGACAGGTTTGGGAAGTACAACACAGTTAACCTTTACCCTTCACAAATGCTTAAATACATTTCAATACGGTCTTGATCGTAGATTGTAAGTTTACAGATTTGGGGTTTACGTGAGTAACAGGGTGATCTCCTGAAATTAGCTGAGTATTTTGATGGCAGCCAGATTATTCCTAAAAAGAAATTATAATTTGTCGGCATCTTCCACTTCATTAACTCATAATCTAAGTAGAGGAAGGAGGGAACACCCCATAAATACCCACACAAATATATATGGATATAGATACGAAATACTTTTTCTCATTAATTCAAATGATGCTTTGAAAGCTGTGGAGTTGCCAGGCAAGGGTACAGCAAAAATAACCAGAGTCAAGACCTGCTTGTCAGGACAGTAAAGAGCCCAATGGATTTCTGCTTGGAACGACAAGAATCGTAAAGGCAGGGCTTTGTAGCTGCCCTTTTTAGTTTTTCTTGTGTAATTTTCAAGATCCCCAAGAATTACAGTGCTTTATGCAGGGAAATGCACAGATTAATGGTCTCTTCCAAAGCCCTCGCAGGCCTTGCAGAGCAGGCTGGAGCTGCAAGAGCAGATTCATGGGAAAGCCTAATGCAAAATAAAGTGAATGAAACTATCCTGAACTTCAGTAAACAGATTTTGGAAATAATGAGATTATTTGATCAGTTGGGAGTTGCAACAGTCAGAAAAGCAGGAGGGTTAATAACAAAACTGGTGCAGACTTGGAGATGCCAGAGAAGGGATCTCTATTCAAAAGGATGTGTCAAGAACCAGATTTTGTTATAACACAGATGATTTAAAATTCGTGTCTGCAAGAAATCTGGCACTGGTAAAAATACCAGCATGGCTGGCAAACCCCACAGGTTTAAAGGGATGTTTACACAGATTATAAAATGCTAATTTTATCAAGGAGATGGAAAATGTAATATAAAGCAGTATGAACACGGTTATTTACCTCGAAGGAGATGGGCTGGAGCAGACCATGGACCTTATTAACCTTAATTATCAGCCCTTGGGGTGCCCTAAATTCTTAGTCTCTTCAGTATAAAATGCTAATCTGCAGGGCTGTAGACTCATCATGTGAAAAATTACTTGAAAATGCAAATGGGAATTAAAAGAGAAACGTTCATCCACGTCTGATTAATTCTTCCCTGCTGCTGTCCCAAAGGATATGCACTCCCTGGTGTCCAGCAAACACCAGCAGCTTGCCCACTGCAAGGCTCTGAGCCTGCTGGAGGAGTGCTCGGGGTGCTCAGATGGAGACAAATCTCCGCAGTGTTCATGACAAGGAATAGATATGGCAGTGTCTGGGTGAACTTCTACCCTGCTTAGAGCAGCAGAGGACTTTCAGATCGCTTGGAATCCCAGAATGGTTTGGGTTTGAGGGGACCTTAAAGATCATCTGGTTCCAACCATGTGCAGGGACACCTTCCACTGTCCCAGGTTGCTCAGAGCCCTGCCCAGCCTGGCCTTGAGCACCTCTGGGGATGGGGAGTCCTCAACTCTGGGCAGTTTCTCTGCTTTCATAGAACATGATTTGTTCTCTGTGCATCCCGCAGCCCTCCTTGAGTCCATTCCTGTTTAAAGTCACTCAGTTCTACCTGGCTGCATTTCACAGCTCTTCAAAGAGCAGCTCATTTGTGACAATCCTTTCCCAATTACGCTTTGTGCTTCCTCAGTGTGTGCTGCTGCAGTTTGCTTGTTTAAGTAGTGTAAACACAAAATTTGATATGAAAATGAACTACAAATGGGGAAAAAAAAAGCACTAGAGAGCGTTCTCACACTGAAACACAGAAATATTGAAAAATTTTAGTCCATTGTAATCACAAGGTTTGTATGAAATGAATCCCATTGACTTGAATGCCTCCCATATGAGAAATCCTGAGATTGACTGCTGCCATGGGCTGTTAGTTCATGGAAAATGGCTCTGTTTATTGATATAAATGGATTTCAGGCTTTCTAAATATGAAAATATACAAGTGGACTATATATCTTCACTGGTACTGACCTTACTTTGATAAAAGGTTTGAAAAATGCTGGGTTTTGTTTCATTTCTGTTGGCTTTTTTTTGCTAAAGTGTCTTCAATAGGCAAGGATTTCTGCATAATAAATTTCAGTGATTTGATATTTCTCTGCTCAGGTGAGAAAGAAAGAAAAGTCCGTGGTGAAATTAAGATGTATTTCTTATAGACCTCGTGAGTTATGATTTCCTTGGCAATTGGTTATTCTGGCATAACTAATAAAAAAAAAAATAAACCAGGAATTGTGAATAGGAGGAATAAATTTTATGTGAAAATAGACCTCATTGTCAGGGGTTTCCAGTTGTAGAATGTGTGTAATTATTCAGTGGATATTTCCTTTTCTGAGAATATAAGATAGGAAAACAGGACCTGCGACTTTACAGGAAATCTTTTCCAGCTGAAGAGAGTACAGCACATACTATGCTGGGAGGACAGGAAAATCCTATCAAATAATACAATAGTTTAATAATGCTGTAATATGGGATGTTTTCTGCAAATGTTTACACATTCTGATAACTTCAGGTGTCTTTTGGATTGTTCTCTGTTCCCAAACACATCCATCTATGAGGATACATGTGTGGGTTTTAATGAGATCAGCGAGAAGACCACTGATATTCACCTCTTTCTTCTTTTCTTCGATATTTTTTTCCCTCAGAGAAAAGCACACAAGGATGCTTATTCAGGTCCATGCTACAAGAAATCAGTCTACTCGTGCAGTAAATCTCGCTATGAGTTTACTAAAATGTGAGAACTTGGTTTTGTTTCTCAACCCCTGGATTTATTCCTCCTGTTTGGATATATATCTGATAATCATTTGGTCTGTGTTATTGGAATTTTTCCCATCCTGTGAGTCAGACTTGTGTTTGCCACTGTTTTAAAAGCCTCTGTAAGATTTAGGAAGAATGGATGCCATTTCAGCATAATCCCTTAAAAATAACGGTCTGGGGAGTATAAAACACTCTTTTTCCATAATCAGTGCTACAAAGAAATGTTCAAAATGCAATGCCCAGGAGGTAATTTTGATTATGCACTGAAAACACTTGGATATCACAGGTTATTTTTTCACTTTAGAAAAATCTTCATTTATTACATTGAAATTTTAGAAAGGTAATTGTTCATGCTACCATATGATATTCAAGATAACTTTTTCTCTTTAGTGTAATTGGTCTCCTTAAGAGCTACAACAATCTCATGTGAGTTCTTGAATTACAATACTTTGGTCTTCTGGGATTATTCTTTAGGTCTGCTCTTCAGGGCAATAGAAATTGGGAGGAATTAATTAAGCCTGAACTACGCACAGGCCGTGTGCTGGCAGGATCTAACTGGTAACACCAGATGAATTGCAATAATATGGTCATTTAGGACACCTGATAGAACTATAGCCTTGAAATTGTTATTTATATTATATATTATATTATATATATGTTATTTATATTTAATTGTTATCTATTTATGGAATTAAACTTTAAATTAATATAATTTCTTAACTTTCCTAGTAGTTCCGTTGCCATCTCCTTTATTCAGCCTCGTGTTTATCCTAAGTTGTCAGCACAGGTATGTTCTAGTGAAGAAATTAATAAAAATAACTTGTTTTCAATCAATTTAAGCAGAAACAAAGATGGCAAACTTTAGAACAGCAGAATCATTTAATCTCGAGATACTTAAAAGATGTTTCTGTTCTTGGCAATTGTACCAGTCTATCACTGATGTTTGAGGTGAGAGAAACAGAAGGAACATCTGCAATCCTGTGGAGTTAAAGAGAAAGTTACTGAAGTGTAACTCTGCTGCAGTCCCAGCCAAAATCTCACTTTTGAAGCACCAAAGCCTCTTGTGCTGCTTTCTTAACCTGTGAAATTTTCCTTTTTCCCACTGGCAGAGCACGCATTGCTAATGATGCACCACTTATTTTCTGTGCGTTTGTGGACAGATGTTCATAATTCACAAAGTTTACGGGCTGTTAGCACAAATGATTTTGTCGTGGAAACATATTTTTAGATAAGCAGACACTGAATCATTATGGTTCTTAAAGGCAATTACTTAAATAAGTAATTAGACTAAGAGTCACAGTACTTTCATTTCCCAATTATAATCAAAGTGAGAGTGACTCAGACATTTCACTTTTTCTAGGAATAGTGACTATAAAGCAACTCAGAGCTTGTGTGTGATTGAAATAATTGATCTTTTGGTAAATATTTTGAATTAATGGGTGCTTATTATTGTGTTGGCGCTCCTGTGGTAATTAATTATGTAAATAAAAGCAACAGCAACAAGAAAAGCCAGACTAGAAGTGAGCAGAATGTGCAGAATTTTTATGCTGGTTTATCATCACGCATTTTTTCATTCTGCTGCTTCTGCATGAGTGGAAAGATTGAGGTAAAACCAAAATATTCCTGGGACAAAAATTCCTGGATGTGATTGCCACCTTGTTGAAGGAGAGCTTGTTTATTCTCAGCTGAAGCAGCTGCGAAAATGCCATTTCTCTTGGCTTCTCCAGTTCGTCCTCCAGTGTAATCTGGTCACTGCTCTGAATTGTGTTGATATTAACATTAGATGTGTTCAACCAGGACAAACTCTAAACAGGAAGTACCAAACTGATGAATTGCTTTCCTTCTGCTTGCATTTTGAATCTGGCTCTCTCATTTAAACACGCATTTTTGGTTTGGGGTTTTGGTGGGGGTTTTTGTTGTTTGTTTTTGTTCTTGATGCTGGCATATTTTTAGGAAACTTTGACTTTTTTTATATAGGAAATCCCCAAAATGTTAGTATTTTATTAATTTCTATTAATTTCTGTTGTTAATTTCTATTTAATTGTATTTTTTGCAGGCAGCAGGGAAGACTCATTCAATTATAACCACCAAGATGCATTTTTCTGCATACAATGGCCTGTTATCTCCTTCAATGCTTCTGTTTAATGATCATGAGGAAGCTTTTACAAACTCCTCAGATGGAATAAAAAGGATGTTTATTCAAGTGTGCTTGGAGGCATTTCTGCATCAAACTTGTTGAGGTTCATTTGAAAGGGAGCACTGTGGTGCTGCTCTTGGACCCTTCAGTATTTGTCCATGGTGAAATATTATTACTCTGCACTTTCTCTTCTGTAAAGAGAGAAATATTTGTCTTGAACGATTCTTTATATTCTTTCTGGAGCTAAGGTATATGTCATGCTCCACATCTCTGAATAATAATAACCAATAACACATCTCTGTCATCTGTCTGTCTTAATTTCATTGAGGAAGAAATTCACTCTTAGTGCTTGGAGTCTAACTTGGAGGCCAGGTACCCGCAAAGCACCACATAAATCATGAGAGGATGGATACACTGGTCAGAGTCATCATTTCTTGCCGTTTTCCTGAAGAATTTTGGAAAAGAAGGTATTGGGCTAGAGAAAGAAAAGCAGATAGGGAAAATGATCATTTGGTGGGACTCCATCAAAGCTGGAAGCTGATGTCCCCATTATTGGCTTTAACCAATAAATGTTGCCTTTAAATGTGGTTTTGCCTTTGAGAAGTAAGAATCCTTGAGATGCCTTTGCTTTTAGACGCTGCAATAACCCTCCAAATGCGATTTGTACTTTAAAAGCTTATTTACAGAAGACAGACCACTGCTAATGACATTTGCATGGAAATTTCCCAAATGAATATTTATAAATATGAAAGATGAATCCAGCACAGTGCAGTGCATGTCCTGGCACACACATTTCTGTACACAGATGTATGGGTTTTGTTGAACTCAGCACAACTGACAAATCTCCCAGGGAAACACCAAACAGCTTGTTCCACATACAGATGTTCCTTTGGCATCTTATTATAAAGCCCTGAAAACGTACTGTTTTACTGGCAATAAAGCAGCAATAATGGCTTAATAGAATCTGAAGGAATAACTAAGTACTTCAAATGCCTGGGATAAAGGGATAATTGAAGTTGCTTTGGGTTTAAGCCTCGGTAATTTCTTGCTTTATAATAACTCAGGTGACTGTCTATCTAATGAAATGCAGTAAAGTAAGAGCACGTTATTGATTGAGAATTTAAATGTTTGCTTGTATCTATGGTGTGTCTCTGTGATACACATCATTGTAATGGAGGAAACAAATCATTTAAATTATATCTCATTATGCTTAGCACAAGCAGTAACTCACTTGCACAGAGACTTTTCTAAAACTTGGCAAAAATTTTGAGGAGCACGTTGCAAACTAATCTCACCAATAATTTGTACCCACAGGTTTTTTGTTAAAGCGTGATCATTGAAGTTGTCAGGCTTATTTATTTCAAATACTCCAAGCTCCACAGTTAGATTTCTGTTATCATTTTAAAAATAAGGTGATTTTATTGTTCTGGGTATTGTAACCTTTATGGTTTGGCTCTCAAGCATTTCTCTGTAGATTCAGACCCTCCAATATCCCAAGGAAGCCAGGCAGCAGTTTCCACCCCATTTCAAGAACTGACAGATGGTATTTAAAGAAAAGCTGTGAATGTGATATGAATTAGCAGCTCGATTTACAATGTTAAGAACCAATTTTATGCCTTTGGATGTTTTGGAAATGTATAGAGCAGTGGAAGCTCTGAGATGGCCGTGCTCTGATCATCAAACTGAGGGCAGCATCGCCTCCATCAAAACTATGGAGGTCTGCATTTTCCAGCCTAGTTCTTTCTGTGATTCTCTGATTCTGTAAAGCAGAATATGTGTGAAAAACCTTGCAAAAGAGGAACTAGCAACCATCAGTCTGTAGAAGCAATGTTTGCAAGCTTTTAAGGGATTTTTAGTTTTCTTTTTAACTTTCACAGTGTAAATAACAATCTGTGAGCTGAGGCTATTTCGTATCTTGACCACTGCAAATTACCTGGACTTTTTCACTGAGAAAGAATCTCATGGGAAAGATATCAATCTACTTGGAGCGTTATCTGACTCCATAACGTTTAGTAACCAGTGAGTTTTTCAAGGGTGAGCCTAATTTTCAATGGTCTGGTATCACAGCAAATAAATTCCTTCTTCCCTTCACTACTCCTTATGGGAATTAAAAAAAAAAAAGCCACAAGCAGATTCTGTGCTTTTTCACAAAATTTAAATTTTGAGACCAGTGTGGGAAGGAGGGTTAATAGACAGAAGCTGTGCTGAGACAGGAGGACCATGGTCATCACTGGGGATTCTTTCAGGTCATTCAAAGGCTCTGGCAAAATCCAGACGTAAAAGCAACTTTCTAAGGATAACACAAAGTTTAATCAAGCTGAGCTGTTATGAATGATTGAGGAAGGTTTGGAGGAGCTATAATAAAACCCAATAGGAACAGAGTTCAGTGTTTTACTTGTGAAATGGGTCTTTGCTGGAAAACTATTTCACATAATTGCTGTGATATTTTCTGCCATTGCGAGCGAGGAATCATTTATCAAAGGTCTGAAAAATAACAAAATGAAGTCTTTTGCAGTTAAATTGTATGGATAAGATAATTGAGATGCATTTCTTTCCTATCACTTATTCTTACCTCATTTGAATGAAGGAGTATTTAGTTTTAAAATCAGCATTTTTGGCAGACTTTACTTCTTTTCCGTTCTTTGAACCTTTTTTCTAAAAATTGCTTGCCTTAAAGTTGGTTTGTTGTTGTTTTTGCCTTAAAGTTGTTTGTTGTTGATGAATTGTACTGTGATGCACCATTTTGGGTTATTCTCATAATATAACATTTTGAGTAGCTGGTAGAAAAAAGAATTGTTTTTCTGAAGATAACAGACAGCAGATAATGACACAGTTATTGTAGATGAGATTTACTGAAGGAGAAAAATCTTGTAAATAAGAACTGGTATTTCAAGCAGTAAACTCTAACACTTAATAGTACACAAATAAAGCAATAGTTAGGTGATCTTAAGAGGTTATTCCAGCTATAAAGTTATAATGAAGTTATATTTCAAGTCACAAACTGAGCTGGAGATGGAAGGCTTAAATGTTCCAATTTTCTCCAGTAGGAAAAATTCTATCTTGCTTTTTCTTATTTCATGAAAGTTCTGTCACTCTGGTTTTCAGGAGGTGCCAGGACAGTGTGGATTAGAGGCAGAAAGGCTGAAAAATTCACCAATACTGCATTTGTGTGTCAGAATCCCCTCTGAATGCAGAGTTGATCCGGAGAGCTTGGACATTGCAGGCCAGTTCCTAACGAGAATCTGCTGCTTCTGTGCTTTCTCTGCTGTTAAACATGCAGAGAATGTTTGTGTTAATAATGGAATATTTACCCCTTGTTGAAGAAGTACTTCAGAAGAGACATGAAGCTGTTCATAACAGTTCTCTTTCTGATAATTCCTGAATGGGATCGCGCTTAGCTCCTCCCTCACTCTAAAAATAAGCTGTTTTTTCTTCAGGTGGAAATGTTTATGTTAAGGTATGGAGGGTAGAGATTTTTCCTGTCATGAGTGAACAATTAAAAAGTTTTCAAATCAGGAAATACATTGTTTTCTTTATATTGAAAGAGATGAGCAATTTCATTAGAATTTCTCAGCATTAATACATGTGGATGAACATGGCATGACTTCATTTGAATATCTGAACGTTAATTGCATTGACATTGTTTATTAAAGCAATTAACTTAGCAGTTTTTGACTGTAGCTAATCAACTGCAATCCTGTGGCATGAAATTTTATAGAGCTGTATGCACATGATGATGGTCAGATTGCTCCGCATTAGAAAAGACAACAGGGGTTTATTTATGAGTATTAATTTTAATTAGTACATATTTGTTGAGAAGTAATTCAGCAAGCATCCTTAGTAATATGAGATCTTGCCTATAATCTGTCTGTGCATGTACACACAACTGCATGGGCACAGAAGCTTTTATTAGAGGAATAAATTACTGTTTTAAGTATTGGTTTTGAAAAATAATTTACTATTTACCCATTAGGGAGAGTTGTTGGTCTGTCTTAACACACTGAAAATCTAATTTTCTTTTAAAAAAATATTAATTATTCCTCCTAGCCAAAAAGGACTACATCATTAACCCCAAAGCAGTGGTAATAAACAAAAATAATTTAAAAGCTTTATTGAGTTCAATTAATTGGTTGTAGCAGACTAATTTTGTCATGCTTTGCTAGACAGTGTATTGTAAGTAATTTTGATGATCTCCAATTGAGTTGGGCAAACAAGCCTGCACACTAAAGCAAAAATTGAATTGTCTTGATAATTACAAAAACCATTGGCCTGTTTGGTATATGTGATAAATGGGTTAATTAGCTACTTTTTATTACATCTAGACTTTCAATGCAGTCCAACAGTGGTAATTTATTTTGCTTTGTAAACTACTACAGTCAAAGTTCTATTGTTCTGATTTGTTCCAGATAAAAATCTTTAGAGCTACATGATTTAATATTCGATAAGTGTGAAAGTGGATGGGGTTTTCATTACCTGCACTGGGTTTGGGTAATTTGTGGAACTCGGTTTTGTGCTTGTCACTTTTAAGTCCTTCACCTGAGAGTAAAACCATCTTTGTCTCACTTTAAAGGGTCCATAAAAATCAGCCTAAAGTGTAAACAGAGACTGGGTCTGTGTCTTTTAAATTGCATATGCGTTGGGAGGAAGAATTTCTAGGAAGAAATACATTACCCTGATGTGTGAAAAGTTTTAGCTGAGCATTATTAATAAGAAATGATCTAAACAGATAGTGAGGTAAGTGGTTTCAATGTTGTGCTTGAGCTAATTTCCAGAGCTTTGAAGCAGCTCACACAATACCAAAGCAGTAACTTGAGCTCAGAGGAAGGTATTGAGCTGATGTAAAGTTCCGGCGCTTGTTTTGTTGTTTATTTGTTCAATCTTGTTTGTTGGTTTGTGTTTGTTTTGTTTTCATTCCAGGCCTCCCGAGAAATTTCTTTACCTTTTTGTCCAAAACGTTACTCTCATTTCCAAGTCAGCTTATTCTGCTGCACCACCAATCCCCTTTCCTCTAGTTCTGCTTACAGAAAATCTCTAGCTCTAGTCTCAACAAGTGTTAGCTATAAAGTATTTGCAAGATATTTTCTTTTTCTCTTTTTTATTTGTAATTGGACTGTATACAACATCATGAAATATATTTGGTGAAATATTTTATGCTTAGCTGAGGTGACAAGTTAGACTAATTTTGCCATAATGAAAAGACATGTGGTTTCTAATGTTTTCCTTTTAGTGTTGATTACTGTCTTCCTATTCACGTTTCATGCTGGGCTTTATCTGACTTATTGGTGTGATCCATTCCATTGTCTGGCATCTCTTTCTTCAGCAAAATTATCTTAATAATTGTTTTCTTCTTATGATGTCTTTGTGACTCTCAAAGGCATTGGCATCCAACAATTGACTTGTTTTCTGATTTGTTTTGAAGATAGGAAAATTTGAAAGAGAACACTTTTCTTTTTGAGTGCATTTTAAACTAATGTAAGGTTGTAGTTATAGAAACTCTAATTTTCCTTTTTTTTGGTGTTTGCTTTGGCTTGTTGTCATCGTGCAAATTGACAAAGTATTTTGAACAGTCTTGGTAAACAGCTCTTCCTCTGACTCATAAATAATTTGAAATATAGAAATGATTCATTCAAATTAGAGCTCATCAGAAGTCTAATAATTAATCATAATGTTTAAATGTCAATTTTGTATTTGCCAAAATATTATTTTGAGCAGTCATTTTGTTTAATAATTGTTTGGCTGTGGTGGGGCCTGAGAAGTCAGGTAGGGTTAGGGCTGTTTCTGTGTCTCCCCTGTAGCTGACCCCCACTTTTGATCTGTTCTCCTTGGAACAGGGCCTGTTTCTCCGTGGGTGTTAGGTCTGGCACAGATTGGAAGTGTTCATCCTCTATAAATTACTGATTTCAGCGGTGAGTGTGGAAAGTTTAGGCTTATACTTGCAGCTGACAGAAAAATAAAATCAATGCTCTATGGTTTGAGATTGTTTTTTTAGGAGAGTTGCATTTGAAGAAAATTAAATAGAAATTCCTGACCCTCTCCCCCCTTCCCCACAAACAGGGGTGTTCATTAAGTTTAATAGCATTTTCTAAAGTGATAGTATTGCCAGAAACTCTGATTCTCTAAGAAATCTAATTACTTCTTTCTCCATTTCAAATTGGGAAGGATTATTCAAATACTTTGCAGTCCTAACTGCACAGAGCACTTTAATCCTATTGTTTGGAGATTGTCATTCTCCTGCTTTCTGTCTGCTTGCAGCCTCCCATTAGACACTGCAGGCACATCCTGGTAATCTCAAATTCCAGGGAAGTGCTATCTGGCAATCAATGTCTCCCTGCCTCTCTATTTACTTTTCCACTCCTTGCATATTTTAAAATAAAAGAGCTAGGCTCACAATCTTCTCTCCAGCAAAGTGCAAACTATGACTTAAAGAAAACCTTATATAATTTGGATCTGTCCTTCTTAGCCCTGAGCTTGTGGACGCCATCTCCCCTCTTGATCCTTCCTCAGGATCTTTCTGATAGCTCCAAAGGATTCCCCTGTTTGCTGCCAGGCCGAAATGCTGCCCTGGAGAAAGTATTACCTGACTAAAATGAGATTCTAATCTCTCAGCTGGCAGGGAGCAGGAAATGAGCATGTATCTCCAAGTAACAGGGCCTGAGCGACAGCTCCCAGATTCCTGTGTCACACACTGCAGTGACAGAGGCAGGAGTTCACAAGAGCAGTGGGTCTCTGCTGTTGGCTCCCAGAGCTCCCAAAGAAAGGCAAGGTCGGTGTTTGCCAGTTCAAAAGCAGCTCTTACCCTGCCTGGTTTGGGCACAGGAGGCTGTTGGAAGAGAATCATCAAATAATAGACTGGTTTGGGCTGGAGAGACCTCTAATGGTCATCTCGTCCAACACCGGGGGCAGGGACACCTGCTGCTATCCCAGGCTGCTCAGAGCCCATCCAACCTGGCCTGGGACACTGCCAGGGATGGGACATCCACAACTTCTCTGGGCACCCTGTGCCAGGGCCTCACCACCCACATTGTAGAAGATTCTTCTTTATATCCAACATAAACCGACCTTCTTTTCGTTAAAACTTCACATTGCAACAGGTCCTGCTGAAACTTTGTCCCTGTCTTTCCTATAAGCCCCCTTTAAGCACTCATTTGTAGTCATTACACTGTAGTTACCCAGTAACCATTTGTTTGTGGCAATACAGTGATTTCAGGTCAGTCTTTTGGTCAAATTTTCACAAGACTTGAAAGATGATTTCCACTTCTCTAAATGTTCTTTACCCCCATGCAATTACTGACTTTCATTTTTAATAGAAGTCTAGGATGTTGTGGGTGCACGGACAGTTCTGTTTATGCGTTACTTATGTGCATTCCACGTATTTTAGTGTAAGGAAACATTGCCAGTGTTTCTAAGAACATTAAACAAGTAAAAGAAATCAGTGAAGAGGTAGGTGCATAATCTGTTCTCCGAAAGATCCCTTTTGTATTTGCAGAGGAGGTTCCCCAGTCTGTTAACGATTTCAGTAGATCCTGCACGAGTGCCAGAACATTTTCCCCTGCAGTAAAATTCAATCCTTTTGCTTGTTGCCAGTTCTACCGAATAATTCACATTATTGCCACCAGTGCTGCTGAACTGGTGCAGGACATAGTTTGACTGGGATTTACACAAGGTAGGACGGAAAGAAAGTCTCAGACAAACCAGACATCTGGCGTTTTTCAAGCTTCTGTAAAGAAAGAGGGGCTGAGGTATGGAGGAGTCACACTGCTCCGTTATTCAGGAGCTGTCCTGAGCTTCAGGAGCCAGAAGTGTGTATTTGCTGTTCAGAGTCATCGTTTGCTCTTGCTGTGGAACTAATTTCCAAGGAGTAAGTGCCTTTCTGTGCTTGATAGGGACATTTGCTCTGTAGCACCATGTGACTACTTCTATTTGTCACACAATTGGGATTAACTGAAGCCTTTTTTGTGCCATCATAGCTTACTCTATCATAATACAGAATTTCCTGGGGTTTTACCTGTTTTTCTAGACGAAATCAAGCGTATCAAATTCAAGAGATCAATCCTCATTTCCTCACAGCCTTTGAAATTTGTTGGGAGCGGGCTAAATGCCACTTTAGCCATTCCAATTTGCTTCTGTATTTCTTAACTGGTTCAGAAAGTAAAAAATGATCTGGGAGTTAATAGAACTGCACTTTTTATAGTTGTACTCTTCATCAGCTGCATTTCAGAGCGTGGAACTCACTTCTGTGTGTGCTTCTGAAAAGAAGCGTTTAAAGCCCAGTGTGCGCTTCCAATGTTTTTCCCTGGATGTGAACTCCAACCTCTCCCATTCCTTGACTAATAAACCAGCCTGCTCTTCCAGTTCAACAAATTTCTTTCACAAGTACAGTACGGGGTGAGGAGCATTTCAGGCAGCTCTGCTGACAGGGGAAAAGGCTGCCAGAGCAGATTTTAGGAGTGGGGAGCTCTTGCCACCTGCGTTGTTTGGAGATTTTTAAGAAGGAACAGACTGGTGAGCTGGGTGTTACCGGGATCACCGTCTGCCACACACACCTTGCACGACAATCTCCCACCAGGGACGGGGGCTCCAAATAGATTTACAGCTGGCTTGTGCTTCTTACGAGAATTCACAACAGTCGCTTTCGAGTAAGCACCAGACGTTCTTTTATTTTATTTAATGTTTTGTTATGAGGCGTGAATCACTCAAGCACCCACAAATGTGTGATCAGGGTGAGTGGTTGTGTGTTATACAAACACTGCGCATTCCAACAGGAATCCCGTTGGCTGTGGAATTGATGGCTCCAAACAACGAACCCTTCTCCTGGTTCGAAGGAATTTTGTTTGTCACAGTGGGTATGTTCTTCCCTAGCCTTTTTTTGGGGAATTCAGGTTAGTTGAATTCCTTTGCACTTCTTAGGTTTTGCCTGTTGTCCTTGACCAAATCAGGCAGGTAAGTTTTTTTTCCTCCAAGCACGAAGAGAAAGGGTTGTGGTTATCATCCATGCTGGGAGAAACGTTCTGAAAAGGGAGAGCTGCAGTACATGGATATGTTTCTATAAGTTAGCAAATCCCACATCCCCTGTTGCAGCTCGTGTAGACCTGTGCTTTTAACAGATGAGAGAAACAAAACCACCAAAAATATTTTTCTACTGAAACACTTGAGAGATTATTCTCTGGTGGTAACAGAATAATTAATTTTCCTTTGTTCCTCTTTTTCTTGCCTATTACTAAAGTATATACATATCACCTTGAACACCCCACAGCCTTCCAAGCTGCCAGATAATTGAGATTTTATTGGTTGTGGTGTTTTTTTTTTCCTTTTTTTTTTAATGTTAGAAGTACCATGCTCTGGACAAGGAGTAGAAGGGAAATGCTGTAATATAAAACATGGTGTTCTTATGTCATTGTTATTGTTGGACTTTTGATCCAATAAAGAATGAATCTTGAAGGGCTTGATAGAAGGACAATATTCTGGATACATTTCTGATTACCATGTATTTTTCAAGTGTTATCAAGATGCTGTGTAAAGCAAGTTTTGCCTAAATGTTCCACAAAATTGTTGAAGCCCGTAAATTCATGGAAGCTTTTAAGTTCAGTGGAGTTGTATTTGGTAAAAAATTATTTTCCCAAAATTAAGCCGCTATGAGAGTCGTACCACTGAATATTCTGCCTGTGATCAATGTCAAAAAAAGGGATTAGTGTTTGTCTTTTACTCTGCTCTGCTTAGTGTAGTTCATTATCAGGAATAGAACGTGTGTCTCAGTAGACATTTTCAATGTTTTATGTTGTGCCTTGGTGTCTGTTGTGCTTGTTTTCATTGCTTATGTGTGCTACAAAAAGGGGGGGAATTGTGTTTTGGACTGTGCTTAAATGGCTCGGCACCGTCAGGGCAGGTACTTTATAAACCCTAAAGTGTGGCTCGCAACCTTTGACGGAATTTCTGGTGGGGGAGGCAGGCGACTGCAATGAAACCATCATCCCAAATCATGAAGTGGGACAAAATTCTCTGCTAGGTGACCATATGAGAAGGTTCCAGGGCTGGCAGTGGCCTTGGTTTTGAGGTACTTGTGCTGTGCTGGTGTCATGTAGGATAGGAAGAGTTACCCTTTTGTTCTCGTTTCGTCCATTCAAATGAGAAGTGCCAATAATGCTGTAATGCTGCCACACAGATTTTTGTACTTCAGTTGCTTCAAGGACACATATCTGACTATCAAAATCTGTCTTAAGCTTTCACCAAGAAAAGAGAAAGTGGTTTATAGGAAGCACGCATCTGGCCTAGGATTTCTTACAATTAGCAACTGGTCAATATATAGGATTACTGTTTTATTTCCTTCAGTATCTCTATTTTCTTTTAAAGTTACTTACACTCATCTATCCATTCTCATTTCTTCACCAGGATTTTTGCATGATCACAGAGCTTTGAAGCTGTCTCTGTGATTCTCATTTTTTAAAATTTTCCAGTAGGCTGTAGGGCATAGTAGACTGGTGTGATAATAAGGGGCCTAATTGAGATAAAGTTTAATGGTTTTTCTCACATGCTTCATCATTAGGCCAGTGGCACATTTTATTGTCATCTTTTCTCTATGGCTGTTGTGTTAGCTGGTCCTAATTATAATTAAATGTTTCAAGGCTAGGTAGAATAACACTGCCTTTTTTTTTTTAATGCATGAGTCTTTTTTTGTTTATGTTATGTTTTAGTTGGGTTTTTTCCCTCCCTCCTCCTTTTTTTTTTTTCCTCACCATTATAAAAGGTTTAAATACATCCTGCTGACATAACCTGGAACAAAATATTTCTATTTACAAATTGGTTTTTCCCATTCAGTTCATGGCTAAACAGTTTGCAAACAGATCATCAAATCTGTTAATCATATCTGACCAATATTTAAAAGATACTTTAGGCAAACAAGGAATGAGTGTCATAAATATATCTCATAGACAATTCTAGCCCCTAAAACCCTCTTATAGCAAGGAAGGAAAACTTCTTTCATTTCTGAAATGGTCAATCATGTCTATAGTGATCCTTAAGACACAGAAGTAAAAAAAAAATCCTGATTTATCCCATGTTCCTCATTCTGATTATCTGTGTGATAGTACAGCTCTGCAGGTTTCGAGAGGATAATGTCTCCTAAAGGGTACATTTACTTTTAAACCAGCAACTGCATGGATCTTGTGCAGTCAGTCCTGTTTTTCTTGCAATTATGTTGTCTGTGCAGCAGAATGGCTGAATAGAAAATGTCTGGTGGCTGGTTCACAGTAACAGAATTCGTTTTCTGGCGAATATTGTAAAAAGGCTCCTTGAGAGAGCAGCTCCTGAATTCATGAGAAGCGCAGGGGTTGTTAAGATGCATATTTAAAGTGCTGCTGAGTGTATTCATTAGGAGCAAACTTTAGTTCCAAACTGGGCATTCCTTGTGGACACCAGTGCAGTTCTGTCTTTAAAGCTGATTACTAAAGGGATTAAAAATTAAACTTCTCCTTGGCCCTACAGAAAATATAAAGTCCATGGACAGATTACATACCAATATTTGATGAAAAAATTAGGAAAGGCTTACCTGTGCTGATATGAGGCATAATGATTGTATCTTTTGGTAGTCTTGAATAAAAAAATAAATAAAATTAGCATTTTAAGCACCTTGCAAGAGTTACACTCAGCTCTGTCTTGGACCTGCTGCAGCAGCCAGGCTTTGGACGGCATCCCAAAGGGTTAAGTTGATGAATATGGGCAGAAAAAATGCCCTGTAATTCAAGGCCACAAAGAATTTTTGTGTATTTCCTGTAGTTTACTATTTTAAGACAAGACATGGTAACAAAAATTCTGTAGTCAAATTCTTAGAGGCTGCATGGCCTTACCCCTGTACCTGCTAAAAGCGCTTTTATTGTTGCTACCCTGTGTACAGAGGCTGTCTTCTAAAGCAAAGCAGCTCCCTCAGCTTCCATCAGAGTCAGGCACTGTTAGTTTATGTTCCACGTTTTTATTTTCCATCACTTAGTCCAGTTCCCCAGCTGTGCTGGCCTTTGGTAGATCCTTCCTCTGATGGCAGCTGTGGTGCTAAAGACAATAATCATTTCAGGTGAAGGTTTATGCTCAGAGTGCATTACTGGAGGCAAGGCTGTGTGTCAGTAGAACTCAGGAACACCTTTGCAGTTCTTCAGAGCCGTTCCAAGTTCATAGATCCCCTTCCTTTTGCCTTCCTCCTGTTTCTGTGTCAACAGTTTAAACAGGCTTGGCAACCTGTGCTGTGTGAGCAAATGGGATAATCCAGCTCCCTTTCTTTTAGCTCTGTTCCTGGCCTCCAGATGGATTCCTGAAAGTTTAATTTAGGCAATACAGTGAAACCTGGGAGTGAAAACAGTCTTGGAGGGAGAATCTCCTGAAACAGGAGGTGTCATTTCTGACAGGTACTCAAAGCTCAGATCTTCACTCTAAGCAGGGCTTTACTTACACACTTTTATTTAAAAAAGCTGCGGGTATTTCGGGCAACACTGCCAGGAGACAACAGCTACTATAAGTGTGTTCAATGTAAAATAAACAGAACCTAACTTCTCCGGAATAAAATTTCCGTAGTAGATGCAGGCATCTTCGGAATGTAAGCATGTCTTTTTTCCACTTGAGATTTTCCACAAATGTAGCTTCGATTTTAATTCGCCACCTTGCATGCCAAGTTTGTTTGCAGCTGCTGTGTTCTTCTTAAATCTGAATATGGGCTTTCAGTACTTTGAAAGTGCAGTTGTGTGCCTGGCTTTAAGCTTGGTTTCAAAGCAGAAGACTCACCCATGGCAGAGGGCTATGAACGAGATGATCTTTAAGGCCTTTCCAGCCCAAACCTTTCTAGGACTTTAGGAGGATCCCGTGTTATTCAGGTCTAGCATTTATCATGGCTCATCTTTTGCAGTGCCATCTGCTGTCAATTGAAAGAAAGCTTACCTGGTTTTCTAGGTGTTGCAGCTGAAAACTGAAACCACAAGAATGAAAGAATAAAACTGATGCTCAGTATAAGAACAGCATAAAATTTGTTTCTTACTCATCTGTCTTTTAAAAAAGGAAGACTCACATTTTAAAATAAAATCAAGGTAACCCATCACTTGTTATCAATCTTTTGAAGTATTTGTGGTTAGTCCTGTCTTGTGTTCCACATTAGGAAATGATTTAGAAATATGGTTTGTGGAAGGCAGAAGGCATTCTGGATTTCTTTGGTAACTTGGCGTGCAAACAGCTTTATGACACTACAGTAACAGGCTTCAGCTTCTACCTTCCACAAAATAAAATCTTCTATGTGAAAGATAAATTTTATCACTTTCCTTCTTTACTTTACAATATTAATTAAAAAATAAGGTTTTATATATATACGTATATGGCTATATATAACGTCTATAAGGCTTTAATACATGACATGAGGATCTGGTTGAACTTTTGCCTGTGGAAAACCACCTTGTAACCATAATGGATTCTTTTGTGCTTTCCTTTGGCAGCAAATTTCTCATAAAGAAAAACATACCTGTGACAGAAACCTCATTATTCCCAAAGCTTTTCGTTGGACTTAATGCATCACAAGATCTTTATATTTAATCTATCTGGGCAGATAGATTATTAGCTGGCTATTGATTATTGGCTAAAGTAGACTAAATCCCTTCAGGGCAGTTCTCTAAATGGAGTTCAAATGGGGACCTTTTCTGGACATTTCTACTCTTTTGCCAGATGGCAATATTGGTAACTGGGATATTTTTGGTTTTTTAAGGGGGTGAGTTGGTACTAAAATTCATTCCAACTTGGATACGCCATATAGTTCTGGACTTGGGCACTAATATCATTTTAGATTTCCACCTGGAGAGCTTCTCCCTAATTTTTTGTGGTCTCAGAGAAATTTGTTCTTTTGAGGTTAATAAAAACTAACCCAAAATATAGAGAGCTTTTTTGCTGACGATGGAGGTCTTGGTTTTGCTGTGTTCTGAATCTAACAGATGGTATTTTAGAGGACAAAAAGACTTGCTGCCAGTGCAAAAACTTGATCTCAGTGTAACTCTCACTCGAGGTTACTGTAAAAACTTACTAAGCAGATTATTTCAATTGAACCGATTGACCCAATCCTTTATGTCTTTCAATTTATCCTTAAAATATCCATCAAACTGGGCCTCACAATACATCCAATTCTGAAATGCTAGGGCTTGGGAGACATCTACCTTGACTCCTAACTCTTTTAAGATTTGTGGTTGGGGTAATTTGATGAACTCAGAATGGGCATTTTTTTTTCATCAGCCAGGAATTAAAGAAACAGCACCAAAGTGTAGGGCCATTCTCAGGGATTAAGCATCAACATTAACTGTTTCATTCGGCTTCTCTGGGCTCGGTGCAGAGTTTATCCACCAAAGTCAAACCCAGATGTTTGTATTCTGGCCTGAGATGGGATCAGATTCCTGCTGCTTTTTTTTTTTTTACCTGCCTTTCCATCATTAGCAGTTCCCCAGGTCAGTAAGGGGGCCTGAGGTCAAGGAGCTAACGAGGGCTGGAAGTTCACAGCTCTGTGCGTCTGCTGTGAGCACGAGGCACATCTGCTCTGGCACCGTCCTTCCCACCAGCACCCGGTTCCTCTTCAGAGATGCCTTTACCTCCGTGTGCAGTTTGTGTGACTCCACTTGCTGTGAAGGTTTAGGTGCTTGCTCATTCGGGTCAGATCTGCAATTCATGGACAGAAAGACGGAAAAGGCCACGTTTAAGTCAGGCTTGGTGTAATAATGGTAAATTCACCTGCCAGGCTCCCCAGCCAGAGTGCAGCCAGGCCTTGTGCTTTCTATTCTAGTGACTAGGCTAACAAAAACGAAGCTTACAAACCTGCAGCTACCTTAAAGAGCAGGAGGTGCAGAAAGTAACTCCCATTGGAACAAATACAGGCTCACCATGAAGGTTTAGTACAAAAAAGAAAAAAAATGCTGCCTCTATCTTCAGTTTCTTGAAAAGATGACCCTTCCCCTTATCTGTGTTTTGTTTTGTTGTTTCTTCTCTTTTTTTTTTTTGGTGTCCTTTTTTGGGAAAATGTCTTTAAGCATTACAGGATTTGGGAATTTTGGCAATGTTAACTTTCAGCACCTATCTCACCCTTTTTGAAATCTAAGGTTGCAGCAAGAGGAAAAAAAACACAGCAGACCAAATGATGCAGCTGTGATCCCATCCATGTATGCATTTCATGGGATGTAGACAAGCATTTCCTTTCAGTTTTTATTTGTGTCAACAAATTGCTTCTTCCAACATCTCCTTGCCAACAGATGGCAGCAAAGGATTGCAAAGGAAATTCGGGTAATTTTGTTTGAACAAATAATTATCTACCAAGGAGCAATCAAATATCACTGAGGGCATGTTTTCTTCATCTCAGCACTATAAGATAAATTTTTAAAGATGCTTTTTAGTGATCAGACAACACAAGAAAAATAAAACTTGTGATTATCTTCCAAGGTTGCTTTTAAGCTCATCTATCTGATAATGCTTATGCTTCAGACTGAAATTCTTCCTAATATAATACATTAAGGAACACTGACATTCTGTCATCACTCTGCACAAAGAATCATAGACTCATACTCCTTGTTTTTTCCACTAAAATCTGTACTTTAGATAAACTTATGACACACAACAGTTTTCATGGAACTTCCTGACACGAAGGCCCAGATTCAGAAATGCTTCAGGAGCTTGGCTTCCTCCATGAAATTCCATAGCAGTAATTGACAAGAATCAAGCAAAAGATGCATCTGTGAAATCACAGAATCCCAGAATGGTTTGGGTGGGAAGGGACTTTAAAGCTCATCCCATCCCACCCCCTGCCATGGGCAAGGGACACCTTCCACTGTCCCAGGATGCTCCAACCCCATCCAGCCTGGCCTTGGGCACTGCCAGGGATCCAGGGGCAGCCACAGCTGCTCTGGGCACCCTGTGCCAGGGCCTCCCCACCCTCACAGGGAAGGATTCCTTCCCAATATCCCGTCTAACCCTGCCCTCTCTGTTGGAAGCCATTCCCTTTGTCCTGTCACTCCATGCCCTTGTCAAAAGTCCTCCTCCAGCTCTTCTTCAGCCCCTTCAGGCACTGAGTGAGGTGTCCCTGGAGCCTTCCCTTCTCCAGGCTGAGCAATCCCCAATCCTGCTGCTCTCCAGAACCCAGATATCTCCCGTCTACCATCGAAGAATTACCATCACTGCCTGCACAACCCTGGGTGAGAGACTTAGGGCAGCACAGGTGAGGAGAGCCTGACTTTGTGGGTGATTTGGGTTCTCATTGTGTCAGCTGGGCTGAGCTGTGCCCTCACGCCCTGCCTGGCTTAGTGCCAGCGCCACTCTGGTGTGGCTGTGCTCCCCCCAAAAGCTGGAGTTGCTGTAAAATGAGCCTTTATTCTGGGTGACTGAATGTGGATTAGGACTTTTGGACAGCGAGGGATTACTGCAGGGCTGGGATACATTTGATGGTGTCCCTCAGCCCCTGGAAGGTTTCGCTGTGCTTCGCTTTTGAATGCAGGGGCAGATTCTGGTGGTGGTTCCAGATGGGGTTTTAGTCACTGCCAAGTTTAGCAGTTGCCAATCTGTCTTGGGCTGCTGGAAAAACTAATTAAAGCTGTTTTTTCTCTTTCTCTGGACACTGTGTTTCTTTTTCCTTTCTCCCCCCCTGTTTTAATCAATCTGTACCCAGTGCCTGACTGCCTTTTCACTCACCCTGCTCTTTTCGTGCTGCCTCTTTGCATCCCATTCTGCTGTTGTCCCGTTTCTGCTGTGTCTTTGTCAGACCTGCAGGGCTGTGAGGAGGCCCTCGCAGTGCTTGAATAATGGGGCAATTACATCTTCAGTTTTCTTCTACATCCCTACAGCTGCCAGCTCCCAAGAGCAGCAGATCTCTCAAGGAACCAGCAAATCATGGTGGTTTTTACTGCCTTGACCCCTGCCCTTGACCAGTTAAACCAGTGTTGGATCTGCTGAGGTACCAGTTGGAATATATTCCCTGGAGGTGAGGTTTAGGCTTGTTTTTAAATCAGCTAGGGGCACACATTCACATATTCCACCTCCCTGGAGAATGCCCAAGCAAAATTTTAGAGATTCTCTGACACTGATAAAAGAAATATATTGATTCCTGAGGTGAAAATCAGGGTACAAAAGCAATGAGAATATATGTTTGTATGAGAGATTTCAGTTCTAGTCCATTCCAGGGTCCTTTCCTGTGTTTTAGCTGGTAGTTTCCTGACTAGCCTGGCTGTGATGGAAATACCAAAGTGTAAGACTGAGCCATGTAACAGAGGAGCCTTTGAGGAGCTGAGTGTTGGACAACACAACACAGACCGAAGTACAAGTGTGGGGTAACTCAGTTATGTCTGTATTCTAAAAAACCCATTGAAGGTTTGCTTTACAGATAATGGAATGTTAATTTACATGACCTCCATGTGTTGGTTGTTCTCTGTTTGGTTCAACAGGGAGCTGAAAGGGTCATATTTTAATAATTTTCCTTAGTTTGTGTTTTCCAGTGACCATTACAGGAGCTGGATAATTGGTTCTAATCTGGATGTTAACATTGACATTATTATTGTGCTTGGCAAGGAATGAGGGCTAATGACTACAACATTGATAAATTGAATAAATTGATGTAAGTCATATTTAATTTGCTTCTTTACTATGTACTGGGGTGAATTATTCATGTCACTCAGGATTTGTACCCTCTTACAGAGGGTTTGTTTATGTCATAAATGTTCGCGAGAGAGAAACCTCTCTTTTCTCATACGATGCTGTTCTCTACATCAGTGTGTAAACTTGGAATTTTGTAGTATATGAGAAAGGGATGCCATAAATCCACCAAGGAAAAAGTTCTGATTGTGTTGTGCTGACAGATTTGCTGTTACATGGGGTCATTACCTGTACAGCTGCCAGCAGGGCTGGCTTCGATGCAGGGTTCCAAGAGCAAGAAATAAGAGGAGTTATGTATGTACACAAAAGGCCTGATCTACCATCCAAAATGGTAGTGGCTCCTCTTGAAAACAAACTTCACTTTTGATCATTTTTGCCTGAAAATATTGTGTTGAGGAGCCATGTAAATTTAAACCAGTTCTAATGGAACATTCTTTTCTTGGAGATAGGAACAATAATGTTGATAATGCACTCATATGTTTTAAACAGTTGTTATTTTCAGAATTTGCAGTGGAAAGAATAAAAGTCGCAGAAAAATATGGAGCAAAATAGAGTGTTGGGAGGAGTAACAAAGAGAAGGGAGAAGACACAGCTCTGTGTTCTGGGTGGGGGTAAGATGGATTTGAATTTCAAACATTCCCAGTGGCTTTACTCAGCAGAAATGATCTGCAACTCCTTTGTGTAAGTAATATCTCAGCAAGCCTTGGAACAAATCCTCACACCCTACTGGCTTTTAATGCTTAGCAGAAAATGAGTTGCTGAATAAAAGATGCGACAAGTTAAAAGAGTCTTTTCATTGGGAGTCAAAATGAATGCTGCAGAGAGTTGGTGCCTCTGCTGTCAGGAGCAGGTGAATTACGTTTCCACTCTCATCCCGTCTCACACAATTGCTTACAGCTTTCCTAACACATACCTGGGGATCTCTGTTCATGTGAAACTTAATCCATTTACGTGCAGGACAGTTGAGAGACCAGTCTGCTGCTCATTAAGGAATGTAAAAGGATAAGGAACATGTCTTAAAACAGTACCCAGGAGAGGAATGAGGTAGGCAGGGGGTTGGAATGTGAGTATTAAAACAGTTTTAACTGTCGTTATTTTTTATTAAGCATTGAGAAGTTTGAGGAGGCTTTATAACAGTAAAGATTTAAATCTTTATATGGTTTAGGGGCCGAGAGAGGATTTGTTTTAAAACACTGGTGTGAAAACGAGTTGCATCATGTTTTTAAAGGGATAAAAAAGATACAAAAGGGGGCTCTGAAAGTTAATATCAAGTCATTGGTTCATGTCCTTCAGTTAATGAATGCTTCCAACAATCATTAACTGAAAAGCTCTGATATTTTTATGAGGGTAGATCTAGATTAGGGTTGATGTGTGCTGAAGTAGCAGGGTGTGCAGAGCTCACCTCGTGGAAAGCATGCTGGCAAGGTCTCTAGAAAGTTCCTTGGAGAAAATGAGTTTGAGAAATCAGTAGCTCGCTGAAAATAGATGGGAAACATCTATGACAAGTTAAAAGAGTTTGCATTGTGGGTTGGCAGCATTTGCCGCTGAGTTAATGCATGAAAAGAACGCATTCTTTTATTCCTGTGGTAACCTGCAAACATTCCTCTTACGTATGTTTTATTTATTATGTCAAATTCTTTTTTTCATAATCCTCAATGCCAGTGTAGAAGTCTCTCGTGACACGTGTGAATGAAGCATGATCTGTGAGAGCACTGACATTTCTAATACTTAAAATCACCTTGCACTTGTTGCATGTTGCCTTAGTGCAACAGCTCCCTGTATCAGCAGTAATAAATCTGGATGCTAAAGACAGCTTTTCATTCTTGGAATTCGGAACAGATCAGTTTTATTACAGATAGCACTTACTGCTCTTTTCTGGATAATGGCAAACAAAACCAAACCCAAAACCGACTCCAACAGGAGGCATGCAAGTTTTACTCAAATTAAGTTGAGAAATTACATTTATATCATTAGAAAGAAACATAGGATTTTTTTTCTTCTCAAAATATACTATTTCTACAGAACTGCAGTTATCCTCTTGTAAATATTCTCGCAACAATTGTCCACAAGTAGCAGAGCTTGGTGCCAGATAGCAACAATAGCAGAAGCTTTCTAGGAAGCAATTAGCTCAGTAGAGATTTTTCTTTTCCCTTTTTCTTCCTGAAAAGACTCTTTCATTTTTAAATGAGAATTTACAGATCCAGTCTTGTAGTCGGTAGCAGTTGTGAAATAATTCTGAGATACGTTTTAACTGACCCATTCACGGGAAAAATGAGTTGTGAATACGAGAATCTATTGAAAAACCAGAGATGTACAAAGTGGAGAGCTATAATATGGTTGCCATAGACACAATTTCATATTCTCTTCCCTGTTTACTGCATTGATAACTCCTTTATTGAAATCCAGGAAAAAAAAACCTAAAAAAGCCCTAACAAAACCAAAACTCTGGATGTTCTGTAAAGGCTCTTTTCCTTCCTATCATAACGAGATTGTTTTCAGAGCTCCTCTAACCACTAATTACCATAAGGAGATTGGCCAACGAGCTCCGGTTGAATATTTGAGTATGCAAGAATAGATTCAAGACCAATATGTAATTATCATATGCATAGAGAGATTTCACAGTCAAATTTAGTAAAAACAGATGGACTTGCTACATATGGCTAATGGAGATTTAAAGTTAGTAAGAAATGTATGCATTCTGTAGATACACGACAGGGCTAAGATTCCTTGTTCCCCCTTACAAGACGACAGGATGTTAATTCATCTGAAGTCTGCTGCTTTCTTCTTTTGTGCATAATACCTAAAATGTCAGTAAGAGTTGATACATATGTTCATGTGGCACAGAGAAACCTCGAGCTCTTCTCGTAGTTTTGTGTGTTATTCTGCTCGTAAAATTCTCCATCCAAGCACTGGAAGTTCTAATCTGCTCTTCTGCTGTTTGGATGTCACCACAATACCCCACTAAGCCCTTGAAAATTCTGTTTATTAGAAATAGATGTGAGGTAGATTTTCAAAATGTCAGAAGGAAGACTTCATTTTGTCTAATACAAGGATGAAAAAACCCAGGCCATTCATTTTAAACCTTTGGTAGCTGGAATCTTCCAAAGATGTTATTGCTTAATAAAAACTTGACAACCCAACACGTGGGGATTTAATAGGTAACTCCATTAACAGGAACAGGAGCAGTTCAGATAATCTCTGACATTGCACCCAGGCTGCTGACAAGCTCGGCTGCTCCTTCCGAGCGGGGAATTGTGGCAACTTAAAAGGTGATAGTCACAGAGTGAAAGACAGTGTCTGAAGGGGAGTTAGACAGGATGTTTTCATTAACATTAAAGAGCTCTTGCTATTCACTAGGCAGCCTGCTCTCCAGACCACAGGAGAGTTGTCACTCACAGAATCTTTTCGCAAGAAAAGGATGCATCATATAGAAGCGTGTTTTATCTGTTTCCTTATGGAGTTTCTGCACAAAAGCAAAATATAGGCAGTTTTGGATTTATTTTTTTTTGTTATAAGAATTTATTTTATCCCAAGTTTTAAACTGATTTTAAAGACCTTTTGCTGTTATGGTCAAGTTAACACACCATGTGTACAACAAGTTGCACCAGATCTCAACAAAAATGTGGTTTCAGCTTTTCAAGGCCAGACTCGCCTTGCACTGTGGTTTTCCTGGTGTTGTGTTCTACACCAGCATCCTTCTAACCTGTGGGAATGTTCATTGTAAAACACTTTAATACAGACCTGAAGTGGTTCCCCGTAACACAGGCCATGGTCAGGAGGGCTGGAGATGACACAGTCCTTCAGCTGGGCAAGTAATGATTAAACTGCTCAGGACAGCCGAGAGCCAGCAGCTGGACAGACAGACAATTCGTGGCCCAGTTACCAGCGTCCAGTCTGTGCAGGACTCCAGCTCCTCTGCCTTTTGTCTGACCTCTGACAGGCTGCTGTAGAACACAGGTGGTCAAAGCAGGAAACACTTTGAACACAGAAATCAAATGTGAATGCCTCAAAGTAAGGGCATGGAAATTCATTGGCTTCTGGACCCTCTTTAAACTGTGGCTAAACTCTTGCCCAGTTAAAAATGCATCATGGACACACGATAGGAGACACCAAGGAGCTGGAAGGAAGACAGTGAGTGGTTATGAACTGAAGCCATCAATGTCTGCCATGGCTTTGGGAGCAGGACTCCGCCACGTGCATTGATCAGCAGTGCTGGGCTGGTGTTTGCCTCTCTGTGTGCCTTTAATCTGTTCTTGGTGGGAACAACCCAGATTAGCCAGATATAAAAAAGATAAATAAAGCTAGATGTAGCCTTACCTAAT
The DNA here is from genome assembly GCA_013397775.1 of Eulacestoma nigropectus. Classification (NCBI taxonomy): domain Eukaryota; kingdom Metazoa; phylum Chordata; class Aves; order Passeriformes; genus Eulacestoma; species Eulacestoma nigropectus. The sequence goes on from VZTE01002857.1 coordinate 1,126,513, forward strand.
CCAGAAGCCCTTTGTTTAGTAAATTGCTGGCCAGAGGAGTCAGGGCACGCTGTGTTTGCCCAGGCCGGCACAGCTGCTGTGAGAATTACACAGCACAGAACTGTTTCTTTTGCCCCTGCTGTTCTGAAGTTTCTTTTGAAGGGCACCAAACTTTGCTCCTGTCTGAGGTGTTCTTTGATAATAGCAAAATGAAAAATGTTATTTCAGAACTTTCTAACACAATTCTGAGGAAGTCTCTAATATTGTCCTGCTTACAAACAGCTGTGACCTTTTTATTCTTTTGAAAGTTTTCCTGGGTAATGAGCGGCATTTATCGTTCCCAGCCTCATCTCCTATGCAAACTAGATTGTTCTGATGGGATTCTGTTTGCTTTATGCTTTTAAGGAATGAGCTTTAGGAATGGACAGGAGAAATGAAACTGAGAATTAGTTGGTTTTTAGAGTTACATTCAGGATAGGGCTTCTTCTGCAATACCCAATTAAAATAAGAAATGTTTTTTTTTTCCTCCCTTGCTTCGTTCCTTTTGTTCCCTTATCCCATTCTTCCTTTCAAAGTGGCAGTTATAACTACAGGGGTGTGTATGTAGTCAATATAGAAACCTTCACCTAAATGGAGTTCAGGATTCATAGGGAATGCAGGAAATGTCACATTAAAGTTTGGTGCTAATTTTATTACATTTTCATTTTTTCAGACATTATTTTGGATACTTTGCTTGAAGATTATAAAATCATTAAATCTTTAAAATTGTGATTATCTAGGAGCAGAATAAAAGGAAATTATTCTATCTCAGCAGAATAAGGTGAATACGTGGATTGCTATTTAATTTAAAAAATGTGTCAAAGTTATGCTGCAATATATGAGGTTATACTTTTTGTGTTCAGGATAATTAAAATATGAACACTGTGGATGTGTTTTGACTTTATGGGGTAATAATAAACCTTTAGGTGTAGATTGATACCTTCCTCCAACAGTCACATCTAAGTTTTCTCTTTAATTTCTTCTTCCATTGTCTTTACCACTGCATTTAAATGTGGAGCTGCCCTGCCACGTTCCAGTTGGGTTTTAATTAGCTTTATTATCTATTGTGTAGGACTTAATCAATTCTATTGGATGTTATCTGCAGGTGCCTACAGTAAGGGCATATTACATTGATTTTTCATTTCTCCCATCACACGCGCTGCACGCGCCCCGTGGTTGCTGTGTTTGCTATTGACAGCAGGGTTATTCACAGGCACCCAGTCAAAACGTGACAGGGATCAGGACAGTTACAAGCTCCACAGTATGGATTGATTAGACAGCAAATAAGAAAATAGAACCTTGTGGCAGCTGGCTGTCCAAGAGGGAGGGCTCAGGATAATTCCTGGGTAATCAGGAGAGTGAAGAGCTTGGGAAAATCGTTCCGCTTCAGTGTGAGAGTTCTCCAGCTGAAGGTGAAGGTCCTCCAAGGAGCTGTGGTGGTGAGTGCAGCAAGACGCTGCCTCCTCCCTAGGATGGGTGTTCTTATGCAGGCAAATACTGCGTTTTTCTAAATTCCAGGTCAGCATTTTATCCTTCGGGTTGAAAATTTTATAAAACCTGCAAAAGCAGTTAAATCTCACAGGTGGAGGACTTCGGAGATAGCTTAATGTGCTGGTTCTGGCTGGGGTAGAAATTCTTCTGAATTGTGAGGAAAGGTAAAAAAAGAGAAAGCAGAAAAGGCAACAAGAATGTGCTCACAATCCTGAAATGAAATGAAATCCTGTCCTCATTCACTGCATGTTGTCCTCTGGAGCACTGTGCCACTGAATCTACCCTTTCACTTCAAGGCTTGCTGATCCAGCTGCAGTTCTCCATCTGAACAGAACTTTTTGGGGAGATGAGGTTTTGCCTGCAATTTGGAAGGGGGCAGACTTGAAAACTGCCCTTAAATTTAGTAAAACAAGTTTTAAATCTGTTTTAAATTGTGCATCCTACCTGCCCTTTCCCTAGAGAGCAGTATTCTGTGAGAAATGGGTATTTTTCCCTCTTGTAGTAGTTATTTTATCAAGGTTTCCAAGGTAATCTTAGAAACCTTAGATTCTCTCTGCAGTTTTTTTCTGATGCTGTGATCTACACAGGGAGTTAGATATTATCAGTTCTGATATTTTTCTTTTTCCCTAGAGGTTAATAAAAACCTACAGCCCAATTTGGCACCTATTTTTTTCTGTTGGTGAACACAAAGTGGTTTGATTGGAGTCACACAACAGTTTGGGGGTGTAGCTCTGTTTTGACTGAAGAAAATCAAGCTGTAATCAAGCAGGCTGACAGGAGATGCCAAAGAAGTGCTGCAAATACTTGTATTTTCATCAGATTTTCTTTCTAGGCCTAGCTCTGTCCTTTCAAACCACGAATAACTTCTTTTCTCTTGCTTTAAGTTGTTATCAAATTGTGGAGATGTTCAGAATTGTTTAAAAGCCAGGATTTCCATAAAACCACCGGGTTAAATTGACTAAAATATAGAAGAAAAATATTGGGTAATATATGAAGACTTGCTTGGCTTGATTAGGCATCCAGCAAGGGTTTTTTCTTCTTTGAGACGCTTTGGATGCCAGCGAATTTCCCTGGAAGGTCTTCAGCCTTGCCTGTGATTTGATGAAAGTGATTTTCCTTTATCCCCAAAACCACACCTGCACAGCCAGGTACAGCCCCCGGGCTGAATTCCTGGCATCTCTAAGTAGGTTGTACCTTGCATCTTTCAGAGTTGCACTATTTCTACCCAGCATCTTCGTAGGAATGCTGGAAAGGAAATCTGCTTCTTGCTCCGTTCCATTAGAAGGATCGATGTCGGAGAGATTTCCCTGGCTTAGAGAAGCCCCTGCTCCGTGCTTGCTTGAGCAGTGTTAAGTATTGGGTTGCACCACTGTAATGCATTCCTCTTGCTGATAAAAAAGCAGAGCAATTCATTGCTTAAATGGAATTTGAATAACACTGCTGAAATCGATAGCAGCTTCTTATCCATATAAAGATAATTGATCTTTTCGAAGCTCTTTAAGTACAATGAGCATTTGATTGTGTTTCCTTCCATTGCTCAGCTTAACTCGGTAACACAGTAAAATTAAATGTTGCTTGTAAAATGACTGGAACATTCAGTGGTTTTTACTCCTACAACACTTCTTTGGTGTGTTTTAGCAGATTAGCTGTAAATGAAGATAAGAGCTGCTGCTTTGAAATGGGCAATAACAGCAGGAATGTTTCTTTGTGTATGGAAATCAGTCACTTCTGTGGCCTCTGGTCACCCTCCGATGTGCGCTTCACACTCCAGCATTATTGTTTTTCTTGCTTTCTAATGTTGGTCAGATACCTCTGGTAGTCCCTCTGTGCCTGTCTGGTCTGAAAGTTGAACTTTGGGACTGGAGATGGAAGGTGTCTTTTACATTTCAGGCGTGTGTGCACTCCTGAATCCTGCACTGGCCCCGAAGAGTGCAGTTCCCTGCAGCAGCATGTGAGAAGCACCAAGCAGAAGTGACCTGGGAGCCTGGTGAGAGGAGAGGGGACAGATTTTCAGACTCTGCTTTCCCTGTGATGATGCTGTAAAGAAGCTGCTCCAGCCTGTGTGTGATGGGTGCCAGCCCTTCCCACTCACAGCATTCTTCCTGCTGGGGTATAATGAGGTGCAGAAGGATCTACCTTGTAACACTGCAAAGAGGAAACTTTTCTTACATTTCCTATTTATTTTCGCTTTCAAGGTGTTCTACAAATTTTTAACCATCAAGGCTCTCAGAGAAAATCCCTCTTCTTTTGTTATAAGGCCTGAATATGCATTTATTTTGTGTATACTGGGCATCAAGGTTTGGGATTATGTGTTACAGCAGAGGGTAAAGAGCTTTGAAATTTTCAATGGATCGCTTCCCATAAACAGCTGCAAATGTCACTCCACTAGAAATTTCCCCAAAAGGTGATTGACTTGATTTTTTTGTGATCAGTTAACTGTCACCTCAAACTATTTTGTTTGCTTTTGCTCCTCATTTATCTCAATCAATCAATTGGTCATTGAATCTACCATGACCAGAAGTAGAGCCCTATCATCCTGCACTACCTCTACTCTGTTTTTTGCATCACTTTTCCAGTTTGAAAAGTTATATGTTCTTTAGACTATCGGTTGAGAACGTTGTTGAAAATTTTAAATATTCATTACAATCTGAAATGGAAGGGGAAAGCAAGTCTCTTCTATGCCGTTTACACTGAAACTTTTATCCAAATATTCGCTATTTTTGTCTAGTACTAATAAATTTTGCATTACCTTTCATCTCACTGCAGGTGGCAAAATTTATCACATACACTCTACTGGAGCCTATGGCTGATGAAGAGGTTTTGTCACCGAGCTGATGACAGCTGATCACTGTAACTTGCATGTGTTGTCTCAGGTAAATCACAGAGTCTCCAGCTGGCCTGTGAAAATCCTGCCCTGTTCCATTTCAGCACAGGCATTTTGAACCAGCATAGCAGCAAATAATTTATGCATAGGAGAGAGAACTTCAGAACTTCTTACAAATGATATTTGCTTAAAAGTGCAGAAAGTGTTATCGAACAAGCAAAAAAAAAAGAAGCTGAACTTAATTCCTTGCTGATGGAGATGCTGTGGGTGAGACTGGACATGTGTTTGGTGCACACATCTCTCTGAGCAGCTCTACACCCTCACATTCGCTCCTCGTGCACAAGCAGATCGAAAGCCTCATCCCGTTCCCTTTGATCAGGCTGCAATTCTGTGAGTTAGAAGAGGAATATTATGCGCACACATCCGTGTGTGCAACGTGCACCTCCTCAGGGGCTGGTCCCTGCACCCCTGGCACTGCAGCTGCTGGCACCTGGGTGCCAGAGCCCCCAGGGCCCACAGCCCCACTCCAGCACAAGTACAGAGCCAAGTGGTGGCGAGAACAGTCCCTGAGCTAAACCAGAGCTTCAGGCTGCCGAGTTCAGGGGAAGGATGCTGAGCTGGCGCCTGTGGCCTCACAGAGCCAGCACAGTGCCTGGTTGTAGTTCCCTCTATAAGGGAAAGGTAAATTGAACAATATAGCTCAAGATTATGAAAAAGCCCCAAACGCCAAAGTAGTTTTTTGGGAGTGAGAGGTTTTGCTCCGTGCACCTTTCCATGGAGCGGTTTCACTTTGGGCTCCTCAAACATGAATTTGGCACTGGAATTTGTCAAGAGGCCTCACTGCCAACAAACCACGAGTGTGTTTGAGCCTGCTCAGGGGGGCAGGGTGTTTGTGGCACTGTGCTTTACCAGTGTGGATTATTTGCTCTTTAACCACCCGCTCTTATTGCGGCTCCTTTTTTTTAGCTCACGTTGCAAATCCAACGTGACCCACAGAGTGATTTGCTGGATGATGATGATGATGAGCTCTCCTATAAACAGGAAAAAGCAGTGGTTCTGAGGCTTTTGTAATGTTTATCAGTAGGAAAACAGAAGTGGCAATTGCTTTTAATTGCCCAATAATTTTATTATTCAAAAGATGGAATTTGCAGGAAACAGCTGCAGTTATAACTGAACCAGCTCTTTAATGTGTTCCTGGGTTTTTTCCTGTGTTATATTTATCTAATGGTGATAAGCTGCTGGCTTCAGTCAAATTTTGAAGTACAATAAGAGTTGGATTTGTCAAGCCCTGGGATGAATACTCCACTACTCTCACTAAAAGATACTTTTGTGAATGTTGTGGTTCTGAATTGTCTGTAGAAATCCCGTTCCTTATATTAAATCAACTTTCAGTCTTTGTTGTCTCAGTACACAAGAATTTTAAGATTCATAACCTATTTCTGTTTGGTTTTTCTCCCTTTGTAGTTTTCCCACCTGTCTCTATGTTGTTATTCAGTGTGTAAGGAAGTGCAGCCCCACAATGAACATGCACTCTGAATTAATTAGCTACTTTCTGTAAATGACAGCAAGATCAAAATGAAAAGCGAGAAGGGGAGGACTAGCTACTGTCACACCTGTGGTGTTACTGTTCCTAATTTTAAAATAGGTTTTAAAAGGTACTGCATTTCCTGTGCAGCCAGATCCTGTCCGTTGTCACTGTCACTGCTGCTCACGTGTCGAGTCCCACAGCCCAGAGCTGTCCCTGAGGATCACACCGAACTCGAGGCTTAGGTGTTGTTTCCTTTAAGCACCAGATCATATCTGAAGGCTTTGAACAGCTGTTTCTTATTCACTGCAGACTAAACCAAGAGTTTTCTGTTCTTGCTGCCGTGTTTTTCAAGGATTATTGGTGATGGTCCTAATTTGTCTTGGTGAAAACCTCATTTGGTGCAACCTTAATTCACAGCTGGCAGTGAGCATGGAAAGCTGCAGTGTGGGCTCCTGCAGACCAAGCATATGCTAAACTTGCAGCTCAAATATAAAAGATGGGAAAATGACTATTTCAATTTGCTTATCCTCTGATAGTTCTGTGTTTATTTGAAAATAAGTGGTCATAGTTTACAGAGCTTAAATTCCTGTGTGCTGGAATGTGAGGGAGGTGACAGTTGGCATCCTGTGATGTTCTTGCACTGACTCACCTACGTTCCACATTAATATTGAAAAGGACTCCAGAGAGATATGGCTGTGCTTTTGTTAGTCTGGACAGGCAGTTATGAAACACTGTTGTAATTAAATTTCTCTTTTCATTTCAATGGTGGAATTAAACAAATATTTTCCTTTGGAGGAAAGTAACAATTTGATGTTAATTGCTTCTTTCTGTTTCTCAGCATTGTCAAATAGCCTATTGTAAAAACTACTTAATATTTCCAGGGGAATGCCATATATTGCATAACTTATTTCCTTTCCTGGTTATTTTGTTTGATGGTTAAATGGTAATTGGAATGAAAAGAATAAAGAAGTACTTGTGGGTTGGGAACCACTCAGGGGATTGAGAATTTAAAGCAGAACAATGATTTAACTTTTCTTTCTTTTGTTAGGCTTTTTCTTTTCATATGTGAATTATGTGCGAGTAAGAGAGATTATAGGGAGAAAAATAAAGGGAGAATGCAGAAAACTCATTTAGATCAAACTCACTGTGCCTAATAAGCAGACAGAAAAATCTGTCTAATCTTCACAGTTTGTCCTTAGCCTTCCTAGATGTTGTAGAATTCACAAAATCATTCTGAGAAAGAAAATTAACCCATTAAAAATGAGAAAACACAGAAACTTCAGCAAAAATTCCAAGAGGTGTGTGGCTTCTAGTTATTATGCAAGGGAAAATATTTGGGAAAAGCAGGAAAGGAAAGAGCACCCACAGTAGAGATGTCCTGGAATGAAAAATGTGCTTGGATTTCCACATTGCTGAACTTTGCTAGGGGCATGTTAAAGGACAAATCAGCTCTCAAGCATGCATCCAAAATCCACAAGGTATTTGCATGTGAAAAATGTCTATAAATATCTGTTCATTTCCAAACACCCAGTATCTGGAGGCCTTCTGGGCCGTGTAAAAGGCAGCAGAGCTGATTTAGGTATTGTGTGTGTATGTCCTGGAGTACAGGATAGAATTGTCAGGGAAACACAGAGCAAACTGTATTTAGGAATGGGGCATCCTAGCTGGAAGACCCCAGTGAGGATCAGGATTGTTCCATCTCGAGGCTCTGGGCATCTTGGAACCTGGAGAAAGTTTCTGAGCCAGGAGCTGCAGAGTTATGAATGCAGCATTTTTGTGGAGGCACAGTCAGCTGTGCATGTCTCTGAAGGGAAGATGGATTGTCCAGGACATGTTAAGCTATCCCATTTTTCAGCAGGAGCTATGAATCAACCAGTGTCAGTTTTTGGGGTGCAAAGTGAGATTTTTCCCTACCTTTCTGTCACAACTTGAGGCTGTCCTCCTCTGGGTACATGGTATGTGAAACCACACATACCATGTATGGTTGAAGAGATGAACCAGAGATTTCCTAATTTATCATATACCCCAAACCATTGACCATGTTTTTCACATATGACAAAGGCATTTCTAGATATTTAGTGGTTAATTATTTCATGTAAAAATTTAAAATATACAGGTGAAATTCACAGAAGGGTATTGTATCAAAGAAGTAAAATGCAGATATTGCACTCTATAACTGAAGTGTGTTCTATCTTTATTTTGGTGTTCTGAAAAAGTATAGCCCTCAATTTATTGTTCTGGTTGTTGTTTTTGTTTGTGACTTTTCTATTAACTGAATTCTGTCAAATTGACAAATGACTGAAATTTTGCTGGGCCAATTTTGCATCTTTTTAACCAATGAAAGATGTGACTGGTTCTCCTTGTCCACCTTTACTCTTAGCATGGATTTGGGCAGTAACTTATTTTGTCTTGTTTGAATTCCTTTTTGATGTGACTGGAGACAGGGACTCTTTTGGGGCAGTTGGTTCCTCAGACTGCTCTAAGCACCGTGCTGTTGCCAGAGTTGGGGTTTTTTGTTGTCCTTTTTCTTTTTCAAACTTCTCGCTGTTCCCAGAAATGTGAAGTTCTTGCACATTTTTCACAAGGGCAACATGACAAGATGACCATGAATCCAAGCTTAGCAAAGGAAGCTCTTCAATGCAGGGAGTATGTCAGCTCATGATGGAATGTGCTTGGAAAAATTCATAAAACTATTCCTGCTGCTTTTGTTACCATTTTTATGGCAGACCTCGAGTGTTTTTAACCTGCTCCTCTTGCGTGCTCTGGTACGTGAGGAGCAGTCATTGTTCTTTTTTTGCAAAACTCTTCTTTATTGAAAGGAAAGGTAGAATGTTTTGGCTTTCCTCTGATTAAAGGAATCAAACTGAGGGAGAAGCATCCCTAACTACCCTGTTTTACTTTAATGTGGGTAAGGGCAGGAGCTCTGGGCTGAACCACTCCCCAGTCTTGTAGCACCAGCTTAGTTTTGTACAGATTTATCTTTAGGGAGTATTTATATAAAACACACCCATGGGTGAAGGCAGCCATCTCTGCTGAGCCTCAGGGGCACTACCACAAACCTGGCAGAATCTCGCTGGTGCCAGCTTCTGTCCCAGCAGATGATGAGGGAATTCACTGAGTGTACGTCAGGATCCTGCTGCTGTTCAGGGTTTTGAGATGCAGTGGTATTCACAGAACTTGGAGCCCAGATTTTGATATGCAAATATCTGTGACTGGGCTGCTGGGATTCCGTTTGTCTTCTTCTTTGATATGGAAAGTTGCTTTTAGCTTAAATGGTACTATTTATTTACTCAAAACCTCCCCAGTTTGTGAATGCCTAAGTGCATCACAGAGTGACATTTTTGCTTTAGCGAGATGGAAGGAGTCGTACCTCAAACTGGGACATTACTGGCCTGCATGAAAATCTCCTTTATTCTTAGCATTCTTATGCAAGAACTAAGAAAAAATAGATACTTCTGAGCATTTCTCCTCTTTTGTTAAAATTAGATGTTCGAATACTTTTGAGGATTTCAGTTAAATAAACTGAATTTCCCTTCCATATTCACCTTTTAATTAGATATAAGCGATATTTTCATATAAGAAATATTTTCATATAAGAAATATTTTCATGTATAATCATACCTCCTTTTAGTAAATGCATATTCAAGAGAATATTTTTTTTTATCACCACTCCTGTCACTTTAAAGTCTGTAAGTCCATCAGGTATTTGGAATATGTAACCTGTTTTTCTGTCTTTTAGTGTCCTAGCGACATCACTAAATAGCCAACAGACGTTCATTTGCACCTTAAGGTGAAGAGGGATACAGAGCCAGAGAGGCAAGAGCCAGGAACACAACCCTGTGCTTGGATTCTCCTTGCTCATGCAGAGAACTCATGTAGCTTTCACTGCCTGCTTGTACTTTTGAGTCTCACAGTTGTTATTTCATCAGCAAAAGGGGGTTTTCCTTCCAAGCTTTGCCCTGCTCTGTGTGTTTTTTACAAATTATTATACAGACTGCTGTACCTCTTACAAATAAATACTGAGGGTTAAAAATATAGGTTGGCAATTTCAAGAATTAAAAGTGTGGTTTACAGATTCTTTCTAAGCCTTTCTCCCGGTTTGTCTGAAAGCTTTTTTGTACCACAGCCAGGTTTGGAACAGCTCAGTCGCCCATTATGAGTAAGGAGTAAGAAATCTGAAAATGACAAAACTCTGAAGAGATTGCAGTAGGTCAGACTGGCTGTGCCTGGAACCATCATACACAACCGTGGGGCCACGTCTTCCTCATCCCAGAGCAACCAGACTTGGGCACAGCTTCTCTGGGAAGCATGAGGAAGGAGGAGGAAAATGTTTATTAAGATGGTTCTGTGCCCTTGGAAATTAATAGCTTGGTCTTTTCCCTGATATTTTTCAAAATAATTGTGGTTGGTGTTTGGAACAGAAATTTCTCTCTCCAAAAGTTTGGTACATTACAGACATATATATATATATATATATATTTTCAGTGATTTAGCAAAATCATGTATTTATACCCTCTCAGCAGCAAGGCATTGTGTGACATCTGCAAGAGGAAGTCTTTGCACTGGAAGGAGAAAGTTGAAGATCAAGACCATCTCCTCAAATCTAATACTTTTGCCAGGCATGAGCTGGAAACTATTTTGGCTTCATAGATGAAGTGGCTTTGAGATAAAAGTCTTTCAATCTTCCTTTAAGAAACTTGGCCCACCAAAATCTCCCTGTCAAAGTCCTTCCCCTCCCCTCTAAGAGTGTGATAAATGTTTTAAGTTAAGGGCCTCAAATGATTTTTGCAAAGTCTCATAAATGTTCCATATGTCACTTTCTCTAAAATTATAATCTATTATCTCACTCAAGTGGAATAATAATGCATTGAAAAAACCAAATTTATCCCAGGTGCCCCAGCAGGTTGATTCTTCATTATGTGTTAATTGTTAATGGCAATTTTCCATGGAGCATCTGCCAGTTCTAGTGAGCAGAGCTTCCAGAAATGATATAATAATTTTAAGCATAGACACTAACTGGAGATAAAAAGTGTTGGGGTTTTTTTCAATACTTTCTTTACTTTGTGTACATAAACAAACTTTGTGTACTAGCTGGGCATAGTCATAATTTTAAGCAAGAGTACAAAATAAGTTATAGGACAGCATAAAAATAGTATTTTATTGAAGGCCTAACTCAGTGGAGCGTTTTTATTTCTGCACTACTGAACCTTCACTGTGTTAAGGGTAAGGCAATGACAAGGATCAGCTGAGGTACTGTGGGAGTATTTTCCATGTGTGTGTACTACAATAGTAATATAATAATACCATAATACAGCATTAAGGTTTAGGAATAAAATAAAGTTCAGTTGGTGGTGAGGACATGATATAATTCTGTATTTCAGTTCTTGTTTTAAGGTAAATGAGGTGGTGAAAAACGTGAAAGATAAAAATTTAAATTATCTGCAGTTTTTTGAGCTGTGCTCTTCAGCACCATCCACGCTGTGGATTTAAACAAACTTGGTTAAGGTGACTGCAGGAGTGGCTTCAAGTTGTCCCATGGATTTAAATTGTAAATTAGTGTATATTTTATAAATTCATAAATGGATAATAATAACAACTTATAATAGCTTTGAGGACACAAAAATAATTGATATTTACTACATTCCTGAGTCCTTTTGAGACCTGCCTTTGGACTATGTCTAAATTGGGATTGTTCATGTTCTTCATGCTCTCACACCTGAGTTTATCTTTGGCTGTGTGTTAATTCCATCTCATTTAAGATGATTTGAGTGTGCAGGGAGGGAGGAAGCAGTCACCCTGCTTGGCCTGATCTGTGAAGTTTTATGGCCAAAATCACAGCAGGTAAAGGCATGAGCTTTGTGAGCGTCTCTGCATGGCCTCTGCTTCCCTTGGCAGGAGAGTTCATGCTGGAGGAGTAGCTGGTATCTGAAGGTGGTTTCCACATTGAAAAACTCTATTCCAAGAACGTGTTAGCAAATCTGTATCTTATTTTCATTCTCTGATTAAAAAACTGCTACACCTCTATCAAACAACGACATTGGAGCAGGTGGATTTACAGGGCGTATTAAAAGTGGTTTTTCAGTTGTGTCCAACCCATTACCCAGGTAAGGAACAAAAGGAGCAGCGGGTTCAGGACTGTAATTGCAGTGTTGTGCTAACTGCTTTCCAAATACGTGGGAACAAGCATGATTTGCCTGATAGCCCTGAGTCTAACTAGGCAAAGCAAACAGCAGAGGGGAAACGTGGGTCTGAGGGGGACAGGGAGCAACGTGGTGACCACTTGTGCTGAAGGGAGCTTCCACTCAGTGGCTGCTGTCCACAGCAAAGGCTCAGCTGCTGATTTATTTGTCCCCTTCCCTTGGAATCTGAGCCATTGAGCAGACACAAGTGAGGGCCCCAGAGGAGAACAGTTTTAGGGGCAGCAGTGAACAGAGTTTATATCTGACAGAGGTCTGAAAACCTGGCAATAGGCAGTGATGGGCAGTAGTGTCTCTCTCTCAGTTCTTTTGCAGAATAAGTTATGACTGGAGGAAAACAAAAACAAAACAAAACAATTGAACAATTAAAATGCATGTAAAAATATAAAATTAGTGGTTTCTTTTTATGTGTAATCTAACAGATGTGTGTGTCTGTGTGTATAAAGGTACCTAAAATAAAATTTAACTAAGTTTTATAGAAGTAACTTGAAGAGGCTTCTGATGGAAAGATTATAATGGTGTTACTTGACAAATATTCTAATTCAGTTCCTGATGGTGTCACTGAAGCATGTTGTATTTTCCAGTACTACATTTCTTACACATTTTTCATGTTCGTTATCAGCTTCTGCTGTGCACCTTGTTTATATTGCAGAATTTATAAGCAAGCTTTGCTGTTTAAATGACCCAAATAATCAGGAAACTGATTATATGAAACATATTACAGATGATGGAAAGAAAAAGCAGAATATATTATTCCCTCTTCGTAAAACTCTGCATGTTCTTTTTAATGATAAATGTCTTTTTGAGTTGAATGTGATTCAGCCTATGATAAATATGTCAGCATTTCCATCACACACGGCCAATTTCCATTGAAAGTCAAGAAAGCAGTGGAGTTTTCTCTCACAAATACTTTTGTCTTGTGAAATCTATTTTTTTTTTTCACCTGAATGCAGCCCAAACTGGTGAATTAGAGACCTGTAAAAGAAAACAGCATTCAGTGGACAGCTGTTAACAGTTCAGTTTCATACTGTCTGAACAGAAGAGGAAAATCTCTTCACTACAGGATCACAAATACCTCAAGGTTTTCAAATACTTATTCTGCTGAAACCCAACATGAAATTTTGGGAAGGCATCCATGACAGACAGATCTCTTTTTCCTATCTGCAATGTCATAAAATGCAAATGGTTTCATCCAGCCAGGTTGTTCCTGGGTCCTGAGGGTTTGTAGTTGATACTCACATTAATCACTGGGTTTGGCTTTTCACAGTCTGCTTGAAAAGAATTTGATAGATATCCAGAGCTGGGATTTATGCAAAAAAACCCCTCTTGATTCTGTTTCCAGTTCATGCAGTTTTGTTGTGATTCTCAGGAACCAGACGGAGAAGCAGAATAACCAAAGAGAATCTGCTGTGGGCATTTAGAAATTATCAAGATGAGCTGTTTGGGACAGGTCACAGAGCTGTCCTCTCTCAGATAAGGAAATTCTATTTTAATTTCCAAGAGTGGCTGAGAGAGGATTTCAAGGCTAGAACTTGATTGTAGGAAGTACCCGGCTCAATCAGGTCTCTGAATCCCTCTTTTTGTAAGATTTTATAGGAAAAATGCTAAAGATTTTGCAGTTTGTAGCTCGCCTTGGCTGTTCAGCTGAAAGTGGCAGATCAAATGTTAGGATTGATAGCAGGAGCTGTGAGAGCAAGGATGATGTGTGTGCCTGTGGCAGTGGTGGGAGGTCGAGGGAGTTGTTTCTCTCTGCAATAGTGCAATTAGGTGTTTTGCAAGGGAGATTCCTAAAAGTAGCATCACTATTATTGGTTAATTAAACTGCTTGTTTGCTATAAAATTGCAGGATGTAATAGCAAATATTTGCTGTCAGATCCCAGTTCTGAGTTTAATACCTCCCAGGACTTGAGATCTTTAGGAAGAGTCCTGCTTAGAATGTGAAGCTAATGGTGTCTGATGGTTTGATAATTTTCTGTTATTCCTCCAGGATATTTATTTATTTCTCTAAGTAAGTGAGCAATTTAAAAACATTATGGTTTTAGCACAAATAATTTAAGTTTGTTTTTTTTTTAAATTTTATTTTCAATATTGTCTTTCTGTCTACTTATGAAGTAATTTTATTTTCCTGACAATGTTATGGACAATAATGTTTGAGTCTAGCTGAGCACTCTCTTGACTTGCTTAGAAAAGCTTGGTTCCTTTGAGAACATGGTCTAAAATAGGACTAAAATGCTGAAGTCTTGTTGAAACAGCTGGATTGCTCTTCCATGAGGTTTGCAAGGAACCTACAATGACTTTAGAAGCAATAGCGTTTTGTTAATCCATGTAGCAATATAGTATCCAGATCCTGTTGCTAATGATTCTGTGTGTGTCACAAACTATTTCTGTCTTAGTTTTTTGGCTTCTTTTTAAATGTTTACCTCGTGTTTTGTAAAGTACGTGATTATCCTTGGCTTGTTCTCAGATCTGCTCTATGACTCTTGCACAGCAGTCAGCCATTTCCCTTCTCTGATTTTTGGTCAGTGTTTGCAGCTTGCTCTTTGATATTCTTAACTGTCCGTACCCTTTTAATGGGACAGTGGTAATAGGCTCTGAACAGGAATAAGTGGTGCAAATCCCTTTTGCAAGATTTATAGCACAATGGGAGATGATCTCGGCTGATCATGAAGGGACCACACTCCAAATAATTTTGTTCGCTGGAGGTGACTATTTATTTTCAGTCTTGGAGTGGCTGGAGCTATTTATCATTTTTAACATGTTTCTATCATAGTACTGCTCTCCTGCTGACAGATCAAATTGAGGATCCCCCCAGATTTTTTGCATTTAAAGTAAATTCAACAGGAAGGCAGCAGAAAGGTTTTTGTGGTTGTCTATGAAAAGTTGTCTGCAAATAAACCATGCCCTTATAAAAAATAATTTCTGAAATTAAAGAGACTTGAGCCTTTAAGCCTACAAAAAATATTTAAAAGAAGAGTTACAGAATTTATGGAATACATCCTTGATGTACTTGAAATCATTCTTTGACATTCTTTAACTAAAAATATCAAATTCTTCACCTCTTGGAATGGAGTTTGTTATAAAGTGCAAATCAATGCATTTTTACTCATCACTACATCATTCTGCACTAACTGCTCAGAGTATTCTGAGGCCATTTTTTATCCCTGCTTGTGGGAATTAAATGAAGTTCCAGACATAAAAAGCTGACCCTGATATGGATGTATCTTGTCCAACCTGCAAATACAATTATCCTTTCTGCATCAAGAAGGAAATTCACCAGAGTGCCCTGTGCAGATGGCAAGGCAGCATCTCTTCACAACAATTTAATGAAATGTATTTGTCCCAAATTCCATTTATTTGTTCAACCCATCTCGGTTTAAGAGAAGAACCTCCCCGTGTAAAGATCTGTGTATATCAACGCATTCCACAACCTTGAATTTCAACAGCAAAATGATTTCTGTATGGCAGAATCACTGATCTGGGTACTAAAATATTGAGAGTAGGAAATGTAACACTTACCCACTTGAGGTTTTAAAAAAAAAGAAGTTTCCCTTTTTGTAATTACTAAATTAGTAATCTCAAATTTACACTTTGGTGCTATTTGCAGCCGTGTTTTCTTTCCTTGCACTGCATTTGTCCATGCACAAATACATCTCCCAAACCATCAGTTTTCAGGGAGTTACTTGGTGCTTGGCATTTTCTGGCAAACCTTCTGTTTCTAATCAGATGCATTTTATTATTAGCTCACCATAATTCCTTGGGCACTTTTTTTAATATTCAATTTCACTGGACGCCAATTTCATAGTTGAGTTTTTTTTACTTCTTGTTTTATTATTTCTACTGAAAAAATAGGTAATGCTACCTTTTCGTTTTTAGCATTGCCATTTTGTTGCTGAGGTAATGCTGATTTTCAGGGTCTGCTGGGTTAATTTAACACTGAGGAAATGAGTGATGCACTATCTCACACCACATTCAGTGCACTGAGACGTAGAACAGACCAGCAAACAAAAGCCAAGTTTGCCACATTTCGACCCCTCATCACTCTTGAATTCTGATATTCTGTCTGAAAAGCTGATAGGTGTTAAATATTTTAAAAAGGGAAGAAAAAAATTCAAAACCCATCCTCCCTGTTGTTCAGCTGAGATTTGTGTTTTCATAGTTGATTAATATATTCAAGCATGGTAAGCTAAACAGAGCGCTTATGTGCCAGCTTAAAAGTCTTTAAACAATAGGGGTTCTTGCTGTGTCTCTGAAGTCATCATCCCCTACGCTTCCCTTCCACCATCTAACCCAGGACACTTGGAGATTCTCTTTTTCCCAGCTGTTCACACACTCTGTTATGGTTTTTTTGTTCATTTTTGTATTTCCTTTCCTGCACAGCACATTGGTTCTGTGCCTTTTCTGAGCCATTTCCGTGGTGCTCTGTCCATTCTTTTCATGGAGTCTTAGTTGCTCTCTCAGAAATCAGATCCTTTTCAGAATGTTGTGCTTAGCTGCGAAGTTTTAATAGGTATTTCTAGATTCCTGCACTCATACAGTAGCTGAAGCCATATCCACGGGGTGTTTTGTGACTGAGAGGCAGAAATAGCAAACAGGCTGCTGGACAGTAATCAAACACTTCCCTTTCTTTCCTGGCTGTTCAAATCAGGAGCACAAAGCAACACATGATATTGTCTACTGAGCAAACTGCACAATAGTCCCAGCCTGTGAAGTGAAGCCTCACAATGGGTCTCTCTTAAAAAGGAACCCCTATACCTGAGCTACAGAATATATTTGCTGCCATCAGATAGGGATTCATGACTCCTGCCAACAATACAGGTTATTAAAAAAAAAAAAAAAAGAGAGATACCTTAGAATGAAAACATCCAGAAGTCACAATGATGCTGCAACTCTAAAGCAGGAAAGAGTTCATATATTCCATAGACTTTTGAATAAAATGCAGTAGAGATGATAACACATTCAGCTTGTTTCTGAGCATAGGGGAAGAGCTGCAATATAGTTCCAATAATCATTGAAAGTCTCTCATATAAAGCAATATGTTGGACAAATAGAAGTCTATGTTATACATCAGAAATATAATCTTTAAATATAATCTACACCTGCAAGCTCCCTGATGTGGTGAGTGTAGCAAGTAGGTCAGGTGGGCAGTAGAGAGGAGTAAGAGCCAAAGCTTTATTCCTTTGAATAATTAGCTGTTTCTGTGGTTAACTGGAGCATCATAGGTGATAAGCTCTAAAATGAGGTTTCTATATTAACACTCAGTGCTCTTTATGAAGCAGAGCCTGTGAATCTTCAGAAAAACTTAATTATTGCTTCTGCAGTGTGGGGGTTTTTTGTGAGTTTTGATTGATGACTTTTTCCATAGGCAAAAGTCATGGCAGGATTCTCATGTAATACTGACAATAGAAGAGAAATCATAAATAAATGAGTGGACTAAAGATCTTCAAATGCTTCAAGAGGTGTTAAAAGTGTTTTGAGTGGTCTTTGCTGCATCCTGTAGTTTTTTAATTCTTGCAACCTTTATTTCTCTTACCTCTTTGGTTTTGGTGTATGAGCTCTATAATACAAGTGTCTATGTATTTTGTGTTTTTCCAGAGCATTTTAAATCCCCTAATAGCGTAAACTCCCAGTAGAATATTTTAAATTTTCCCTCAAACATCTTTATATAGGAATATATTGCATATTTAGATACATTACATGTGTTAGCATCCATACGTTTTTGTGATTGACCATGTGTGGAGCGTTACCGTCCACGGGAGTGATGGAATTTAGGGGTGGATGTAGACTCTGCCTCTTGAAATATCCATCAGCTCTTCAGGTCTTCCAGAAACACGACTTGCAATCTTCCCATGTTATCAGCACAATTAGGCACCGCTGTCAGAGAACACTCTTGTTTTCTGAAGCAAAAATAATAACAAATCTTGGATTTTTTTTTCCTGGATTGTTCACGAGAGAAGATAGATTGTGTGGCAGTGGAGATCAGCTTTAGTTTGCACAATATGGTGTAAATGTAGACCTACAAAGTCATTTCCAGCCGTTTGCATGTTCACCTTCATCTGCAGCCAAATGCCTTGACCAGAACATGAGAAATTGCTGCCTTTCTGTTCCAGTTGGGTGGGAGGGAGTGGTGATAGTCTTTGCTGTTTAAGATGGATGGTTCACTTGTTCACAGGAGAAGAAAAAATTTCCAATCATTCTGCACCACTGGAGTCTGGCATGAGCTGCTGAGAAAAAGGAGGATAAATGCCATCAGAAAAAAGGCAGATGTGAGGGTGCTTTCCGTTGTAGAAACTCACTAAAACAGGTGGTGGCTACAAGGCTCAAAATGACAACCTCAAATTGGTACAACTTAGAATTTACCTTGTTTTAAACACCTATTATGATTAATTTTGCACAGCTGACAAATATTATTTTTCCAAACCCTTTGCATTTGGAATTTCGTTAGTCATAATAGCCTCAAGGTACGTAATTGTATATTTTCTTATCATTATGGGTTTTTTTTCATTTTTGGAGATTATATATTGTGATTATATGTTAAGCGCTGTCATGAAATTATTTTGGAATTGTTGCTGCCATAAATAAAAATAAATAAATTCAGTTCCGTGGCGGCACAACTTTTCCCATCTTCCGTGCTTCTTGAGGAGAAAGCCTGGAGAATGTGGGTGAGCGGTTTGGGCTAAAAACCCTCAAACAAACCACATCTGCTTTTGCTGCTTCCTTCTGGTTTTCATTGTCCCACTGAATGTAGTGATTGTTGTTTCTTCTGTGTCAAAGTCTTCTACCATGCGCTGTTGCTAAGAAACAGGGCTGTTGTAAGTGATCCAAATAAAAGAACAAATCCCTGTTAAATTCACCATCAAAAATGAGGGCCTATCCTGCATTGTAGCAGGATTTTTTTTTCATGAAATGTTCCAGTCAGAAATTTATCTTACTTTTTATGTGTTCTGGATACAACAATAGATGGAGTCTACAATGTTGAGTGTTTGGAAGATCCCAACTGAATCCATTTGAATGAACCCTCCCGGTGAAAAACCCCAGGCACTCCTTAAAGAGCTTAAATCTGCCTGCTGGGGAAACAAAGCCTTGTATGGAAGGTACACAGCACTGGAACTCTCTGAATAGCTGAGGCTTCATGGCTGAAGGGAAAAAAAATAGTCCAAAATGACCTGAACCTTGAGAAAAATTGGAGAAAGTGATATTTGAAAAAAAAACAAAAAAAATTTTGGTTCAAGTTGAATTTTTTTCTTTCCAGATTAAAAGAAGAATTGCACGTCACAGCAAAATAATACAAAATTAAAGCAGCACACGATGAAAAGATAGGAAATATGTTTTCCCAGGTAAATCTCCTTGACAGATTTGTCATTAATTAGCGAAGAAAAAAATGGTTCAGTGTGAAATTAATTTCTAATTAGATAAGTGCTGCCCTGAAGAATCATCTGAATAAGGGAGAGGGCCTAGTCCTTAGAAATCTTCCAAATGCTCACTCCTAAATACTCAGATTGTGGCTTAGCATGTGGATGGCAGCAATGCTTTTTGGAGCCAGAAATGATGTCAGTGATTTCTATAGAGAGCTGATGACAGAATTCCATAGTATTTTCTAAGCTAGAGATGATAAATTACACTATTCATATATTAATGGAATTTTGTAGCATTTCTATAAAGTATCTTTGAAAGCTTTTTTGCTTTAATTTCTGCTTGACTTTGAGTGAGCCTGACCTGTACATAGTGAAAAGGAAGAGTATGTACAGATGAAACTAATTAAATACTGACTGTCACTCTTCATTTTGAAGCCCTGATTTTAGCTTGCTGTCTCAGCTTTGATTATTAAAGTACGTGTGGTAGTTCTCACCCCACGTTGCCTGGGAGTGTTACTAATTAGGTGTCAGGATGTCAGTGATTAATGCAAAATCATGAATAAATTACAAATAAAAACCAGGCACGTGTACAGAGCCATTTGACTACTTCGAATGCTCTGTGGCACAGAGCACACCAGCGGTAACCACTCCTGACCTCCAGGTTGGAGTCATTTGCCTGGAATTTCCCTGATTGATTAACTAGGTGATAATAGTCCAGTCAGAGTCACAACTGGAATCTCACTTGTCACAACAAAAGGCAATCTCCACCTGTCATTATTCGACAGATTTGATCTACTTTTTAGTCCTGTGACTATTTGTCATTCATCATTTATAGAATGGGGGAAAATATGATTAAGGCTGTAGTCCCAAATACTGATTAAGACTTAATCATGATGAACACGAACACGTAAATAATAGAGGTTGGTCTTGGGAAATTGTGCATTCCTGCTTAAATGTGCCTAGCTACTTTTTTCTGGTGTCTTTTCTTCATAGAAAGGAGACTACAGGCATCAAACTAAACATGGTGAGAGACAAGCAACACAGCCATAATCATTCCTGGTACACCTGGAGCAGAAGGAGTAACTCAGGGAAGAAACTGCCACCAGTCCTGAGGTAGGTGCATCCCTGGGCTTTCTCAATGTCCTGCAGAGTTCTTGATCTGTATCCAGGTGCAGTGGCAGCGACTGAAGCCTGGACAAATTGATAATTAATATCTGCAAGTGGTAGAATCCAGGCAGAGATGCACATTCCCGTGCTGCTCAGGTAGCACTGGTGTCTCCTTCTCTGCTTAGCTGTTCTGTAACTTTAGGGAGCACAGATCTCGTGTCATAATTGTTTTGAGAGCTTTTTCCTGAACTGGTGTCTGTTATTTCCACTTTGTCTCATCTATTCTTTATCAGAGCTGTCACGATTTTTTTTCATCTTACGAGTCGTGTTTTGGGTATTTTAAGAAAAGGGGAGATTTTGCTCAGAGACCAACCTAAAGCATTTCAATGCTTCTGCTACTTTGAAGGAGGGATTAAATGAAACAAACTAAAAGCAAAACCACCCCTATTCCCCAAATTCAGGAAATAAAATGCAAAGCTTCCAAATGTGCGCTCTCTCCATGCCCCAGCTGCTCTGTAAAATTGTTTTTTTTTTGTGTGTGTGTTTCAGTTTCTCTGTTTCTACCCAAATATCAGTTTCCCTGAGCAGATGCAGGGCTCTCAGGATCTGTGCCTTATGGCTGCTCTGCCGTGCAGGCTGCCTGTGCACTACAGGCCCTGGGAACCCAGCCCAGAACTTCCAGGCTTCCAGCTCTGCAGCGGGGAAGCCCCAAGAGTCCTGGATTGATCCCGCAGTTTCCAGGTTTGTAGTGCCAGCAGAGTGATGGACGGAGCAAGGGCTCCCCAGGCTCTTGGGCTGCTGGTCCTAGAGCAGGGACCTGGAGGAACCAGGGCCAGATCAAGATTGATCTGATGATGTGACTGAGGGAAAACTTCGCTGTGGGGTGAGGGTGCTGAATGTCTGTGTCCTGAATTCCGCGCTGGGTGTCCAACAGCTGCTGTGCTTCTGTCCCTCAGTGTCCTGCAGCCTCATGGCTGGGGTGCCAAGGAACAAACTGGTTCATAAGTCCAGTTCTCTTCGTCCTCTTGACCAGAGCTGTGTCCAGTGAGTGCTGCAGCTCCCTCACAAGCCAAAACCAGGGAGGTGGGGGAGGCCCTGTGTGCTCTAACACACCTCATTCACAGCATAACTTCATAGAGCTGCTTTTCCTCAGATTAATACATTATCAGTGTTGGAGAATCATGGTTATTGTTGTTAAAAACCAGAGCTCCCAGCACCACAAAGCCCTTCCTAGTTACCAGATCCAGGATTTGCCAAACATCTGGTCATTTAGCAGAGCTATAGAGAGATTTGGAATGAGTAACAGAAAGAAATTGAAATAAATTTTCATTACAGATCTGTCTGAAATTTAAAATCCAAGATGAATGGATTTAATTAGCTCTGGACACTTTGGTTTTCCTATAATTCAAATGTGTCAGCTTTACAACACGCAGGCCCTTGGGCCATCATTTGAACTGAGTCATCTTTATTTTACATGTTTAAACTGGGCATATATTCTGGGGTTTGGGATTCTCTGTAAAATCTGACAGGCTGTGACTGGGGGCTGTATATTCATACCTGAAAATAAACAAAGCATTGTTTTATGGCATCCCAGTAAGTCTATTTTATGATCAGTCGTGAAAAGCTCAGAGAACCATTTTTAGAAGAGGCAGTGGATCTGCATTATTTCAGTGAAGGTAATGGGAATTCAATAGAGTCCTGTCTGGATATATCCTACCAACGGTGCAATAAGGATCAATTTGAAAGGCTTTAATTACTTCAGTGCTCATCTGGTGAATTTTTTATTTTTATTGGGAATCATGTATTACAGATTTAGTGCATAGGTGCTAACCCAGATATCCTTCCTCTGTCAGACTTTTAAATAGAGCTACAGCACAGAAGCACATCCAGCAGCATGGAGTGTGGAAAGAGACACCCGAAATTACTGGGAATTTTTGTTCAGGGCACGCCTACTTTGGATAAGTCACTTTTTCTTCCTCCAGGTTTATGTTACAAGCTCGTTCCCTCCAGAGGAAAAGGACTGGGCCAGATTTCAGTATCGATGTGAATCTGAAAATGCATTAAATAAATGAAGATATCAACCAGGGGCCAATTACATCACACACTATCAAATTATGCTAAGAGGACCTGAACTTCCCATTCAGAAATGATACTGGAACGGCACTTGTGAGAATATTTGATTTGCTTTATAAAAGGCTGTTCAGAAAAAGACAAGATAAATTGCTGGTTTTACACAGCTATATAGACAAATTAAAGCAATAGATTCTAGGGTGCTGGAAAATGGCCCTTGCTCTTTGGCTTCTGTCCACATACATTCTTTGAGATCTTTTTTATGCTGGGGGTTTGCTTCCATTTCAGTCAAGGGCAGGCTGCTGTCAGAAGAGTGAATCTGCTGGAAATGCCAGCCCGTGCAGGGTGTCCCATTGCCACGGTCTCTCCTCTCCCCTGCTCTCAGGGAGCAGAAGTTTGTGCTGGTCCAAGTAACTTCACCTGCACTGAGACTGGGGCAGTGTGGGGCTCTGAACTGGGGGAAATATTGCTGGAGATGAGGCCCCACCTCGTTCTGCTGAGCTCTGTTGGTGGAGCAGCACCTGTGGCTGGGACACACACACCTGGTGGAGGTGAATTCTACCAGGGACAGGAGTGAGGACAGGGAGAGCCGGGGTGGTTTTAGGCTCAGCTGCAAGTGGGACAGCTGATCTAAGCCCCAAAAGCGCCTGGTACCAACAACCCCTGGCTGCTGCTGCCCACGCTGGAGCCTGGCAACGTTCTTGCCAGAGGCAGCAGAGAATCCTCTTGCTCCTGCCTGTGTCAGTGTTTTAAAGAACGATTCTGAGCAAATAATGCTGTGGTTCTCATGCGATCCCTTCTGGTCTCTTTGCAGAGCAGGATGCCAAGCTTCTGAAAAGGACACTTCCATCGTCTCTGTTAAGGCCTAACATATCCAAAGTCAGGAGCTTCTGCAGAAGCTTCCTGTAGAAGAACTCATTTTGCCATGTTCATTCTTTTTGGGCTTAATCTGATTCTTTCCTCATTGCCAAAAAGCAGGAATAGCAGCTTGAAATACTGGAACCAGAGAACAGCTAACTTTGAGGAGGTACACAATGGTTTAATTCTCCTGTTCAGATATATAATGCAAGCTTCCCTGGGGGAGTGTTTTTCCTTGTTAACTCATTTATAAGATAACTGAGGCTACAGGTGTTCAGCTTTAATAAGGCATTAGTGAACAATTATATAAGGCACTAAAAATAAAACTAGAGTCTTTGCATGAAGGAACTCAACACTGAGTGAAAAAATAATTAACAGCCAAGCTGCACAATCAAATAAGGGAGAAGTTTTTTAGAAACTAAAGTTGTTGGATAATATCTTTAATGCATATAGAAAGGATGTTGTTGAAAGAAGAAAGGAAGGCTGTATATTTTTATGCGCAAGATATGAAAAGACACCAATAATATATAAAATAACTGGGGCCAACACTACTGATAAAATCATTTTCTGTTTGAATTAAAGTATTCTTTAAAAATATTGTTTTAAAATAGCAAAGAGGCAGCTTTCCACTAACATGCAATGCTATGTTCCCTTGATTTATGAAATCTCATTTCAGTTGCAAGCCAGTGGCTCTTCTGTGTTTGTGCCTGAGCACTGTGTAATGCTGCAGACAGCTCCAAGAGCAGCACTGCGAAGAGAAAGAGGAAATTAGATGTATTAAACCTGAAGAATCAGTGACATTCAAATAACAGTTTTGCTCTTCTATTTCTCATTTTTTAGGAGTTCCTGATAAAAATTCTAATGTGCCTTAGCCTTGGAAACAATGATCTGTTCTATTACTTTAGACAGAACAAATTTAGGACAGAGGTTCTGACGCTTTCTTAATTATAAGAAGATATCTGAAGGGCTTGGCTCCCATTTGTCTTCATCTGAATTTACCTTTTTACTCTTCATGATGAGAAATGGTAAATTGGACTAATGCTCATCTGTCCTCTGAAATTCTTTTCAGGATTTGTTTTGTAGTGATATGAACCTGAGGCAGAGGGAGGTGGGAACTCCAACAGTTGATGGTTTCTTAGTCATTCCCGGCAAAATAGAGAAAAAAACATTCTCTGGTTAGACCTGTGAGCACTGCTGATGTTTGGCTGTTCTTACAATAGATGCAAAACATGGTCCAAATGTTGCTGTTATTAATTGGAGTAAATTGTTATAAATTTTGATGGCTCTCTCCCGGTTTTTAGCGTTGTCACCTCTTTCAATGTGGATGTTTATTTTATCCCTCCGTCTATATTTATGCACATATAAGTAGATGTATAAATATAATTTACATGTATTTGTACACACACAGAAGTTTCTCTTTCTGATTTTGCAGGAGATGCACCTGCCCCTTGTTAACACCAGACACTGTGTGGTAATAAAACTTCTTTTCTTTTTAAAAAAAAAAAAATTCAGGCTGGAATCAGGCCACTTTTTTTGTTTTTTACATAAGTCTCTTTCAGGGACTGTCAAACTTATAAATATTTGGTGGCTGTACTTGTCTCTTTTTGAGGAACAACTGTTCTCCTTGAAAGCTGGTTATGGTTTTTGTTCTTGCTGGTTAATGTCTTAACTCAGCAAGCTAAAGTTTCAGAATGAACACAGAAAATGCTAGTTTAGGATATTCTTTGAAATTCTCATACTTAATGCTGTTTTTAGATGTGCAGCTTCGTTACAGAAACCAAATGTATTTTTAGTTTTTTCTCTGTACCCTCCTGAAAGTTCATTAAATGCTTATAAATCTTCTAGAGTTATTAATAGCTTGGCATTACCACCTGTAAGCCGAACTGGGACAAGTCAAGCAACATGAAAGGAATGGGAGAAGCTGAGGGCACACAAGTATTTTTAAAAGATAACTTAAAGTTTGAAAGAATGCCAGTAATGCAATGGCACTGGGAATAGAAAAGCACCTGGCTCTGTTAATTATGCTATGATCCTCTCCTCTCCTGTAAAGCCTGGAATTCTGTGGAATTCAGTTTTCTGTTCTGTGGTTTTTATTTGTTTCTTCATTAGTGGAAAACTTCAGCTGTTTCTGCTGCATGGGAGAAGGGTCTGAAACCCATTCTCCCACTGAGAACCAGAAGTTATAATTGTGTTTGGCCAGTTTATACCTGAATGTGTTTTTCCACAGGATGTTAATGCTTTAAAATATATTCCTTTCTGGGTGCCCTTTTATTTTCATTAGGCATCTATCTATTAAATTATTTATATTATAAAGTTTGTATTAAGTATTTGCACTTGGTGGTGGCTATAGTAACAATTCTGAACATTTTCAAATTTCTGTGTGTTTCTGCTTACTGCAATTAGACCTTGCTGTAGCTAATGAAACATATGTGATTTGTTTGTTTATGCCTGAGGACTGAATTTGCTACTGAATAATGCAAAAACATATGCAAGGACAAGTATAGTGAATGGAATTAGGAATGTGTGCACAGAGGAGATGTGAGCAAAGTCAAATGAAAGAAGTGTTAAAGCTCTGGCTCTACCTGCTCAGTCCAAGTGGAGACACGTTTGTTGGATCATCTGGATTTTTACCTTAAGCAGAATTAAAAGCAGCTGGAAGAGTTCAGATGTTGACGTTGTGTTTGGTGGAATACAACTCTTTGCTCTCCTGCCCTGTGCTGTACTGGCAGAGTCATCTCCGTACCTCCCTCTAGAAAAGACAGCAAATGAACATCCATGTTCCACTTTCAACCATTTTAATGTTTGAAACCAGGCCTAGGACGTAAATATTTTGCTAAAATTTCCTCTGTGGGATTTCAAGACAGCATCTTGTTTAGGAAAAGGCTGATATAATTCTTCCTGAGGTCAATAGTTTGAATTTTTTTTTCCTGGCACATCTAATCACTACTAGTCATAGAATCATAGAATCATGGAGTGGTTTGGGTTGGAAGGGACCCTAAAAATCACCTTGTCCCACCCCCTGCCATGGGCAGGGACGCCTTCTGCTATCTCAGGGTGCTTCAAACCCCATCCAACCTGGTCTTAAACATTTCCAGGGATGCAGCATCCACAGCTTCTCTGTGCAGCCTGCTCTAGTGCCTCCCCACCCTCACAGTCTAAACCTAGTCCACACAGAAAAGTATTAATTTAATCTTCTTTTTAAAACAATATATTTTCTCAAGCAGTAAAGATAAGACAAAGGGAAATCCAGTTTGTTTAATTATAAGTTATCAACATGCTGCAGACTTATGTTAGTGGATTAGATTTTCTCCCAGAAATAACTTCAGTGGAATTACATCATCAGTAAATATGGTCCAGTTCATCTTATAATTATATTTTGAAGTGCAGAAGTAGGGAAGAATGGAGTCACATCCATCTCATATGAAAAATCCTGCCTTTGATGTTTCTTTGAGAAACTGCTCCGATTTTTATAGCAGCAAAAGTGCATTTTCTTCATCCACAACGCCTGCTTTTGTCTGGCATCTGCAGTGATGTGCAGTGTCAATAACGTTCTGCTCATCAGCTTGGACAGGTTCGGTGTCTAATCCCTGCCCCAGCAGCCAGGCTGCAGCTCTGCTGTCCACGGGGTGGATTTCATGCCACACAGCTCCAAAATTTGCCTTGAGCGTGTCCTTGGAATATGTGAATGGCCCATCTCTGTTGTTCACTGTGTTTTGAATGGGCACAGAGAGGGAGCTCTGAGCAGTATTTATCCCACACGTGCCCTGGGTGCCCACACCAGCACTGCAAAGCTCCAAGGGTCGGTGCTTAATATTGAACTGTTTAATTTTACATTGGCCATAATATCAGCCAAGTGTCCTCCACGGGGACTGCTTTGTTCAGACAATCAACAGGCAGAAATTAACTCCAGGTCTCTGTGTCTGGTTATGGGTACAGAGTGATTTTCCTGCAGTAAGGAGTTCAGCTAAGTTCTGCAGTACAATGTAGCTCATATTTATTTAGGAGAGTGCCTTTCTAAATTATCCTGAACTCTTCATTCTCTCATGTGGCACCTTGTTCTGTATTTGCAGAAAAAAAACCCCAACATTTCATGGTTTTCAAATGCCAACCTACCTTTTATATTTAAAGAAATTTCAACTGTTGCATATTCTTTCCAAAAAACCTTATGAAGATTAAAAATGAGTGGATATTTTTCCCTAAGAAAGTGTGATTAAACCAATGGACATTGGGCTCGTATTTGTAATTTTGTATTTGTAATAGCTTTGATGAGCTATTGATGTTGTCTGTGAAGAAAAGGTCAGAGGTTCTTTAACACCAGTTTTCCCAGAGGAATAAAAGTCCTGCCTTGCACAGTTCCAATATTTTGTGTAAGAATTTAATAGGTAAATGTTTATTAAAGAGGAAGGGTACCTTTTTACAGTCTCTTTTCATCACAACCAGAAAACTCAGCATTATTTATTTTAAAAAATGGGTCCTTTTTTTCTATTAAACTTCTTTTTAATAGATTAATTGTGTGCTTATATTTATTAAGAATATAAATAATACTCACTAGATAGAAAAAATGAAAAGAAACATTTATCAGCTAAGAAAAAGGCCCAGCCCACCAATGCCCACAATATATCTATTACCCTGCTTTAACAGCAACCTGATATTTTTCTTCCAATACAAGTTACTAGGAGGAAAATGGTTTTTTTTCCTAACAGATCTACTTACTAGAAAGTAAAACAAAAATATTGTGATTGATTTGCTTTGTCAAACTTGATTTCTAATTTGTGAAACTGATATTGTTCCTACGTAATTTTGTTTCAGTGATCTCACCTTAAACCAACAGAAGGAACATGAAAATATTCATTAGTTTCAGGCAGCTTCCTGCTGCCAAGATGTTTGCAGTGTGAAATAAAATTAGCTATGATGGATATTTCTGTGTATTATGATAAACTTCCCTACATCAGTGTAAGTAAGTTAGCTGATACCTGCTGAAATGCCTATTCTGGCTGCTCTGCTATTTCACTGATGAGAAATAATACCTGTTTAACAGCTTTAGTGGGTTTTTGTTAGTGTCTTGTGCTGGTGACTACTATCATGCAAAGGATTTGTCTTCTTTCCTGCTTTTTTCTGTTGTTTTCTCTGAGAGAAAATAGAAAACAACAGCAAAAAAAGGGATTTTCCTTAAGGAAATATGCAGATATATGTTTCACAGTTAACCAGTCTGTCCAGGTTATTTTTTTATTTGCATATAAGGTCACACGGGTGACCGTGTGTGTATATTTATAAATGCATGTATGTGTAAAACAGATTTATAAAATAAAATAGCGGTTGGTGCAGCCCTGCCTGGGAAGGGAGTGACTCAGAGTAGGTGTCCCTCAAGCCATAAAGTTGTATCTGCACTCGTTTAGGCTGTTATACCCAAGTATCTGAGACCTTCTCATAAAACAAAAAGTGTTTACTGTTTTGTACCTGGGACTGGATTGTGCTTTATTATTTTAGGGGGCAAGCAAGCTCTGATCACAGCCTTGTCTCCCTTTCTGGCTGATTTCCCTTGTCTGCGCGTTGCCTGAGGCTCTTCTACCTCAGGTGAGCATCAGACATCGCGGCTGCTTTTGAATTTCGGCGTTTCCAAGGCTCAGATCAGAGTCCTCATCGACTGCGACATGGAAGGCAGTGACTTTCTACCCTGAATCAAGACAGCTCGCGTACGCTTTGAGCTTTAATTACCTGAGTCATAGTGAAGTCGTTAAGAAGATGTAGCCTGAAGTTTTCCGTGCGTATGCGGGTAAATGTTTGCAGAATCCGGCTCTAATTTCACAAATGAGTTTTGAGGCAAGACTTAGAAGGAGGGCGGAGTTTTACAGATTGAGGGGAAGGTGGAAAAAAGAACAGGTTTTTGAGGAAATTGGAGATTGATAGAAACCATATGTAGGACTCCAGGTGATTCAGTGGGGTCTAGACAGTTGCCCTTTCTCGTGTTCTAATGTCGTGTGTGCCAACGACAGGAGCCATATGTGAGCCACAAATAAACCCTCCCTCACTCGTGTCTTCCCTGGTTAAAGTTTAATCAGGCTGCTTTAGCTGAAAGAAGATGAATGTTTCCAAGTGAAAATGTCACACAAACAGCATATCTGCCTGTTGTACCACGAGGTGAGCTGGGAAACTCAGACCACGGGGCGTGTAGTCATTCCTTAATGAAACTGAGTGACAACAGGAGCTCCAAAATGCCTCCTGGAGTTATGATGGATATCTCTCAGTGTTAATTCTTCCATATCCTAACCTCCCTCTGCATTCTGATTTTCTTTGCTTCATATATTCCCTGTTGGGTTTTTGGTTGTTCTTTGTTTTGTTGTTTTTTTGTTGTTTGTTTGTTTGTTTTTAAACTGGATTTATTTTCTCACCTTTGTTTATTTTTATCACCTTCCTCTGTGTTTTTCTAACACCATTTCTCCCATATACTTTTGTTCTTGCTTTTTGGCAGTTGAGCATGTTTCTCATTGCTTTCTCTGCCTGCCTCTTTGCCACATGAGAATCTCAACTTTGAAGGGAAAAAAAGAAAAACTTTACTGCCTGTTTAAAATAACTTCAAGAACAGTTTTAATTTAGGCAGACAGACTGTCCAGAAACTTTGATTCCATTTTCGAGATTGATTTCAATGTGAAGAAGCCAATTTTTACTCTATAATTTTTCTTGATTAGACTGGTTTTTTTGGTAACATTTGAGAAAAACTGTAGGTTTGATAATCCCATGTGAAGAATCAAAAAAAGAGAAAACACTAAGAAAAAACATAAATCATTATTTAAAAATGAGGGGAATAGAAGAGCGAGAAGGAAAAAAAAATTTGTTTTGTCTATGAGTTGGATCTAGTACCAAGTTCACAGTCTTTATACGCTCTGTTTTGTCTTTCTGTTTTGTCTTTCAGTTTTCCATGATCACAAAATCTGGTCTTCAGCTGCCTTCCCTGCAGAACTCCAAATATTTTATCCTGAAGCGCTGCTTTTGCAGAAGCTTTCTGGCCTGGTTTGTACTTTGCTGTTGTATCACGCCAGGATCCTTGCATCTTCAAGGGAGGTGAGTGATGTTTTCTGGTGGCTGAAGTGGCATCGTAATGCAATAACTCTGATATTTCCGTGTTATTACAACTATGGTACCTTGTTACCACCAGCTTTTGGAACAGTGGTGAAGAAAAGTCAGATGTATGTAAGGTGAAGAATGTTCTTAACGGTGCCGTGAAATTTTAGGTGCACGAAGTGGAATTATGCCATATTCGGTGGGGAAAAAATCTTTGAAATGCCCGTGCATTTTGTTTTGGTTTTTTTTGTTTGTTTTAAACAAACTACTTTAGTGTTGGATGCCATCAGAAAAAAAAATTCTGCCCTTAATTAGCATCAGATTTTGTTGTCTTGCCAGGACTAACACTTTGTCAGCCGGTAAATAAATATTTGACTCAAATGTAATCAGTGACTTCAGCATTACACATTGTATGGCTGTCATAATATTGGGAAATTAGATTTTTCCTAGGCCAGTGCAAGCATTAGCGTTCAATCCGTCACAAAGCCTAGGTAGGTCCTGACATGCTTTGAAAGATTTATACTGTAACAGTACATTTAGTAATGGTAATAAACTGACTAAATATTATATTTCACTGTAGTGTGCATTTCCAAGGAGTTATAAGACATTCAGCCACTACGTGAAGAAAATGCACACAGATAGCAAGGCATGAGATCTCTGAATTGGTCTCACTTTTAAATCAAATTATGTCCTGTATTAACAAGTGGCAGTCTTAACTGAGGCAGAGCAGAATAATTCAGCCAAAGCAAATGTTCTAAGTGCTGAGCTGTTTCCCGTTGTGTCATTGCAACTTTTGTCACTGGTTTAAAGGGCAAGGAGACTTTCTGCTCCTTGGGTTTGGGGACATCTTTCCATTTTATTAGGATTTAAAATTGATTCAGGTTTTCACTGTAAAATGCTTAGAAGTTCAATTAAGTGGAGCCAGGAGGAAAAATACTTTCATATATATATATGTATGTATGTTTGTCAGTTATTACTGCGATTTGGAGCTCGACACACCCCAGGACAAGCCCTGCAGTGGCTCAGGGGTCTCTTGCCCTGCCGTCGCACTCTTGCTCGCCCTGTGCTGTGACATTTGCTCCTTTGGGCTGGAACCGTTCCTGCAGGGTTTCGCTCTAAACTGCACCAGGGATTTGCTGTGTTTGCTTTAAAAACCCAATCTGGGTCACAGCAAGGCCTGACGGTGTCATCTGAAGGGGATGTAGCCCATGAAGGCGGACAAAAATGGAGAACAAATGATGGAATCAGTGCTCTCGCCCATCCCCTCTGGTGGGGAGCTCTGTCCTTACCCCAAGCAGAATTCTGGCACAGCCTCAAGTGGACTTTCCCACTTCTGCAGTATTGTAGGTGACACGTGAAGTGTGTGTCCTACTAAACATGTCAGTGGTTTTCTTAACAACCATTTCAGACTTCTGGGAAATAATCTTTTGGATTTCTTGAAAGTCTGTGTTTCAGGAACTGAACTTATTAATCAAATATATGTTTTAAAACACTTCGGTAAGTGAACAGTGCTGCTGAAATAAATTTTACCAAAATGCCAACTAAATCTGTCAATTCAGAACAAAGAAACTACGGAAGATGATTTTCCCTTAACACTCTAAAAGGGTTTTTGTTATAAAATGGAAAACATTTTTTCCTCAAAGCCAACGTGCTTCGTTTCTTTGGATTGTTTGTCTGTGCTGTCTATATCCTCCTTTCTCCTGATGCAATTTCCAGGAAGTTATGCATATTCTTATTATATGTGTGATCAGACCCCAATATTTATTTCAGGTAATGGAAAAAGTAGCTGGAAATTGGATTTCTGTATTTTGCAAAACACACAGAAAAGAAATTATCTTCTAACTTGCTCTAATCTTTGAGCACCAACCTTTATATTATTTACAGTTCAGGAATGTTCCAAAAAATCTCATTTAGTGAATGAAATTATTTTTGAGAGGTTTATTGTCAGTCACCTTGCTGCTTACTTGGGCAGTTCATGTTGGCTTCATTTTATATCTGTGAAAGCTGCAAAACCAAAACTTTGATTTTCTCGAAAGACTTCAGAAGTCTTTTAGAAAACAGTTTACATTTTCTGTTGAATATAACAAGCAGGGAAATTCTATTAAAAAAAAAAAAAAAAAAAAAAAAAAAAAAACTTTTTGAACATATTTGACTCTGCTCATTTCCCCAGGACATTATGATAGAAATTGTGACAAGTCTGTAGGTATCTGATGCCTGGCTTTGTCTGGTAAGTCAAGAATAGTCCAGATCATCACAATTTACTTTAAAATAAAATATAATTCTGTCTTGATGTCTGTACCTTTTGGGGTTTTTTTTCTTTTTTTTTTTTTTTTTTGGTGGTGAAAAATCTCAGCTATAAAGCATCAACTATAGAACTGTTCATCTTGGGTATATGGATAAGTAATATTTCCTTAACTGTCTTTGAAGACAATGAATTTTAAGCAAATCAGTATTTTGGTGTAGTTTTAATAAAACCCAATAAACTTATCCAGAATTTTATCAAGAATGGCTAACTAGGGCCTTTGAGAAAAATTCATGTGCAGTGAGATGAGAAGACTGGGGCTGTTTATCTTACAGCAAGAATGAATAAGAAGGGGCACAGTAAAAGAAATCACAATGAGTAATTGTGTGCCTAGGTAGATTAGTTTATTTGTTTAGGGCTTTATTCACTCTTTCTAACAAAATAAGACAGCCAATCAATTTGAAGTATGTGAATGAAAGTAATTTCTTTCCCATTCCCAATTAAAATGCTGCATTCACTTCTGTGAATAAAGAAATAAATGGGAACAGTTTCTTAAGATCCAAGAAGGGGAGGTGACACGGGGCACTGATAATATCTGCACCTCCACCCTCACAAAGTCTCCAATACTTGTACAGTGTGATTAATCCTATTATAGAAAAGTATTTTGCAGGAAATATATTTCCTCTCTGCTTAAGCAATGAAAAGCCGAGGCAAAGTAAAGCACAAAGATGTTTCTGTAGTGATTCAGTTTTTACCTGATGTGACAGTAGGCCCAGGCCCTGAGATCTGCTCTGCCATTTTCTCCACTGAAACCAGCTTAACATCTCCCCAGGGCTGGCTGGAAGAACGTGTAAACACGGCAATTTAGCTTGGAACCACACTGAACCTTCCTTGGGGACGTCTGTTGGTGCCTGGTTTCACAAAAAAATCAGATGGATCACGGCTGCCACTGCTGTGGTTGGGCTTGCTCGTGCTGCACTACTGAGTTCAGGAAAAAAAACCCACCAAAACCCCACCTGGTTATTACTGCAAATAAAGGTAATATGTCCATTTCCACATGGTCTGGTACTTTCAAATATTCCTATTTGAAATGCTATTCGGTCTAAAAGCAGATGTTTGTTACCTCAGTGATGCATTGGTCCCTTTTTTTTTCTCATCTGGTGAGAAATCCTTTGTTTTATTTTTCTCCTTCTGTCCTCTTCTTTTAATTAATATTTTAACTTTATTTTTCACTATAATATCTTTTTAAAAATGGAGATATTTTCTTCAGAAAATGTAGTTCAATTGTGTCCCTTTGTTATGCTACTCTTTATCCAAGAAGTTCTGTAATAGGGATTGAAATTGTTTGAGATGAAGTTGGAGGCAAGAAAAGTAGTTGAGCAGCCAGGAAAGTCACATGAGAATAGGGCATAATAAACTAGGAAAAACTGGAGCGAGGAATAAGGAAACAAAAAGAGAATTAGAAGAGTGAGTTGTGATGGAAGACAACAGCGATGAAGATAGAGAAGCAAACAAGGGGCAGTCAAACACACTGACACGGGTAAAGAAAGTATTTAACGTCCTTTGTCTGGCAAATATTTGCTGGGGTTTTAAGAAGTGCAGAAGATAGAATGTCCAACAAATCTGAACTCCCCAAACATCCTGCAGCCGCAGGAAAGGAGAATGTAGCCTGGATCAATGCTGGGAGATTGATACCCTATTTTTCTGCCAACAAGTTAATCACAGGCTCTTTCTTTATTCACTTTTCTCCCTTTTATGTTATGAATGGCTATCAGAAATGTTTTATACTTCAAGTGTTTCAAGAAGGGAGTAAAAAAGGCCTTTATGTCTTATTTTGCTGATTACACCCAGTATATCTTAGTGTGGCAATACTCTCTGCCTGTCAGCGGCTAGTGTGAACAATTACACAACTAATAATTAATTGCTCTCTTTATACTGCACTTTAATTAATAGGTTTCACTGATAGGATAGTTTCCTAGATTTTTTCCTTGATATCAGCAGTGCCAGAATCCTAAATGGCATCTGTAATGAGGAAACTTAACCAAACCAGGCTCCCACCCTGCTTCCCAAACTGAGCTCTTTTTTTCTCTCTGTGCACTTGTTTAGGTGGTGAACTATCTTTCATGTTAATGCAGAAGGTTGATTGAGCTCAAGATAGTCACAATATTTATCAAGATGATGATAAATGCAGTGGAAACAAACACAGCAATCTCTCAGGAGACCAGACTGTCTTGTTTTCAGGTGCAGGATCACTACTGACTCATCTCACCTATACACTTATTTATCATTCCCTTTATTGTCTTTGTTAAAACAGAAAGTAAAAGTGATTAATGCATTAAGCCTTGTAACTTGAATAAAACTGTCTGCAATGTAGGTAAGTTTGGTGACAAAGAAAAGGGAAATCGGTGTTTGGTGCCTGACACAGGCAGACAATGGAGCCTAAACGTTCAGGACAAGAATTAAGCTGAGCTGGAAAGCTAAGTTTAAGCAAACTCAAAAGAATCAAGCTCATGGTTACATTTTAAAGAATTGGATAGAAATTTAGGCATCCTATGAAATGAGGAAATTAAATAGTTGTGTCTGAAAAGCAGCCATCAGTATTGTGCACATGTTAGAAAAGAGGTGAGGTAATTCCTGATCAGGGATTGCAAAACTCTCTTTATGAATATTGAGCTGTACAGGGAAAAAAAAAAAAAAACCCAAACAAAATCAACAACAATTCAGAGTCAAGGCCACGCTGTCCTGTACTTGGTGTTATTCTATATGTAGTAGGGGATATCAAAAAAAGATTTTCGTCTGTGTTTGGAAGACACCCTGCCTGGAACACCAAAAAGACAAAAAATTTGGAAAATATGAGAGTGCCCTATGCACCTCTATGAGCTGAACCCCAGAGAGATCTGTATTAATGGCTTTTTTCCTCAAATACAGTGTTAAAAATCAAGGAAACAAATCTCATGGTCTGACTGCTGCTTCAGCTACTTAAATCCCAAAATTACCTACCTCCACTTCCAGCAGTAAAGTTCCCTTGATCTCCAAATTGTCATCCTTAAATCTTACCAGTGTCAGAGGCTGGGTGATCCTCAAACTTAAACCTCCAGTTCCTTTGTCACTAATACAGATTAAAGTAGCAAAATAGCAAATATATTGATGAGATGCTTGTAAAAAACAACAAAGTACAAAAAAAAAAAAAAAAAAAAACAACCTATTCTTGTCATAATTAAGGAAGCCAATAAAGCTTAAAGCCAATTAAAATACTTTTGATAGCACTGGTGACAGGTGGGTTGGACTATCCCAGAATTTGGAGACCATATAAGAGCAGAAAGCCATTTATAAACTGCTAAACTGTTTTCATTCACTACTCTTCATTATACTCCACGTTCCTGCTCTTCCAATCCATCACACACCAGCAGCACTGGCTTTGGGAAACGATTAGGGAAAAGTTGATTGTACTCACAAGAATTGTGTCCGGTGCCCGTTGTTATTAATGCAAGCAGCTGTCATACCTCAGTGTGCACTGAAAATGTGCACCTCAATGTCATCCTAACAGAGATCTCTGATAGGCCGAGGCTGTTCAAGTCACCTGATGATGTTTGTTCAATTAAAGTTTGCATTTCAGCTCAGAGGCACTTGGCACAGAGTGACACTGAAGCCCAATTACTGTTGGAGTTCCTGTTGTGATGTTTAGTTCCTTAGTCTTTGAGAGAATTAAAAGAAAAAAGAAGTAATTAGTTTTGTAGTGTCATAGTCCATTTCTTAGCTTGATAGGTCAGAAACAAGAAAACAAATTAAGTAAGAAGAGGCACTGAATTAGGGAGAAGACACTACTGACATAAATCTGGGCTTGGAGTAATATCTTCTGTATTTTCTCTGCTAAACAGCAGTACCACGGTGCAGTGTCACAGCTACTAGGAGCTGGGTTGGGTTTTTAATTTTATCTTCTGTCATCAAATTAAACAAGTTTTGTTTCTACCTTAAAAATTACCAATAATGACAGAACCCAATACTGTTATGCAAACAACTCTCGTGCACTGTAAATGCACAGACAGGTCAATTATTGTGACTTACTGGCCAAAAATCACGAATTACTGCTTGCAAGAATTCTCTGGTCTTTTATTTTCAAGCACATTTGTCAGGCATCTCTTATCAAAGCGTCTGTAGCTTAATGATGAGGTTGTAATCGTTGTCCTGTTTGGCAGTTGCTCTGCTGGCCTTATGCATTACACAAAATTCTGAGGTGAATTTGTCTCGCCTCTCCCAGGACAAAACAGGACACAGTTTAACTGAAAGTTTTAACCACTGAACTTACCACAAGTACCAATATTATCATTAGCATTTGTCTTTCCTTGAGATGAGATAACATGTACAGAAATTGATGGTATTTTGTTTGCTAATATGGACACATCTGTCTCGCTTTTCATGTCTGTCAAGGAAAATGTCTGGATTTCTTTCTTCCTGAAGCTGGTACTGCTTTTATCTAACTAATTTCATTTACAGGAATGTGTTGCATGGAAAATTTCACTGCTACTAATAGCTCCTTCATAAATACAAAATAAATATTTCTTTTCTTCTTCTGGAAGCAGTGGCTTATATCTTTGTCTTCAAAGATGAATCAAGCAGAAATGCTAGCAAGAGTGTTTATAAAGGGAAAACTTTAGTGTTTGTGTTTGAGAAAGAATGGAGCTGCAGAGAGGGAGTCCTGCTGTGCCACAGGGAAGATCGTTTACTTAATCCCATGCTCCTGGGCTGCTGGAGTGACTGAAGGTTGAGGTTTTGAACAGACTTACAGAGCCAAAGGCAAAGTGTGACAAACATCAAACCTCAGAGGTGTAGGCAGAGATGTTGGTGACCTTTCCTGCAGGCAGCTCTTCTCGTGAGCCCAATATCCAGGGCTCAGGTTCTGCGTTTTTCCTTTGTTTTACCGAGCAGAATCTATTTCATCCTTTTTCCTTTGGATGATTCCTGTTTTGGTTTGGAGATTTTTGTTAGAATTTAAGGGGAAAACTGGATGTTAGGTGTGATAGAGGTTTTATTGTTTGGGCCAGAGTGACACCCTCCGAACTCTGAGAAAATCAGCCCCAGGATATTCCAGACTTTCTCTGAACTATCTGCTGTGTGATTGCTCCTGCAGTCCTGGCATTTAGTGAGTTTCTAACAGGTTCCTGTGGCTAAAATCCACTCTTGCATTCACTCCCTGTGCAGCTCCAAGTGCCAGCGGTCAGCTCAGCCCATCAGCCGGACTTGCCCTCTCTCCCGTCGGCATCGCCGCCTGTCAGGGGTCACCTCCCCGGCCCCGAGGGGCAGAGTGCCCTCTGTTAGCTCTGCTGGCCTGTCACTTTGAGTCACTGGGCTCCTTGCAGTAAGCTGCAGTGAATTTGCATAAATATTCTTTGTCAGGTGCTTTACTTTGTCTTGATTAGGTGAAATTAATATTTGTTCCCATGCTCTCACCTGAAGGTGCTTTCTTCTTCTTGGTGTAAAAGCCACTGCATGTCTCCAGTTGTTTGTAGTCCCTGTTAGTATTGGCACATTTCCTTGCTGGCATATTTGGGTTCTTTTCCCAGAAAAGTGCATTGGAGACTCTTAGCACACATGTGGAAACTCAGGGAAATTAAATTAATTGTTCAAAATCATGCAGGATGCTGTCATAAGGCAGGCCTTCTGGATTTCTAATTTTTACCCTAATGCTCTGAGTTGGTGGATTCTTATTCCTCCCCTGAATACATTTTAGGCAAATCTCCTCTTATTTTTCTTGTTTCAAAAATATCCTTCATTGTGTGCAGGATTTGCTGGGATCCTGCAAGAATGTTCATTGCAGGAACATCTTCTGTACCAAGATGGCAAAATATACTCTTTCCTGGCTAACCTTAAGGTCATTTGTACATTTGTTCTGTCCCAGTTGAAACTAAAATCCTTTTCCTCATACTACTCTTCTCTCCAGCATCTGTCTTTCCTGGCTGCAATCCTTCTGGATTCTAACTAGGCTTCCAATGGCTTGGCTCAGGGTGTAACCATAACCAATTTATCATTCCCTTAATCTCCCTCCGGGACATTCATTGAAAGAACAGTACCTGAATATTTCCCCTTTATCTACAATTTCCACTCTATATCAAACATGAAATCTTGACAGATGGAGTCCAATCTGTCACAGTGAGTTAGTGTATTTTTCTTCTGATTGAATGTATTTATTGCACAAGGAAAGATGGAAAAAATGTAAAGATGAATATTTAAAATTTGGGTTGTAGCATGGTTGGTTGGGCTGGGTATTTCTTTTGGTTGGTGGTTTTTTACATCTTTTTTTTACAACTGAGAATCTGGATTGCGTTAGATGAACGAGGAAACGACATGAGACTTGTTTTTGTTGTGATAAGAGGAAGAACAGATCTGATCATAACAAAAACAGATGTAAAGCCATAACGTGGTCCCTCATGTTATCTACTCCACACTCTCACACTGACCAGCAAAGAATGCAAGGAAACATTCTGCCTTCTGCCAACACAGCCTCTGCCAGCAAATCAGTGCATAAGACAGTTCCTGAAATACATTCTGCTGCAGAAAAGTGTGATAAAAAAATATCCTGCCAAAGTGCTGGGCCAATCAATCAAGTGTTAATGATGGATCATGAAACCCATTTGTTGACAAATAAAACCTTGTGTGCTCTGCCAGTGAAACCAACTGTGTCACCCATCTTTCAGCGGCTGCCTGAAATATCGTGTGCAGAAGCGGAATTTATTGATGGCAGGGGTTGATACCGCAGCCAGCCCATCCAACTGGGTTTGCAGGTGCATTGTCTTAACTCTTGATGGTGCTTGGCCCCACGGAGGATATTGGAGTGTTCCCCAGAGCAGGGGTGCTGCGGGAGGCAGTGGACCCAGCCCAAGTCTAACACAGGCTGGTTCATTTAGACCCTGCAGCTGCTTTCAGTGTTTGTGCCCACGTGTGCAGAGAGTATGGCTGCAGGCTGGAACAGGAGAACCAAATGAAAGGTTTTATTCTGGGAGACAGCAGAGCCGAGCAATTGTGTTGAAAACCTCAGAGGTTCTGCAGTAAAGATCAGAGCTGGAATTCTCTCTATTGCCATGCCTACAAGCAGGGTCGGGAAGCTTTTGTGGAGTGAGCAAATCAGCTGGCTGTCCCTATGTAGGGACTTTTTGTTTCCCATGAATAGTTTTTTTTTTTTCTCAGCACTTATCTGACAGGCACAAGGAATAACTGTCCCAGTAACTGATCTCGTGGGAGATTGTCAGTGTAGGAAAAGGAGGATTTCACCGAAGGATCCCTGAGGTTGTATCCAAAGATCCCTGGCTCTCTACCTGCCCTGGCATGCCAAAGCAGCAAGGCTTCATTTGTAGAGATTGAGGAAGGAAATTGTGATATAAACCTTGCCACTATTTGTTACTTCGTTCTTCCAATTCCTTTGACCCAGCCTACACAGAAGCAAAATTCTGGGCTCTTGGGGAACGTTAGTGTTAAATTGCAAATCACCTAAGAAATTGCATAGTTAGTGTTGTAGTTGGTGATGACTGGGTGTTCTCCGTTGTGGTACCTAAAGACCTCTGTAAAACGTCATTAGCTTCTTTGTTTTCTCACATAGTTTCTGCTGATGATCGCTTTGATTTTCTGTGCTGTGTTTTAACTAAAAAGCATCATAGCATAAGCCCTACCATTGCCTTTCTCTTCACAGGGACTGTTGCAATGAAGGGTTTCCTGGGAGAGATTTCTCAGGAGAATTTCTGATCTCTCAGGGTTCCTTAAATCAGGTGAAAACCCTTTAAGTAATGAACTGGAATTTGCCGTAGTGCTCTTGTGCAAAAGAATCACAAAAGGCCCTTGTTAATGCTGCCTAACGTGAGGAGAACTGAAAGGGCAGTCTTTTAGCCCTCAGTGCTGTTGCAGATTTTTAATTCCCTTAGCAAAGGGTAAAAGTTACCCTCTGATGGAGAGCTTGGGTCAATGCTGTGATTTTGATATTTATGTGCCAGATTTTTTGTCTGGCATTTGCAATTTCTTTTTTTGTAAAAGACACACAGCCTTTCTCCTCCCCCTCAGTTTCCCCTTGCGCCCTTCCTTATCTCGGAGCATATTTTGTTAGTGTCTGTGATTCAATTGGGCTTTAAAGAAGTTAAGGAAATAAGGAACTTTAAAAAGTCCAAGTTTTTCCAGAAGTGATAAGTAAATTTTCCAAAGTACTGTATGTCTTCTTCAGTCCAGAAAGTATTTGACTGATTTGTACTGGACACTCACAAAATATTCTATTCATTCTTGCAACGAAGCATGAGAATTTAATGTCAGGATTTGATTTATACAGCATGGTGTTAGGTGATTGATGTTCTATTCAGGCATAAACGAAAATATTGATTATAACTTAAATGGGAAGCCAGAAGCTACAGTTGTGAAGATGAAATCTCTTTGTCATACTTTCCCCAGGCAGATAAAACTGGCTGCAAGGAGCCCCTGTTGGAGGTATTGATGCTCACCATGCTGTATCCTTCAAGATGCTGTTTGGTATGAAGGACACTGTGTAATTTTAAGAGTTCACTGACCAACTAACTTGCTTTTGGAAAAAAAAAACCAAAAAACACGCTTTTTTGTGCATGCAAATGCTGCTTTGGGTTTTGGATGTGGAAAGACCATCATATGCTGCAGCAGTCTGTGCTCTTCCCAGCACAGCCCAGCACAGCCCCTCTCTCTGTCTCTCATAATCTCTTATGTTGGAGAAACAGCTCCCCAATCATTTACAGGCTCATAAACACGGTCCAGCAGCATCCGTCTGCCCAACAGACCAGGGAAACAGCTCAGAAATGAGAGCCAAATAAAACAATAACTCACGGCAAACAAACAGGCAACTACAACAATCAGATCATGCTGCAGGAGCTGTTCCAACTACCCAGACACTTCATTAGGCATGGAAAAACAAAGGAAAACAGACCAGAGTAATCTCATTTAACTCTTAGGCAAATTACCTCTCTTGTTTCCCCCTCCTCAACTCCTATTTGTTCTTACTTTCTGCTTGAGGTAAGGAAATGCAGCTTATATCTGGAGAGAGAGTGAGCAGTGTTTGGAGCCACAGGGCTGGGGCTGGAAGAGTTCTTGCATTTTAGCTTTTCTGTCATTGGCATTCTTCATAATCTTTGGCTTTTTAGTTATTTTGCAAGATCAGTTTGTTTTATTCTTAATGTATAATCTGCTCTACTCTTGCCCATAGCTTTAGGTCTATGGTAGAACTCTGTGGAAGAGAATTGTCCTTCACGACGTGTCAGATGCTCCATGCATCACTAATGCTTAACTCAGGCTTTATTTGATTGTAAGATCTGCAGTGACACCTTATTTAGTGAACTTTTCCTAGGTTGTTTTCTTCTTTCATCTGTGAATG
Organism: Eulacestoma nigropectus; assembly: GCA_013397775.1. Taxonomy (NCBI): domain Eukaryota; kingdom Metazoa; phylum Chordata; class Aves; order Passeriformes; genus Eulacestoma; species Eulacestoma nigropectus. The sequence continues at coordinate 1,168,629 of VZTE01002857.1, forward strand.
CTGTGTTTTGTGGCAGCCTCCCCTTTACAGGGCTGGTTCAGTGTCTTGGAATTTGGTTGTTGCTGCTGGCCCCAGAGGAGCTCTGTGGTCTGTTCTCTCCTTCTCTTTCTGTGAACTCACATTTTATACCTGCAAACTTCTCAGACAGAGGCTGTACAGCCTCTAAAATATTCAAAATTTTGATCCTTAAAACCCCCTCCTCACATGCTACCAAGCTACTAAGACACAGCCAGACTGGTTTTGTGAACCAGTTTTGGTTCCATCTTAGAATAAAAGGGTCAAACCTGGAGCTCACAACTCAGGTGTACCTAACACAATGTACCCCAAACATGCCAGATGTTCAAAATACAAAAAGTTTGGGAAGATAAACGTGTTTCAAGTCTCCTAAGGGAAAATAAATGATGAGATGAAGATGTGGACTAATATTGCAGTGCTGATGCTTGTACCAATACCAGTGTACATCATACCTGAAAAATCCTTTCAAGTCATTATTGAATAGAGACATTGCAAACAACAGCCATCCCACACTTTGGAAAAGGTCACAGCAATCTCCCTACTTCCAGTGTTTGGTTGAACAGGTGGGTGGAATAGTAAACCTGTGAGGTACTTGAAGCAGTACTTAACTGTGAGGTACCAAAGCTGATTTCTCTACCTCAGAGGGAGCTTCAGATCTTTGAAAAGCAGTTTGGAGCCTGGGGCTTTGGAATATCCACCGCTGCAGTGGATACAATTTTTACAGGAGAAAAAATAGCAAATAGAATATTTATATCTTCGCAGTCTATTGGTAGGATTTTTCTGTCTGGGTAACTGATCTAAACACGCTTCCATCATTTAATCTAAGCTGACAAGCTTTACAAATATTGTTGATCAGAGACCACTTTTTCCCAGAATTACACGGACTGGGATTTTTCCACAAGATATCCACGTGACACTTTCTGTGACTTGTTTGTGAAGAGGATCATTTTGCATGCCCTGCTTGTTGAATCGACACCCGTGGCATTTGATGCTGTGAACAATGGCTGATGAGGATGGCACCTGTGGGGCTTCTGAGGCCGTTCTGGCTGGCGCATCACAGCTTCAGTGCTGAGCAGGCCTCCCTGAGCCAGGCCATTTCACTGATGGGCACCTCATGAGATAAGCTCATATCAAGGGAGCAACTGAATGCCAGAAGGCAACTTCAGTCTCTTTCTCTTCCGTGCTGAACGTCTAAGTTTAGGGTTTATGGCAAGTGTTTTGGGTATGGTAAAAGACAGTGCTGCTTATGAGTTATCCAATTTAAACCAAAGCAAGCATTGCTGGTACTCAGTGTTCAGCTGGTAACGTCTCTCTGGACGTGGAAATCTAGGATAATTTTATTAGTTTTGTGACTGGTTGAATATCAGTTATGAACATGCTAAAATTCTTCACTGGCATCAGGTGGATGTGGAAGTGTGAGATACAGGACACTGGTGGTTGCTGTGATTTTTCAGGTTTTTTTTTGGTTCGAAGGTATTAATTTTGTCAATGTACTGTTTTGGCAGTAGACAAACAACAAAAATGCATTGTTTCAGCCTTGGGAAAAAAAGCTGTTCTACTGAAATGCTCATATATGATAGTTCATTCCCAGATCTATCCCTTAAATAAGGAGAAGTAGGAGATATTCTATATATCATGCATCTTTATTTCTTTGGACAATGCTAACTTACATCCTGTGTAACAGTGAACCATTGACCAGAACCCCAGCATTCAAATCTGCATCATTTCTTATGAAGATCTCCAAAACTGTGTGCACAGAAAAGCATGATTAACCAAGGCCATGAAGGTGACAAAGACAAGGACGTCCTCATGGAAATCAGACGGATTAAACCACAGCATTGGCCAATACTGTGCAAAATTCTTGCACATCTGAGAAGTAAAAGAGCAGAGCTGGATTGCCTGAGTGCAATTGCTGTAGATAGGAAATAGGGTGTGAAAGGAAATGGTATTTTGTGTGAAAGTCCTGTCTACCCCTCCTGCCTTCCACACACAGCTGGGTGTCAGGAAGAGTGCCCTACCTGCCCCTCTTTACTGTGTCACTGCTGGGCTCTGTTGAGAGAGACCCAAGTGAAAATGCAGCCTCTGATCGATGCATTTGGCTGAAATCTCCAGTTAGAAAAGCTGCTTTACGCAAAATGGGAAACCCTCAGCTCAGGAGGAAATTCTCCTGGAACCTACTTTCACTTTAAATATTTCGTTTAATTGTCAGAGAGCAAATTAATCATTCTCTGTATTGTTCCCTGCCTGACTTCTGCGTCCCACACTGAGCAGAACTGCCTGTGTGGGTTGCTTGGTCTTCAGCTGCTCTGCTGACCAGGTTCCCCTTATCTCTCTCCACAGACCATCAAATGCTCTGCAGTATAAAGAATGTTTTCTTCCTCCTGTGTCCAGCTAGATTTCTGACTGTCATCATTCATGTGAGGGGAGGCAATCTTTCTTTCAGTTTTCGAAGCAAAAGCCACTCTTCTGGTTCAGAGAAGAGCAATCCCTCACCTTTTTTATCTTCCCTGGTGAAAATCCACCGGCTTTTCACTCACTCCCTCTCACACGAGCTGCTGCTTTGGCCAGTGGCCTTTTGGCTCCCCGGTGTGTGAGAGAGATGAGCTGTCCCTGGAACTGTCACACTGCACCACAGGGGTCAGGGTGCAGAACACTGGGGTGCTGCCGGTAAATTTGGTGTTTCCTGCTAACTTCCTTTCAGCAGCTAGATGTCTCTCTTCCCTCCCTTTTTAAGGGATAATAGTAGGGGTGCTGCTTTTGCCTTTGGAAAAGACTTGTTGCCCTCCATCATTTGGCCATTTTAGAGCAAATTTAGGATCTGGATTTTGCTATAAATCTGTAACTCGGTGAGCATGGGGCTTGATTTTGCACGTAGCTTTTTCAGATCATTGATTGTTTCCCCCTATTAATCTATTGGGGCCTGAGGCTGACCTATGTTTTTGCTTTTCGTGTTCCTCTGTGCTTTCCAAGCAGGGTTGTAGATCGAGACACTTTCTGCCTGTGGCATTCTTATTTTCTCTTAATCACAGCTGTTTTCCACTTCGTGTTGCAGTTTGCATTTTGTGATACCTTTTAAGTCAAAGATGCTGTTATGCAAGAGCCAAAATCTTTGGTGGAAGGGATGGATTTTGTGTGTGCCGTTCTGGAGAGCAATTCCTTTTGCATGAGCCACTGTGTGTACTGCAGGGCAATACATGATGCTGGCTTTAGTGATGTCAAGTAGAATGCTTCAAATCTGGGGAGAGCCTGGCCTTTTTTTTTTTTTTTTACCTTATGTTGGAAATTTGTGGGGTTTTATTTAAAAGATTTGTCTTTTTGCTCATGTTTTAACTTATAGTTCTTGTGTTACCTTTTTTTTTTTTTTTTTGGTTCTGTTGTCCTCAGATTGTTTCTGCAGGTGTGGAATCACTGAGAGAAACCAAAGTAAAGGTTCTGTTTCATTCTGTTATGCAGTGAAAATAAATTGGTTCCTCTCGTGTCTGTCTCTAAGCTGTTAACTCTAAGGCTAAAACAGCTGCAGCCATTCCAGCCCAGCCAGCCAATGCACACACAGATATGAATATAACATTTAATATACAGGTAACATGGAAATAATATTTATTATGTCACATTTTATCTGATGCATTGATGTATTAATATTGCTGCATTTTATAATTGAACATTGCTTAAAGTATGTGATATATAGCATATATTTATGTGAAACATGTGCCAATATAATTTTATTGACACAAACATATATATGTGCTCATATACTAACGTATATTTATATATATATATGTAAGACTTTTGTTGTGCAGTGGAATATCAGCGTGTTTGGTGCTATTTTGCACGTTTGCAAATGGAATTCCATCCATGCAATTATTGATTAAACTCTTCTGAAAGCTTCTGAGTATATTGTACTTATGCAAGGGGAACAAGAATAGCCACAGCATTTCTAAATGCTGGAGTTATTTGGCCCAGGAGCTTAGACTTGTAACTCCATTTCTATCCTGCTTGGAGATACATGGCTGTGTGGGCAGGTGGGTGTAATACATTGTGTATAAAGCCAGCTGCACTTGTCCCACTTCTATGGTCATTTTTGGTGGAGGTTTTTAGCCCTTCATTTTTGTTGGTTAAGGCTTAAAAGTAGCCAACTGTCTAAATAAGAGTATTCTGAACGTGTTCCTCAGGCACAGAAGGAAGTCTGTGTGTGTTTGTAAGAAGGTACCAGAATCATTAAGGTTTTATTCATGGGGAATATTGACCCCTCCAGCTCGTGTTCCTGGGAATGCATCTCTATTTCTGTGGAATTTGGCCTCCCAGCATAGATGCTGTTTGCCTGCTGGGCAGCCAACCTTTGCACCTCTGAAAATCTCACCCCAGCCTCTTCTGCCTGCTCTGCTGCAACCTACAATAATAACCCATTAATCAAGTGTCACCCTGCCTAATACAGAGGAGCTCTTTTTTTATTGCCTTCATTTATAATAATTTAGTTTATACTTTACAATGTTATTGATTTTATGAAATGGCTCATTACATCTACACAAAGCTAAATCATTCAATTAGATACTTTAAATTAAGTCATATAAATTTCTTACTAGATTTACTGTTGGATTGAATTGGAAATCAAGCCCTAAGAAATCATTTTTGAAATTGTTATTGGGAAGACATTCTCACTTATGTTATAGGCTAGCAAAAGAATATAAATTGCTCAGCAAGATTTTTTTAATTATTAAAACCTAAGTCCCCTTTTGTAAATTGCTGGGTGGCATACGCAGAGAGAAGTTTGCTTGACTTCCTCTGCATGAACTTGACAGGGGAAAAGCTCCATCAAAGGGGACTTCCTGGAGGTTCAGCTAAGTGAAAAATAGCAGTATTCTGGAGAAAGGTCCATCAGTCAACCTTTTTTACCATGGCCTATGCATAGAGGCAGAAAAGACAGGGAAGAAGGGGCAGTGTAAGACCTGGGCCTCCTCCTGCCTTGTGTGCTGTCCCATGAAGAAAGGGGGAAAGCTTTGCAACAATTTCAACAGAAGAAATCAGTCCATTAAATAAAAACCACTGGAAATATCAAAGCCATTCATAAATGAGTCCAGTGCTTTTAAACAGGCAGTTTTTTTCAGCTTTTCTTCTTTTCTGTCTGGTGATGCTGCTGTGGACATTTTTATAATATATGCAGTTAAGAAAATTAAACATTTTTTCACTTTTTAAAGACTGGAATGAGGGGGAATAGAGGCACAGCAGAGGCAAGTCTGCTCAGAAATGCTTGGGTGGGTTTGGAGTGCTCATCATGTTGCTGTGCTCACACAATGCTTTTGAGCAAAGTAATTTTCAGTTTAGAAGCAGAGACAAGAACACATTGCATGTGTTCAAAAAATAAACCTCAATAAGCAAAGCAATAATTATTTGTAATTCAAAATTTGTTTCCCTTTTATTCAAACTTGTCAAAATTTTTCCAAAGGGAATTCACTTCTAAAATGTTTTTGTCTTAAAACATGGTTTGACTTGCAGCTCTTCCCTCAACTTCTCTTTGTCAGAGATGACAGGCTTGCCATCTTTCATTTTTTTGCATAATTAAGAGCCTCAAATCTTTGGTTACCCTCTGCTGGACAGTCAGGATTTGTAGCTTAAAAAACTCATAATTAGGTGCCCTGAACTCTTCAAAGTATTCCAGAGGTTTCCTCTCTTTGGCAATAAAAGCAGTTAGAAGGGAATCAATCTAGTCTTCCCAAGAAATTATATTTTATGTGAATGTGGCTTTTCAAGGGGATATTTTTATTTCTTAATACATACTAATTGAGTCTTTTTCACTTAACCTTGATTTTCAATTGTTTCCAGTGTTACATACAATATGTTTACTGAAGAATTGCATCTTTTCATTGTCTTACATTACAAATGATCAGGTTTTTTTCAGCATTGTCTAGATGCCCTGGAAAAAAAAAACATTTTCTTTCTTTTTTGACCTTTATTTTTTTGTGTCTGTGTCTTGCGTAATCCTTAGCAAGCCTTTCCACTGTGTCACCTTAGAGGCAACTGTTGAATCTCTAATCACGTTTCTGAATTAAAGAAAAGACACTTTTTTTTTTTTTTTTAAATGATGTTAAAGATTCCCCCCTTCAGTGCTTTTCTTCACAGTGTGATGTCCCATCACCAGTGCTTGACCCATTTCTGCTGCCTGTGGTGCAGTTCTCCTCAGCCTGTCAGCTAAGAGCACAAAAGAGCTTAAACTTGAGACAAGTCTTGCATACCTGTCCTCCCGTGTTGTCACATCGACTTTGGGGCAGCCGCGGCGGTGCCCTTGCCAGGACAGAGCTCCTTGGCTGGGGGATCAGCACAAGCACCGTGGATGGTCCCCAGCTCCTCAGTTCTGGCTGGAAATGCAGCAGCACCACGCGCCCTCCTTGCTGGAGCTGCCTGTGGCACTGCCAGGCACTCCTGGGGCTCCGGGGGCTCGGCGCGGGGGGCTTGGTCTGCCGTGCCAAAGCGGGAACCTCATGGGTGGCACAAAACTGGTGAGGTGAGCTCACGCTGGGTGCAAATGGCTCGTAAAGCACATCTCAGTTAAAGCTCTCAGTATCCCCGGCCCTGGAGAAAGGGAATTGGGTAGAGGGGTTACTTAGAGAAGGGAGAACAAAGTCACGTATTTGGTTTTGTTTGTTATTAGCTCGCTTCATGTGTACTGTCTGGTTTATCTTATCCCCTCCTGCACTAGAGGGAAAAGGATAAAGCTCTTTGGATTATTTTGCAGCTTTTTGTGGGGGGTTTTGACTAGCTCAACCCCAAACTCTCTGATATAAATTAGATTAGAAGTGTCTCACACCTCAGTTGCCAGACTGGCTCAATGGGTCAGAGCATGGTACTAATGGCACCAGGGTTTGTGGCTTTGGTCCTGTGTGGGCCATTCACTTAAGAGTGGACTTGATCCTTGTGGCTCCCTTGCAGCTCAGAATATCCTTTGCTCACCATAAATTGCTACTCTGAATTAATCTTTGTCCTGCTAATATTTGTTGCTTTAGAGACTTAATCTGAATTTCCCGACTCATCTTGAGACAGTTGCTTTTACCAGCAAGACAGGTAGCAGCTTTTCTCTCTGCATCCCACACAGAATTTGGAATTTTTTTATTCAAAATGCAGTGTTTGTAAATCGAGAAACTTTTACTCAGGATAACCAAGGAATTGATGGGGAGGGTAATCACCCAGGCGATGGCAGAGGGCAGCCTGAGATGGAGACTTCTGTCCCTTCATTCCCAGAGCTCTCAGAGTGGGCTGAGAAATTTGCAATGTGTGAAAACCTCCTTTTCCCCCTCTCTCCACCTACCCTTTCCTCTTTTATGCAATTGAAAAGGAGATTTTTGATGCTATGTAGTAGATAACATTTTCTTGGTTCTCAAAAGAAAAAAAAAAACAAAACACCCAACTATGGCTGGCTTGCTGAGAGGTGGAGAAGAATGAAAAACATTTATGTAGCAAATAAATCACATCGCAAATAAGTAGTTTTGGAACACTGCATTTCATTTGCCTGTGGGGCATTAATGCCAGTCCTAGAGGACAGAATAGAAAGAATAAAATTGAGTTAAATAAAACCAGAGTTTAGCCTCACCAGCTCACCAGCAGCCATCTGTGCCAGGCATTAATTCTTTTCCTGCTGGCAGCAGGGAGGTGGGTGAGACAATACTGTCAGTTGCACAAATTAAGTCACTGTGGCAGAAACACAACACAAATAAATAGGAAAAAATAATGCAAAGGAAAACAGACTGTTGGTGCTGCATAAACCTTCTTCCAAGCTGGAGGCACGAAAAAAGGAAATTTAATGACTTGGTACATGACATCTTGTAGCCTGACAAGCCTTTTCAGAACAGAAAAAGAGAGCGAGGTGCCAGGAGAGGTCTCGCAGCACATTCTGATAGAGAAAAGGGGCTTGGAGGCAGCAGGATCTCCTTCTCAGTAGGCTGAGAAATAGAACAACTCAGCTGTGCTGAACCCTGGAAAGCTGATGGAAAACCTAATCAAGATTATGCTGAAAGAGAGGACAGATAGGTGATAAGAATACACAGGGGTTTTTAAATCACTGCCATTTAACTGCTATGACATTACAGGCCAGATTTCCAGGACTTATTTTCATAAAGAAAAGACAAACATAAATCCCATATTTAACAAAAAGATCTAGAAGTTTCTAGCAACATAGAGGCTGACTTTTCTATCAGATTAAAAATTTATGGTAAGAAAATTACATTTTGCATCATTTTTATCTATAAATATATTTTTAATACACATTAAAGTTATCTATCATATTTTAGCTTGTTTTTTAAACAATTTTAGCACTTTTTACATATGATCCTGTCTCTTCCTTATATTCCCAACTCTTCTGTTTGCAGAGACTTTAGAAGCCTACAAACAGAAGTTGGAGATAGAAATAATATCAAAGAAAAGGACTTAAGTACATGTCCTGTGTGCTTCTTGCAAAAAGTTACTGAGACATTACCATGGAACCCTAATTCTGGTAATAATTTAGAAGTTCACACTTCTGTGTTACTCATTATCCCTAAACTAATTTAGTGTGGCTATAATGATTAGAAAGCAATGCATAAAATGGCTTGGTTGCTTGCTAACTAAAGATGTATTTCAGCAGTCCACGTGGATGTTCCTTCTGTGGCCAGCTCTGGGCAGGAGCAGTGGGCACGGGGATGTTGCCACATCCATACCCAGCTGTAGAACTGGGAGAGGAGAGAACTTCCTGAGAGCTCAGCTCATCTCACACATAGTTTTGCTCTCATCCCCCGTGAACTCCAGGCAACATGGGAGAGATTATTTAATATCTTTACTGCGTGAATCGCTGTTGTGGTGCCGAATTAAGGGCAGGACAGGCAGGAGTGAGAGCTGAGGGCATGAACAAGATTGCCAGAGGCACTGGGTTGGTTTGAGGCAAGTGAGCCAGGCCAGTTGTGTCCATATTGCTTCTGGGACCGCAGTCATTTCACAGCACTTCTTTTCCACTTGATGCATGAAAGTTTCCCCAGCTGATGATCCAGGCGTCTCATTCCCTACTTGTGCTGAACTTGAGCAAGGGGGCTGTCAAAAATTTCGATTTCCAGCGTAAGCTCAAACTGCGAGGCAAAGTAGGAGAGCAGATCTCCCCTTTGTCTTGACTGAGTTCGTACTGCGGCAGCGCTTGCTGTGAGGTGCAGGAGGTGATCCTGCTGCTTTGAATATGATTAAGGACATCATCTTGTTTCTGCTTCACTGTCAGCTCTGAAGACCCCATCTACTCAGCACGCAGCCCCAAAGTCGAAGCAGTCAGGAGGTCTTTCTAGATGAAAAAGGTCATTATTTGATAATGCCACTTGGTAGCTGACATCCAAAGTTTGTATTTATAGCCGTGCTTTCTTTAGAAAGTGTTCTTGTCCTACAGGTCTAGTTGAAGACAGTAAAAGCTCCTGCTTTGAGGATTCCATATATTAGCAGATTAAATTGTTCAAGTCATTAATTTTATTATAAGACTGGCAAATCATTTTTCTGGGAGTTCAGAATAAGATTTAATTCTTATACATTTAACAATTGGTTCTGGAGAACATTTTTCATCCTATCCCCAGGAAAAAAGATTTCTGTATCACCCTAAATGCAGCAAGAATGTAAGCTCCACAACAAGAGAAAGGAGCTAAAGTATATTTTTTTACCTTGGGACATAATGCTCCTGGAATTTCCAGAAAAAAATGTGTGGTACTCTGGAGTTTCATCTCTGGAGTTTTCATCTCTTACTGAACCTTTGAGAATGCTTGGGTTTGCAGTTCTGTGCTTCCATAGTTATTACCTTTACTTTTAAGTTCATCTAAGAGGAAACTCCGCTCTGCAGAGGCTGATGAAGGAGTCACTTGGCCAAGCTGCACAGGGGGGCTTTGAGAAGTTGCAAAAGGAAAATGGGGAGGAGGAAACCTGAAGTGGAAACGGATATCAGAAATGGGAATGTGATTCCTGTTAGCTTGGGCAGCTGCTTGATTTGCAGGTCCAAACCCTTTGACAGCAAACATTGTTCTAATAAATGCTTTCTTTAAATTTTTAATTTATTTTTTATGATTCATTATGTTTGACTTTCCTGTCATTTAAGATATTAAAGGAGGTAATTTAGCCATAATTTGCCTCATTTAAGGGAGAATCCTATTTTTACTTGTCATACAGTAAACAAGTAAATAAGTATTTAATTTGCAAACTGCCTATTTTCATCTAGTTTATCTCATTTGAAGGTGAAGATTTATTGGCTTCTCTTGTATAGCTGGATAGAAAGAACATGTTCAACAAGAGTCATTGATGAGAAAAAATGGTTCTCACTTGACCACATGTATTTTGAGTTACTTGGAATATAAATTTAAACAGTTGATATTTATTTATGAGAAATTTAATTATATTCAAACTGCCTTTGTTAGGTACTGATATTCTAAGATTCTATTGGTTGTTAGTGATGCCTGGACGATCAGGGACTTCATCAATTGAACACAGAAGGCAAATTCTATAAATCAAATATTTATATGTATGTATGTGTATTCCTTCATGTGTATTATAAGGTTATTTAGAATTCAGAAATTAGCAAATAATTCTGAGTGATTAATTATTCGTATTGTAGCAGGATAGAGAAAATAAGGATGTAAGATTCACTTCGAAAGTTTTTCAATAATTTTTAAAAGCTGTCATGAGAAATTTCAGGGAAAGCATCCAGATGTTTTAATGCATATTTAAATTAAATTGTGAAAGATATCAACCTAGACACGTGTATAATATCAATAATTATGAGTGGCTGGTAAGAAAGTTACCTTCCTTCTTTTAACAGGAAGCACTGACAAATTTTAACAGCAAGGAAATGTGTGATAGTAAGAGCTCAATTAAACTGGTTCTTAGCTTTATCTTTCCCCTAACCAATGCTTTTGAGTTAGTAATTGCCAATTGGAAAATTAATTGAAAACCATTGTCTGATATTGAAATGGCCATGTCGTACTGTATGGAAAAAAGGAAATATGTTCTCAATGCTACATTTTCCTTTTACATATTCAAGAAAAAAAGGGAAAAAACGGTCTTTAAGGAGCTACAAGAGGTTCTTGAATACAAGGTTAAAACTCACACTAATATACTGGAACAAAAAAAGGCATTCCTTGCCAGTTTGTGACAGCTCCACGAACAAATTTGTGAGGAATACAGACAGGACCGCTGGGGTTTCCTTCCTCTCACATTAGCTTTGCAATAAGTCCTGCCAAGAATCTTGTTTGTTACATACAAATGAGAAGTCCGGGATTCTGATCATCGTTTTTGCTGATAATTAACAAGTTTAAAGCCTGCAGGAAGTGAGTGGTTCTCTCCATACCAGGATATGATTTGTTTTGGCAAATCGCTCTCCCAGATTTCGAGTTACAGCGCTGGATTATGGTGAGACATCAATCTCGTTGGAGAATACAGGAAAAAGAGAAGAAAAGTAGTGGGAATATAACTTTGAGGAACACCAGTGGAAAAGTAACATCCAAACCAACTGCCCCAGTATTATCCAAGAAATGCAGGTACCACATAGTGAGTGATAGCAAACAATTTTTAGGTTTGATTCAGATACAAAATTCTTCAGGTTTATATCAAATTCCTTGGAAATTTGAGATTCATTCAAACCAGTCTAAATGTGAATCCATTTTCTGAGTGACCACTACTTTAATTTGTGGTCAGGGTGAAAGGGGACATCCTCTGGTTCTAGAGCAAAGGGAGTGAATTAATTTCAGGGTTACCAAAACCCTGTGAGTGTGTTGAAGGGTGGGATGTAGGAGTGGTAGCCCAATTGTTTGTGTTTTTTCTGCTCTTTCTTAACAAAAAGGAGGAGGAGTTTGTGCAGCTAGCTCTCCTTGGAGAGTGTGTGTGTATGACTAAAATATGGACAATCACGCAGCATCCCTGAGTTTTCAATCAGCACGAAGCAGTGCATAATTAGTCTTCCGCAGTTATTGCTGTGACCTTCCTCAAATCTTGGCTCCGTAATCATAAAAACTTGGTCTTTAGCATTTGTTTGTCAGCCCCACTTTAAATGTCTTCCTCTGCTCTTTATTTATATCACTAATGCATGTAAAAGGGTATCACAAGGAACTTTGCAGGATAATTAATTTCACTTAGTGTGGTCAAGAGGTAAGGTTGTAGGTTTTAGCAGAACTGTCTGAAACAATATTCCCAGGGAGCTGCAAGGGCTGCAGTTCCCAGAAATCTGAAATAATAAATGGCAGCCTGTCTTTCCCGAGGGCATTTTAGGAATATTTAGCCTGTGAACGCATATGGAAAGTACAGTGGACTGCAAAGAGTCCTGAATTGTACTCAGCATTATTGAAACTGAAAGGCGGCGAAGAGGTGTAGAAGTGAATGGGCTCCTAGAGGCTTTTTTATAGATTATGGGGGGAGGATGTGTGATAATAAAAGGTAATAAGAGCTTTCCTGACTCCGATAGACTCTACCTTCAACTAACCTACAGCTATCAGGAGTCAGTAATCCATGTTGGATAAAGAGACTTTGAGGAGCAATTTTATTCTATTGCAATGCACCAGTTTGCACAATGGATTTGTTCGCTTTTTGCAGGCAGCCTTCCTGAGGGACAATATTTCTGAAGCTCCACAAAGCGCTTTTTCTGTTTTCATTCCACAGTCCTTTAATTGGATGAATGGGCTGCAGGGGCCTGGAAGTTGGGCTGAGTAAAATTTGCAGTCTTTGAACCACCAGCCAAACAAAACATGTCAAGCAGTTTCACATGACACTGGGATAAAGCGAACATAAAAGGGGAGCCTATTTAAAGAACAGAGCATTAATGTTTTAGTGGTGTTCACTTCAGGCCGGTACATTTTACATGAGCCTTTTTCCCTTATGGGAAAGTAATATGCTCTAAGTTGACTAAGTGCAGATCCTTTTCATGAGAGGTTGAAGGAATAGGCATTGGGAATGCAGCAACCGTGGTGTAGCGAGCGCAGAATTGGGATACAATGCCATAAGGCTAATTAACATCATGTTCTCCCATTGTGTTCCCTTCGGGGGAATCGTGGTTTCAAATGATAAGTATGTAGATTGAAACATTCTTAATCTAGGCAAGTGGTGCAGTAAAACATTACTCACTGAATAACAAAAGGAATATAAAATGGAGTACGGGCAGTATATTTCAAATAAAGTGCAGAGTGTCCTTTTTCACCTTTTCACTGTGCTTAGTAACACTGATTTATTCACTGAACAGAAGATGGAAGATGTACTGTTTGAGACTTGGAGTATAAGTTTGGTTTATTGCAATCTATAAAGAATTTCGACTTCTGATGAGTTTGTCCTTTGGAATATTTCTCCTTTGGTGCAATCTCGATGTTCAGCAGTGACAGGAAAAGTCACACCGAATCTTTTTGAAGGGTCACACAGAACGAGTCCTTCAAGAAGCATTGATTTGCAAGTTTTTTCCTTGCATATATCAGACACTTGAGAACATCCCTTATGGGGCACAGCCAGGATCTCCTGCTACTGTGAGCTCCTAGTTCTCCAGAAGTAGTTGGAAAACTGATTGCAGAGACAGGAAAAGGCTGAAAAGTCACATCTGAGGTGGGAACCATTCCTTCAGCTGGGCTAATCAGCAGGGTGAGACTGCAGCAAGGTGATGAGTGCGGCTGCAGAATGGGAAGGGGAATTTTCTGCATTTTTCTGGGAAAAGGCAAGAGATCCATTCCATAGGGAAGACAGCAGGTGCAACAAAGAGCTTCGGGGTGAATCAGGGAATCAGACTGGGAAAAGGAACCAGAGAAAGGTCAGAGAATGCATTGTTCTCTGAGGGGAAAGTGTTTGAGAGCTGCTCAGGTAAAACAAGCATTTGCATGGGGAAGAGGCGTGGCTGAACGTGCCCAGCTGCTCTGCTGGGAGCTGAGGAGATGGGAATGCATTGCCCTTGGGATTGTTCCCAGGCACTATGGCTTTGTAGGGCTTCTTTGCTTTGAACAAGGTTTTGTCCTATTTTTGAATCGGGCAGAATCCATATACCTCTGGCAGAGCTGAATTTTGTGACATGTCTAGGAATAGCAACAATTGTAGGTCTGAGTCCAATGATTCTGAGCTGCAGTTCAAACTTCAAGCGGAGTGCAGATCACAGTTTAAAATACCTGACAGTTTTTGATTTGGCTTCTGTCACTGAAGGAGAGAGCAAGTTAAATGGTCTGTAGTAAAAGGCGATTGAACAAATCATTTTAAAAAAAGAACAAGAAGGATACATTTCTTTTTCTGCTTGGTTGCTAACAGCGGCTTTTTGGTATTTTCAAAAATTCTTGTTTCATAACAAAATGAGCAGCATTATCCATGTAAAAAGCTGCTTGTGTTTTTATCTATATTCATACCATATATATGGCTTTTATATGAATACACATATTCTAGGTATAAGCAACCTTAGCTCACCACTTCTAGAGAATGTGCAAAATATTTTCAGCTTTCCCTTCATTTTCCCACTCTTTCAGGAGACTGAAAACAGGAAGCTGCCATTTGCTGAAGTAATGGATAAATGCAAATAGGTACAAAAATTATTGCATTTCTTGATTCTTTTCTCCACAGCAGCTCTTATAAGATAGGAAAAACCAAAATATTTAGGGTGTTTAGCAGCATTATGCTTCACATCCAAGAGCAGATTTGATCTGGTTCAGCCATGTGGTTTGGAGACCATTTCTCAGGGCTTGTAAACAAAGCAGACATGACAGAGACAAATTAAAGCTCATGCGTGTTTTATTGGTGATGGGGGTTTCTAGATTATATTTGACTGAAGGCTGAATAATTGCTTCTTGAGGGTTTGCTTCCAGCTTTATTTTTAGTTTGTTTTGTTTTGGTTTTTTTTGTTTGTTTGTTTGTTTGTTTTTGTTTTTTTTTCTCTGAAGGAAACAGTTGTGTAGAGGTTTTTTTCATCCATTTTTTAGGCCGGAGGTTTTGGTCGTTGCCACTGCCACGTCTTGTTTTCCCCTTCTCCTTCTGTTCAGGATGTAAGACTTGTCCTCTGAATCATGCTGGAACATATTTTGGGAATTCATAGGATTATCACCAGGGCTACTGCTATCAGGCAGAACACATGCACATTTTATTATCTCGCCCAACAGGTTTTCATTTTCTGTGCCCATTGAGTCAGCACAGAGGGGGGAACACACTGCCATTACTACTGGCAGAACTCGATAAATATTATAACAGTCTTTTCGGTCCTGCAGGAGCTCCTTCTGTCATGAGAATTCAAAATCTAAGTCCTTATTCCCTGTCTCTTCCTTTCTCCCATCTGCCCTTCCAAAATGGGTGATATCCTGACCCCGAGTTGCCTAAAAGATAATGCCTATTACTGGGCTACAAATTGATTTAATCAGTCAAATGAATTTGTGGAGCCTCTGAAATATAAACACTTCAGCTTTCCGTATTCTCCACTTCCCCAGCAGGGGAAGGTAAAAAAAATAAAGCTTTTTTTTTTTTAAGTTTTTCTTGCAGAATTTTATCAGTGTGTAAGGATAAAAATTGTGTCTGTGATTTTTGACGTCTCTGCACATCTGAAATGTAAAGCTTAAAACTCTTAGTGTGACATGCAGTTCAACCTGTTCAATCCACTTAGTGGTTTTGTTTCGAAACAAAAGTGCTTTTTTTCTTTTTTCAATTGCACTTTCTTTCCTTTTTAAGCAACTTCTGTGTTGTGGAAGAAATGTTGATATTTCTGTAAATTTCCTTTGTTGCTCATTTCATAAAATTGTATTTTCATAACTGCTTTTCTATCCATTTGGAGTGTGTGATCCTTTCCTTCATGGATTTTTAATCTGTCTTCCCACTGGTGCCTGTCACCCACCTCTCAATCCACCACGTGACATTTTCAACTCTGCTGTTTGTTTTCTTTTTCCCAAAGTTAATCTATCATCCCTTGTTCCCGTTTCTCAAATCTTCCCATTCAAACCTATGCACAAAGAGTTTGGAAATTCTGCACGTTCTAGATATGACAGGAGTGAGGTTTGGAGTTTGTGTATCTCCTACACAAAGCTTGAGGAAGGTGTTCTGTAACCTTTCATTGCATTGGCAATAATAATTCTGCCTCTGTTTCAAAGGTGAATGAAGAACATTTAACAAGTCGGATCATATTTTTAGAATCAGAAACAAGCCTACCTGCAACAGTTTGTTGGAGTTGTTTTTTTTGCAGTTAAGGGCAAAACCCAAAAGCAATAATTGCCTTGTGTTGGAAAGGAAGCAGGTACAAGTTAGCTCTGGTACATAGGTAGGGAAGAGGAATTGTGCTCATGGTGCAAGGACATCATGGCAACAAGCTGAGAAATCTGTTTTTCTAATTAAGCAGAATACTTTCAGAAATAAATAGCAGATACTTCCTTCTGCAGCACCTATTTCTGATAGCCTGATCAACGCCAGCACTGTGAGAGCAAGCCTTTGTTAACCCTGGCCATGCCTTCCTTGGGTTTAGAGTAACAAACCCAAATTCTGCCTCCATTCAGGCACTGTCAGCATCACTTCCCAGGCACGTCCTTGACACCTTCACCCTGTGCACTTCTACGGGGTAGCCCTTGAAATGAAATGCAGGATTTTGAAGATCTCATTTTTATCTTGCTTTCCCCTGTGCTGGGACTACTTGTCTTGAATACACAAGACTTGCTGTGATGTGGGGAAGTCAGAAAACACAAAGTGTTCCCTTCCAGAGGTTTGGTTGGGATATGTTAAAGTTCTGTGCCCCTTGTAGGGTTAGGAGTGTGCAGGGAATGCGTTGCCCTCCGTAATTCTCTTGCTAGTGAAGAATCAGACTTTTTTTTTTTTTTCTTTTCCAGCTGTGCCCTTCTCTGTTTATTTATTTATTTTTTCTTTTATGAGCCTCATCATAGGTCTTTAGATATGGGATGTTGTTTGCTATGAAACCACTCCATTATTCCAGGAACATATGTTCGTGACAAGTACAAGTCATGAACATTTGAATAGTCTCCATCTGGCATGAATTAACATTGTATCATAATAAATGAGAAGTGTTAATACTAAGAAGATTGTCTGAGAATTCTAGATTTGACCAATATTTATAGTTATATATGGAACTTGGTTTTGGTTTTGCTTTGAAGAGCACAGACAAAAGTATGATTTACCCTTCCAGGACTAACTGCAAGCCAAATGATGCTTCCAGTCGTGTAATTCTTGAAATAACTTGATTATGCAGTAAAGCCTCTGTGAAACCCCCACGTGCTTTTTAGCTCTTAGGAATGCTTCTAAGGACAATAGCAAATGAAAGAACAGAGCAGGTTTCTATTTGCCGTGGTGAAGACAGCAATGCTGGGCGCCAGCTCAGCGTTATTTGTTAGCATATGTACTTTAAATCCTTCAATGCCCCTTGAGCACAGAACATATATCTCACATCCACATGGCCATATGGAGACACTGCACTCATTTAAATAACAAGTGCACAGTAAAATTATCTTGGCCCCAGAGTGCATGTTGTTTATAACAGGGAGTTACTCCTACTTCCCAAATGAAACAATTTTTCTTTCTTTTTTTTCCCTACAGAACCTTAAGGCCAAACTAGTCACCAATAGAAATTTTGAGACAAGATGAACTCGTACCGTAGCATAACAGACACTGGTCTTTATTCACTGCTGTGTACTCTGTAGAACAGTCAAATAGATTTTAAAAAGTCAGTATTTCCACTGTATTTTTTTTTTTTCCTATTTTGCCTATATATCAAGCTCTACTGTGAATCTCTATAGTCTTCAGAAAGCTTTCTCTTTTTGATTTTCACTTTGTTTTGGTAATCATTAAGTTTTTTTTTTTTGAATGCATAGAAAAAAATACAAGACAGAACATCAGTTTTGAGGCTGGACTTTTTGTTGTGGTCTTTGCTAGTATTGCTGTATTTAAGAACACAGCAGCTCTGCTATGCTTGAGTTAGACATGATTTTATTCTGTCAAGCTTTCCTTTCCTGCCTCTCTTCCATTTAAAGTTGAATCCTCTTCTACTCAGACTGCTTGTGCCATGTGCACACCTTCCTTACTGCCTGAAGTAGAATGATTTGCCGTGAGAAAATTCTTCTCTCTTTGGTATAAATCTAAAAGGAAACATAAAAGCAAAAATCTAAGGGAAAAATGTTGTGACATTCCACGTAAAAATGTTCAGAAAGGTATTTAAGATCAGTTGTGGCCTATGGATGGAATGATGAAAGTGTTGGGTAGGATTTCTGAAAGTCCCAGAAATATTTAAGGCAAAAGACAGAGCACAGACCTTCATCTAGGGATGAGGTAAAGCCTGCCCAAAAGGGCAAAGAGCAAACAAATTCATGCAACATTCATTTATAAGGCCATCCTGTAGTTCAATTGGTGGCTGAAGTGATTTCTTTTTTTTTTTTTTTATTCATTCTGGTCAGTTCTGGTTAAAAGAACAGAAAATAATGCCCCAAACTCCTCCCAAACCCTGTTTTGTTGCAAGTCTTGGGCAATGAATTAACCCTGAAATAGTTCTGGGACCTGGAACATCTTGTTAGACACAAAACCTTCACAGAGTTTGAACCGAATTAACAAAATTACCCTTAGGATGTGTTCCCAGGCCCAGAGCAGCCTCAGGGGGAGATCTTGGGTGTGAGGAGTCCCAGAGCTCTGAGCTCATCTCCAGGCCCTGTTTTGGTCATCCTCTGCTGGGATGATTCCCCACAGTGCTCCAAGCCGTAGTGTTTGTGAGGAGACACCTTCGTCAGGAGCCATCCCTTCAGATTCCTGGCACTTGGGTGAGGTGTTCTCTACAGCAACTTTCATTCTGGGGAAAATCAGAAATTTTCTGGCATGAGGAGCTGAAGAAACAGAAGAACACAGAGCCATGAATTTTCTGAGAATTTTCAACAGCAATTTGTGTATTTTGGCTAAACTTCCTGTGAAAGCCAGTGGGAGAGAAGCAGGTTGTTCCCCATCCCTCTAGACGTGAGTATGGCCCCATGTGAGAGCCAGGAGCAGGAAAGGGGCAGAGTCTGGCAGATTGCAGAACTCCAGCCCTGTTTTTAATAAAGGCCCTTTGATTTGGCAGCGGGGAAGAAGCAGACGGGCGGTGGGATCGCAGTCTCGGCCGGCTGCCACCCCCAGGAACACGCAGCCCCTTGTTTGGGGTGTCTGGGCGTCATTTCACTGACACACAAAGAAGTGTTTTTGGGAGTGATGTCAGTTCATTGGCTGAGCAGCATTGTTTGGCTTGCTGAAGCGATTCCCAAAGCACTCCCTGCCTCTGAGAGCGGCACTTTCCTCTCTGTGGAGTGTCATTATTCTGCATGGTAATGACTGCTTTGAAGGGCAGGTCAGGTAGTCAAATAAATGTGTAGTTGGTGCTTTCTGATTGTTTCTAAAATAGGCAGGCCAATTTCTGCTGAGGGAGAGCGAGTCTGAAGTGTGCCAGAAATCGTTGTGATTTGCTAGAGAAATTCCAGTGGCTGCAAGCACAGCCAGGGGAGCCGGGCTGATGTGTGCTGCACAAATGATCATGTAGCGCTCACAGTGTGGGCATCTTATCTTTGTGCCTCTGAGCAGCCCATGCAGCACAGACAAAAGGGGAGAAGGAGCAAAACTGACTCTGAGTTGTGACCTAGAACACGAGCACAGAAATAACAAATAATTGTGTTTGTGCTGGGAATGCTGCCTGTGTGGATGTGTGCGGTGTTTAGTGACACCAGCCAGGAAATACAATTAATTTGGGTAATTTTCTATTTATAGCATTAAGAAATGCCAGAGATTTTTAAATAAGAGTGGTTCCTTTTTTCACAACTCTCTGGACTGAGAAGGCTGCATTACAAAAACCTTTACCCAAATAACTGCAAGACTCTTGAAAACATCTCTGAACAATTGAGACGCAGGTTTCTCTGGATTTCTGAGAGAATAACTCTCCTAAGTCACTAACGCAATCTACAGAATTCCATCTGTAATTACTGAACACAGTCAAAGAGTGAGGAATAATAAGAAGAAAATATTCTGAAAGTTGTTGGGCTCTGACAGTGTATAATGAGCATGTCAGGTAATACAGCTATTCTGTATGGCAAAGTACAATCTTTCATCCTGTGTCAAAAAGCTTCTCTAAAGTGCTTTTCATATTAAATGTGTCAGGTATATATCAAGTTTTTTTCTCAGTTTTATGAGGCAGAAAGTGAAGAATGACTTAGTGATTTGCTAAGATCACTAAGAAATCAAAACCAGAATGAGGAGCTCAATTCTTCTTTCAGCCCCTTCCTTTACTTTCATGACATTTTAGGAGTTTTTCTTTTTAAATAATTTTATAAATGGAGGAATGATACATTTAAAGACACCGGGTATTACATCCAAGCCAGTGGGGTTAATTCATTTCAGCATGTGCCTGTCATTTCGTGTCACTGAACGCTAAGCCCTCATTTTACAATTCATCTAAATGGATTTGTTCCCAGCTCCTCAGTAAATCTGTTTGATAAAAGTTTGGAGCTCTCAGCAGTGTTCTTGACAAGAACCAGTATTAAACCGAGGTATTTTGGGTTATACTGTGAAAACTGAAAGAGAAGAAACCAATGGTTGAGTTATCTCAGAGTGCCAGCCATGAGCTCTCTCCCTTTTTTGGTTGTTTTGAGCGTGGTGGTGGTGGTGTGATGTTGTGACTAAAGACGGAATTTCTTCTATCATATCTTCCCTCGGCCCAAAAGTCTTGTTGAAAATAAGGCACGTCGGTGCCAGTGAGGTTGTCTTCATGTCTGGCACAGCCTTGGCAACTCTGCGATGAGGCTGGGAACCACGATTCAGAATTTGGCTGCTAGGAGCGGTGCTTTCTGCAGACTTTGGGGGAATGGCCTGCTCATTTCTTACCACCTTTTAATTTTCAACACATGTTCACGTATATCTGTTCCTCTCCATCCCATGGAGGCTGGCAATTTTAGCTACTCATATTAATCAGTTCAACTGGTAAAAGATAAAAGCAGCATGTACTTTACAGCACTAAGGGGTATGATCAGGGGAATTGATGCTGACCTTGTTCCTCTTGGCAGTTGTTCCCAGCCTGTATTTAAATGAAGTTCACTGCTTTTGTTTCATTTCCCTGGGAGTGCTCGTGTGCCTGAAATAATGAATTGTTCAAATAGCAATTTTAACCTAGGTCTTGAAGCGTGAAGTTTCATGACACCTGAGTTCATCTAACAGCTTGCTGCTTCCTACTGGGCTTCCTCTCCCTCATCCTGCAGTCCAGGCACTTCTCCAGCTTCTCCTGTGTCAACTCCAATACTTGTCACTTTTTTTCCCTTCTGAATTGTTATTATTCTGGCAAAAAGCTGAACTGCTTTCTTGAGAGGTCAGATGAGCGTGTGGCCGGTCCAGGAGAATGTGGGAGCAGTGGGATTGCCCCTTTTGACACGGGCAGGCCCTTCCATCTCCTCAGGTGTCTCAGAGCCCACCACCAGCTGTATTTTGGCAAATGCTGAGAGCTGCTGCCAGCAGCAGTCCTGCCACCTCCTGCCCCAGGCAGCTCATGCCTTCCCATGTGCCAGTCCTGGAGTCCCTGGCATGGTCCCTCTGAAGTGAAATGAGGAACTGAAATGATTTACTAATGAGTTTAAAACAAGAAGTAATTGTGCTGGGGTAGTTCCCATTTCTCTGCCAGGCCCTACAGCGAGTTCCTCACAGCTCCTGGTGTCCTTGGGGTTTCTGCTCAGAGAGGCTGCTCCAGGAGATGTTTTCATTACTGCCACCTTGGTTCTGCTGATCTAGATGTTAGTGGAACTTTTCTGGACTATCAAAGCAAAAAAAATTGTTGTTTTTTTAGACTTCTGAGACAAATCCAACACATTTTAACCCAGTGAATTTCAGTTATCAGCCATAACCATAAAAGGCACTGAGCTGCAGCTTAGAGCCAAGAAATTCTTAAGCAGCTTTGTAACTGAAGAAATCATCAGAGTAAATGAAATTGACCCATTGTAATTTTAAACAGACCTGGGAAAATCCACTTAAAGCTTGTGTATTCTGCGCTATTAGTAATGTCAAGATTTGTGTTTTCCAGATACCCCTCTGTTTTATCCCCTAAGTAGGAAATTCCCAACTACTACTGCCTGCTCAGGGAGCACACTCACTGCTTTTATGATTTTCTGAGCAGTTCTATGAAGGGAGCCAATCATATTCATGTAAGAAACCTGTGATGACGGAAATTTTGGAAACTTTTGAGAAATTAGAGGATTGCAGTGTTTGAGTCATGTCCAGTTTATTAGGATTTCTTCTATCCAGCACTTGCTGCAGAAGGCAGTAAGAGGTCTGTAGCTGTGCACGTGGCTTCACCTTTCCTTGCATTCCTAGCAATGTTCTTGCTAACTGGCAACCAAAGCAGCTGATGTTGGCAGAAAAGAGGTTGCAAACCTGACAAAATGGGATTTAACAAATTAGATTGAATCGGGTTGTGTTGCAACTTAATTTTGTTTTGCATTTTTGAAGCTGTCCTGTAGTGATATTGAGACACAGTGCTCCATTATATTAATGCATTATCATATTAAGGCTTCTGAATTAATCTCTTAATTCTATAAAAACTGGGTAACAGCTTGATGGAGTGTGGGTTCTGCAGTTGTCACTGACTCCAAGATGCATTTATCTGTTTGGACTTTTTATGCCTAAGAGGGAAGATTGCATTTATTTTATTTATCTTATCTATGTAGAAAATGAGACTATTTGTGCTGAAGCTCTTTAAGTTTGTTCAGAAAAAAAAAGCTCAGCTGTACCACAAAAATTCTATCTCCAAGTGATTTTATCATAAGCAAAAAAATTTCATATTTTAGCAGTGCATCACTTTGTAATTTTACAGGTGTTTGGTATAAATCTATGCTTGAGGCTGTTCAGTTTTTCATTAGCTAAACTTTATCCTGAGTAATCTTCCCCTCTGTTTTTCTAGTAAGACTTTATGATGTTGAATAAAAAATGCCTCTTTTTTTTTCTCTACTGAATTGCTTGAACAATGTGGGTTTATTTGTCAAGATCTGCTCGATAATATTCCTTTTATCTGACTCTGTTCATGATGTTTGATGATCATGGTGACAAGAAACGTTAAAAGAAATGCACACAGGTATTTTAGACTTTAAACAGGTTGTTCCAGTGATTTATACTTCTGTGCACTTCGATATTTGCTATTTGTGCTACTCTGGTTTTGGACTTATGTATAAATGACATGAACCTGTATTTAAAGGTGCCTGGTTTGAGACATTGTAGTTTTCATTGCAAAATATGGAATAGAACACGAGCTGCAGAATCCCTACTGCAAAATACAGCTTTTGCAGGGAAACATTTCTGCCTCCTTGGTTATCTGTACCTGTGCAGTGCTTTCCGCGTGTGCTTTTCCCAGGGAGACAAAGACCTCCCCTCCCAAATTGCTCACAGGAGTCAGCTGTGCGTGGTGCCACGAGTTTGTGCAGGAACTGGCTTGAGATTTAGGGAAAAGATGTTCGAGGTGTCAATAGAGATGTAATGAGCCACCTGAAGCCTTAATGCTCAAACTGCTTACTTGATCAGCCGGGCTTGGAGGCGCCAGGAAAATGTTCTTTCAGCTCTATTTATGAGGAGCATCCAGATGTCAGTCAGCTCAATCACAGCCGTATATTCTCCAGAGAGATTTTAGGTCTTGTTTCCAGTTAAACGATGCAGCAGGTGGTAATCAGGATTCAGATCAGATGGCAGCTCCGCCAGAGGTTTTCCTCATCTCTCTCTCTCTCTCCTCCCATTTTTCGTGCTTGTTTTCGCATGAGGTGGACAGAGGAAAACAAAGCAGCATGGTAACATCGAAGGATAGCTACAATAAAAGAGGACTTTAATGTAAGGAAAAAGAAGGGACATTTCTTAGCAGTTTATTTTGGTTCTCTTCTCTTAAAGAACTGACTTAATGACCTGTTTTAATAATTAACACATTGTGAAATCTAAATTGAAGAATAACAAAAATGATAAAGTATGCGTATAATGTATTTTAAATTTGATTAATTGGTTGTTCTGAATTTTATACAGAAACAGCAAATTGCATCTTTTCTTTCTCACTCACTGATACTAGATTTTCATTTCAAATGTGTAGTTATGCACTTTACCCTTAGTTTTTTCCTGAAGCCGTCATTGCTTTTTGGACATTTTTTAATCTTGTCATAACTAAACCTGAAGATTTCATGTGTTTGAAGTCTTCATGGTTATTCGGAATCTCTTAAGTGTGGCTTTATTCAGAAGGTTTAGTGATTAATCAGGTCAGGTTTGAAGATTTGGTAGGTAGGAACATTGGTAGGAACATCTTTACTTGTAATTCTTAATTATCACTTGCATGTATTCATTAACCAATCTTTTATATGAAAACTATAAATATTCATTGATTTTTGCATAGTAAGACCAGCCCAAACTCACAACATCGTGCTTTGTTGATACAGAGCACTGCTCATTAATAAACCCAAAATATTGATCTTAACACAAAGATTTAAACATTTTTTGTTAGAACTCAGAGGTAACTTAAGGCATTGAATCTTGGTTAATGTCTCTTAAAAAGGCCTAAATAATACTGAGTTTCCATACTGTCATGTTGAAGTTTTCAGGAATTGCTGGACTGGGCCACTTCTCAACCCTGTGTAGCCCGTCATTCCACCCAGAGGAGGATCTCCTGGACTGGGATTCCTCCTGGATGGTCCCTGATGTGTCCTGTCCCAAAAGTGTTTGGATTTAATGGGCAGTGTGACAGCTGGATCTCAGCACCGCCAGAGTTCAGGCTGCTCTGACAATTGCCCAGCTCAGGTAAAGATTTTAATTTACTCTACATTGTCCATGACAGCTGCGTGTCAAACCCAGGTTATTTTGTTGCATGAGCCAGTCAAGAATTTTATACTTATCAAGGGTTGTAATGGTGCAAAGGAAACATAAATGCTCTCTGGGCTGCATTACCTCCCGGGATAGAATTTACTGTCTGATTATTGCCTAAATATCTGTTTTTATCTCCAGTCTGTGTCCTTTAGTGGATTCCTCTGCTGTGCAAAGTGGTTTTAGTGCACGGCCAAATGAAGGCAAGAACAGCCAACGAGGACACAGATAAAGAAGAAGATGGACTCTTGGTATTTGGAAAAAAGGAAAAAAAAGAGGCAGTAAATCGAACATACTTATTTTAAAACTTTTAGACCAGTTTTGTTTCTGGTGCACGTGTCAGCTGAGTGTGAGCCCCGAGCAAGAAGGGGAAGCTTTGTTCCAAAAGAGAGAGGCTAAGGAGTGTGCTCATTAGATGCACTGCAGCATTCCTGGGGAGAAAGAAACAAACCACAAACTTTTTTATAAAGGTAGTGCATAACTTAGGGCTCTCCCTTGATGGCAGTAACTTTTGAACTGAAAATTTATATACATTCCACGTGCTTATTTTCCTCCGCGGTTCATGAATAAATGAACTGGTAGTGCAACAACATCACAGCTCAGGGTACTGCTGTTTTTGTTGACTGTCAAGGAGATGGTTTATGCTGTACCCATGTTGTGTGTAAGCTCCATCAGTGTCTTGGTCACCTCGAGATGAATATTGATAAGACTCAAATGCCTCAGCAGCCAATTCTGTATAATTTTCTCTTTTACCCTCTCTATTAGTTTTTATGAGAAAGGAGAGTGAAGGAAGGGTGCTGCTGCCTGGTTTTGCATCTTTCCCTCTCCTTTTTCCTGTTGACATCACACTCCTGTGGGTTATTTGCCATTAATGCAATAGCGTGGCCTCCAGCTGGAATGAGCCATCATAAACCTTTGAGCCCAGCAGTTCAGCCAGTTTCAGACCTGCTCCACTGTCTGCTCCCCTGGTTCCTGCCTTGTCAGTTTGTCCATGAGAATACTGGGGAGACAGCATTGGAAGCCTTGCTGAAGTCAAGATAAACATCAACCCTGCTCTTCCATCGTCCACCAAGCACCTCTCCGTATGGGACAGGGCTGTGGGACTCATGTGGTGTCATTCTGCTTTGTAAATCCATGCTGAATACTCCCAATCATCATCCTGGCTTTATTTCATTATTTCCAGTACTACAACAAAAGTAAGTCTTTATTAGAAAAAGTTGAGGCTAGGTAATAAGTGATTTTAATCTTGTGTTAATGCCTTAGAGAAGCCGTACTTTGTAATAGAACCTGTGTTACTGTAGATCTGCGATTTCCAAAATTGGAGGAATGAGTAAATATGGTCATAGGTCTTCACCTTCACATGTTATTTTTAACAAAATTTATTGCCCCACAAAAAGTATAAACACATGCATTTGCCATATCTGAAAGAAATTGTCATGGTTAGATATCGTGTTTGGTTCCACAGCTCTGCTTCACCCACAAGTGTGAATTCACATTTCTGTTAGTGAAGTATTAGGACTAAAGTAGCAGAGTTGGTGGTTTTTATTTCTCGTATCAAAAGAGCAGAAAAAGTGGCATTTTCCACTGTTTATAAAGGTTGTTTTTTAAGTATGTTAATTGGCCATTTCCACCCTATTTATTATTAACAACCTGACAAGTTTAGAAAAACTTTTCAGGCTCTGTAACAGTAGCGGTTTCTGAGTTTTGCTAATTAATAGCGTCCAATGCATTAATTATTTATTTTCAAGCATGTTTAAAATGCCCCAAGCGGGATAATTCCTGCTGCCCAAAATTAATGTGAAAATGTTACAAGGCTGAGGATAGCCAGAAGCAAACTCTTTGACAAGGGCTGCAAATCTCATGTGTGTGTGCGAACTTCAGTGCTTCCATGGATTGCTTGGAACTGCTGCCTTATTAATGTAATTGTCTGTGTTAGGGGAATCTGTGTTCAGGGGGTTTTTCTCCCCTAAAGGATTGCTGATTAGTGAGCATTTCAGGAGGTTTTGTGCTCTGCCAACTAAACAAAAGTCAAATGGAGTCGTACTTTCAAGCACTGTGAGTCAGAAATGCATGGAAATGTTTCTTGTGGTAGTTTTATTAGTACAGGTAAATTTTTCACGAAGCTCACATTTGGAGCGGAAAATGTATTAAGAATATAGTCCAAAAGGTGCTGAGAAGAGTGGCTGTGGTGAGCCATGGTACAGAAAAAAAGGATTTAAATATTATGAAGTGGTTATTGTAAGCCAGCAAAGCTGTGTGAGGATCTTTAGAAGCACGAGGAAGCTCAAACATGGTTTCAGGGCTGTTTCAGTGACAAGCATCAGAAGAATCTCAAAAGGTTCTCAAAACCTGATGGTGATTTTGTGCTAGTAAATGCCTTTTGAAGAAACTGGACAGTGGCTTTTTTTCTCCAAAGCCAAAGGGAGTGGCTCTTGCCCCCTCTCATTTAGAGGGGAAAGGATTTCTCTGTCACACAGTGACAGTAAAAAAAAAAGACAAACAGAACCAATGAGGAAAAAAAAAATGAAATCGTAGGCAGGGTTTTTTTGCGTGTTTTTTTTTAATAAATGAATTTATGCCTTTTGTTCTCCTTTCCCACTGTATACAGGACTGTGAAAGGCTTTGCCTTTTCCCCAAGGTTTCTGGGAAGCAATACTCATTTTCCACACATCCTGTGAAATTCTGGTATTTTTCTTGTTCTCTTAATTACACACCTATTCATTTTAAAGAGTTCTTAACAAATCTTGCCTCATTCAATTTGTAAATGAATCTGAACAGTGTTCCTCTCCTTTTTTGATTCCATTTTATTTTTTTTCCTTTATGTTGTTGTTTATCATACAATTTTCTTATGAAAAAATATATTTCAAATTCCAGGTACATTGAGAAATGGCGTTGATGCTTTTCAGCTCCATGACCTTTCTTAGAATAATCTCTGCCCACATGCAGGGCACTGACAGCACTTTTTAATTTACTTCTAGAAGTTGAACTATTTTTCCTTGTCCTTAGTGTGGCCATTCAAAACCAGCTAAACCTCTCTTTGTCTTTTAGACAATTTAGAAAATGTACCAAGTTTCTATTTGTTTCTAAGGTCACTAAAATGTTCTTTAATAGACATGTTTTGGGGTTTGTGGCACAGGCCAAAGTAAGGGTCCTGAATGGAAAGAGAATAATGCATCAATGTTGGTTTTGGTCTGCTGAACACGGAGCTGCTCTGGCCACAGAATCTCCATCCAGTCATGAATGATGTATTTGTGTTCCTGTTAAAAGAATATGGTCAAAGACAGCCGCAGATGTTCCCCTGCTTTGATACCAACCAGAATAATTTTGTATTTTCTTATAACCAGCTATGCATGGCCCATATAATCTTTGCCGTGACGTCTATAGTTGGTGAAAAATAACAACGCAAAATGTATTAAATTTGCTAACTGGAGACTTAATCCCAAATGGTTAAAGGGACAAAAAAGTGAGGACTTGCACTGAGAGGGTGAGAGTGAATTACTGTAAGAGATGAGGAGCCTCCCTGCACCAGCTCTTGTAATTCAGAGTGGTTTTGTTCTCAGAGGAGTGTTCAGGGTTCAATGGATTTGCACTTAGGTGTTCTTGCCTATTGTGTTGCCACAGCTGAGTAGTTCTTTTATTATTTGAATGCTGAAGTGCGTGTGCATGTCTATAAAAGTAATAAGCATAAGATTTACAGAGTAGGTGGAAAAAAAAATACATTGTACCTCAGTTATGCTTTGGAAAGAGACACTAATTTTCTTGTTTTGCCACATTTAAGTCACAGAGGTGTGGTTTTTTCTTCTTCCTGTGACTGTTGAGTTATATTTACTGTGCTTGTACCTGGATAGGCAATGAAGTGTTATGCTGAGTTTGAATACTGGCTTACACTGATTTCTTTTTTTTTTTTT
>VZTE01002857.1:1197357-1272497 GCA_013397775.1 Eulacestoma nigropectus
TTTTTTTGGTGTGTATTAAACAGTTTAGTATTGAATTGTAGCCCAGATTTTACTGGCACTTAATGAGGTTGATGGATTCTGGAGAAAACTCTGCTATCAGTCTTTAAAAAGTATCACTAGCAGTAGTTGGAGTGCAGCTGAAAACTATTTTCTAACTACAATTAAAAACAGTGCCCTTAAATCAGGAGGTGCCTATACCTCAAGGTATTTTAGATTTGGGTTCAAAATCATTCTGTCTTTGGACAGGGAAGACATTACACAGAACGCAGTGTGAGTCTCACACAGTGTAACACAGACATTTATCTGTTGCCCAGGCTTGCAGTAACCTAAACTAGATGTCATTTGATCTTTCTTGCTTTCTTTTCAGATCTCAGCAAACACCTCAAACAATAATGACCCCCGAATACCCCACACTACTGACAAACTCAGTGTACGATGGTTCAAAGCATTTTTGTGTGCAAACAAAATACAATGGAAAATTCTACCTGATTGAGACATTTTATGAGATTATTTTTAAAAATGGACCACTTTTATTTGAAGTAACGTGGATTTACAGCAAAAGACTGTAAATATGTTCATTTCAGGAGGTTCATACCATTTCTTGTCACAGGAGAAGAACTTGCTGAGATAAAATGTTCTGCTCTCTATCCGATATGGGCTTCTCCATACTTTTTATTGGAAAAATGGAATTTTTAAGCTCTAGATCTCTACTTTTTGTAGAATTATGGTTGGTGTTGAAGCTCATAAACTACAAGACTGCTTCTTACTTTAGCATGCCTCCCCTGCTAACTGGGATAGATCCTGGGGTGAAGTTCAAGCGTTCAGGTGTCAAGTCTGGCAACAGGGAAGAAATGCCACTTGGATGGTGTGTGTTGTCAGCTCAGACATCCCTTTCAAACCCTGGGGTCTGCTCTGAGTGCGGATGTGTCAGTGCTGGGCCCCGTTCTCACAGCTGTGCTTCTGTCCCCGTATGAACACCCAGAACTCTGTCAAATGTGCTTGTTTGGAAAACTCCTAAATTTCACCTTTTGCTCAGCTGTGGCAAATTAATTTACAGAGGTTTCAAAACGAGTTAATCAGTTTTCAGGGCTCTGAAAATGCTTCTCATGCGTTGATTGTCAGTAAACCTGATTAATTTGCAGTGCTGGATTAAATACGTCTCTACTACTGTAATATTCTAAATAATTTTAAAATAATGATCACTTAAACTTTATGGAATGAATATACAAAATTCTCCCTGCAAATAAGAGTATTCTGTTTCTCTCTGCTTTAAACTTGCTTCTCAGAGGGTTCTAGAAGTCTTTCCAATGTTTTTGTAAGGACACAGACATTCAATTTTAGCCTGCTTTCCTGAGAGCAATCAATGCAGATTTTTATCTTTTGATTGCTTCAAACACTTTTCTGTCTCTCTCTTTGGAGGAAGGGACAATATACAATTTAGCCAAACTTGTTTTATAAAAGTTTTCTGTTTAACATCACCCTGGTATTCCTGAAAGAATGCTCATGGAAACCATAAGTGCACACAATGCAAACATACAATACCATGGATACGTTCACTACTTGGAAACCTCGACATACCTTGATATTTGTTTGAATTTCTTGTGTCCAAGCCTGCTCCCTTTGGTCCTTGAATACCATATTTATTGACTCTTTGAACTCCCTCAGATGAGTTTAATTGCTGGTATTGATGAAGAGCACAAGCCAAAAACTTATTCTGTAAAACCTGACAAAGAAGTTAAAGAGATTATGACTTTTGGTGGATACTTTTGACATTGGAATTTGGTAGTGCAGTCACTAGATTTTTGTCGAGCATCTCTTCCAAACCAGCCAGCCCAAATAGTCTGAACTGCCCAAGGACTCATTTTATCCTACAAATGTTTATGCAAATGTGTTCTGTACAAGTTAACACGTTACATAAAGTGAGTTTTATTCTCAAGTTTAGCATTTCATTTTATCAGTCTGTCATTAAAAATAACCAGTTGCAAATTAGCAGTGCTAGCTGACTCTCTTTAATCAATTTCCTTAGCAATTGTGAGGTTCAGAATTGCTTTCAGAGGCATTTAATAATGCCAGCGTTACATTTATGTAACTTCTCAGGACAAAGGAGTTAATCATGACACAGAATCTAAACTGCAGACTGACAGAAATAAATCAGATGAGGGAAAAGAATTCCCACCAATATTATTTTACAAACACTGGCATCTAATTGCCTTCTGTGTGTTCACCAGGACTGCTCTGAATCTTGTTTCTGAATGATTGATTGCTCAGCTCAGCTGTTAAACTGGATTTGCAGTTTATCTGAGGCTGTCGTGAAGTGAGTAAGCCTTGAAAATGAGTGGGACGGCGTCGTACATTGCTGGTGGCTGCTGCGCTGGTTAATGCAGCACATCCAGCCTCCGACGCGATCACGGGCATCAGAACCTGCTGTTATTGCGGGGGAACGGGCTGCTGTCAGGGATGTGCTCAGTCCCTGAGCGGCTCGATATCAAAAGCCGTTTGTTTCTGTAGGGTGGCGAGTTTGTTCCATGGATTCCTGTTGCCTTACAGAGGGAATTACAAATTGTTTGGCCGCTGCGTTCAGCTGGAGCACCTCGAGGAGCTCCAGCCCCGTTCACGTGGAGCATTTAGGTCTGACATCCTAAATGCTGCTGGCCCCACACGTAATCTGGGTGTGTTGATGTGGAATCACCTACTGCATCATCCTTTTTTCCCTCTCTGCTTCTACAGCGGTGCTGAAGCTGTCTCCCGTGACCCAAAGCTCCGCTAGGGCAGGCAGGAGGCTCCACAGTGCAAAGCACATCCCTGTCTTCAGCTGCATGCCCATGAACAAGCTCCAGGACAGCGCTGTGCAACCACAGGGTGATGGGGAAGCTTGAGAAGTTTCAGGTTTGGTTCACAGGGTGCCTCTCTTCAAACACTGCAGAAAGGATGAAGTTTTTCCGATTTTTCATCAAGCTAACTGAGAAATCAGCTGTACAGTGTGGCCTCTTGTTTTCAGTCTAGGATTAGCTTGATGAAAGGTAATGCTATATTTCAAAATGCCTTCTTTTAGGTATTTCCCAAGCAGGAATGTTTATTTGAGTGAAATACCAGCTGAACACGTCCCCAGTCACAGATTTGTGCGGACATATGCAGCATATCTGAGTCCAGCTGGCAGGAATAATAAACAATACTTGTCACCATGTCTGATTTTTATTTAGAGAGCAAAAACATAAAAGAGTTCATGCATATGTGTAATATACAAATATACATTTATGAAGAGACAGTGTTGTTTTACAGTAGAGGTCAAATGTCCAATCTGTCATGAATTTGGTCTCTCCAACATTTACCTGTGTTCTTATGGCTGTTTCTGGTGTTTGCTATGGGCTATTCTGACACCTCCTACTATGGCTAAAGAATTATTCTATGTCATTTTAGGTCACTTTCACACAAGGGCAGCACAATCCTGTAGTGGGAACTATATGCACTGGCACCTTGCCCAGCAACAAACCCAAAATATTAATTGGGAAGCAGAAATGCAGGTGGGGAATGCTGTGGGCACTGTGTATCAAATGGGAGGGCTTGATTTCAAGAAGGAATTTTTTTTTTTTTCTTGAATATCCCAAGATTCTGCTTTTTTAGTTTGATGTTATCTGGCTAAAATATTTTCTTCATGATCGTACATTAAAATTTAAATAACTCTTCTTCCCGTGGTCATTGCTTATGGGCATAATTTGAAGCAGCTGATTAATTTCTCCATCTTTTCTATGGAAATCAATAATGGACACTGGGAAGATTAATATTTGTGAAAGAAAATATGATGCAACAGTAATACAACTTTTGTGGGACTCGTATATCTTCTTCAGTTACCAGGACAGAAATGATCCACTTAAATATGGTGCATATCCAGGATTGGTTGTGGGGCAGAACCCAGCAGTGCTGGGAGAGGCAGGTGAGGTTTTTTTGGTGACATTGTGTGGCCCCGGTTCTGCAGCAGAGCTCCTGGAATTCCTGCCTCAGCATCACATCTGGGGCATGGTACTGAAGAATTCATGCAGGACTTTTAAAAGCTCTGTAGAAGTAAAATAACTTTTATATTTTCCACTGGTTTTGGGGTTTTTTTAATCCCCAAGCCCACATAAACTTAAAAAAGAAAGCCGTGTTTGAAGTAAAGTTTTGAGGAACGTGTGCCTTTCCAATTCTTTTATCATAATTGACAGGCCATAGAAACTCATCTCCCAAATGTTTCATGACAAATGCTTTGCCAGGATGGCTGAGTAGGCTGCACTAAAGCCGAGTCCCAGCTGACATGTGAATAATCTCCACCCCGAACAATTTGGAGCTGCAGTGGAAGTGTTGTCGGATAACAGATGGGTGAGTCCCTGCCACAGCAGCTGAGGGAGCTGCAGGAAATGCCATGCGGCTGGATTTTATTTTTTATTTTTTTCCAAAGCCTCTCTATTGCTTCCTTGCCACGGAAACCTATTCCCCCAGCTTTCAAAGTGAGAAGGAAACTTTATTGTCTCCTTAATCTCAAAATCCTTTCCACCAGTAGTACCTAGAGAGCAAGGGGACAAAATCTATGCTGAGACACAGCAAAGCCGTTTTCCTTCACTCAAGAGGTTCTATTTGTGAAGTCAAACATCCATCATAAAGGTTGTTTTTACTCCAGTGGTTCTGGCTCCCTCCTTCTAACTAGGTAACAATGTCAGCTAAGCCCAGCTGCACAGAGCAATTCAGATCTCCTTGTGAGGTCCCGCACTCCTATCGCTCTTTCGGGGGTCACAAGGCTGTTCTTGGGCCATAGATTTCCATATGAAACAAAATTCAGGCTCTATGGACCAGGAAGTTTGACTTTTATCCTTCAGTTTCCTTCTTGCAACATCCCTACAGGCTCTCTTTAGAGGTTATCCTGACAAACACTTGGATGAGAGAAGAGTAAAGCAAAAAAGAATGCAGAAGTCGAAACAAAAATACTCAGAATTGTCTCAGGAGTGGGGACTCCCCATGGCATAGCACAGGTTCCCAACCAGTCTTCCTAAATTTCACACCAAAGAAAGATGGTTTTGTGCTGGGCTGAAACACAGGAAAAAGCCTTAGAAGGTTGACTTTCAGAGTTCTAATTCTTCCTGGGCTCATACGTGTGAGTGGGATGAAAACAATGTGCCAATTTCCGAGCTGGAAGGTGAGCTCTGCAGTGCCCCGTGTTTGCAGCAGCCTGCCATGGGGAGCTGGGAAAGGGAGAGGCTTCTGGCAAGAGCAAGAAAAGATTTTCACTGGGACCAAAGCTGGCTATTTCAGGCTAATTCCTGAGAGCACAGCCTGAGCAACTTAGGGGTTGCTGAGGGTGCTCAAAGTAAAATCTATTTGTGTTTCTTTAGCAGACTTCTTTTTCCTCTAATCTTTTTTTAATTTTTTAGAAGTATGGTGGTGTTTCCCTAATCCTGGGGCCATCATCCCTTCTCAGTCTTTGAGGAGCTGCTCCACGACCTTGGCACTGAGCACTGCACGGGGATGTGCTGAGGGATGTGAGAGGGCAGCAAAGGGCAGTGCCAGAGTGCTCAGGAAACTGATGAGCTTCAAGTGCTTCCTCTGAGCCTGTGTTTCCTGAGCTGGGCTCCTGCCTCTCTGGAGAGGCCTCTCAGAAGGGAGGGGATGGAGACAATCCCAGGTGCCTCCTTGAACACCTTTTTTCCATTCCATCCCTTTTCATGGAGCACTTTAGACTTTGAAGAGATCTTTTAAAACCGTGGATTATTTCTGTGCTCAGACAGGGCTGCAAGAGATGCAGTGCTGGATGGAGACAGTTGCAGGCTGTAGACTGGCATTTTATGCTGCAGGTAATTTTCTCGTGTGAGAATTAAGTTTTTATTTCCAGGTGCAGCCTGCCTGCAAACGTGAGATTAACTGCACCAGCTGCCGTTGGACTTTGAAAAAAGACTAAGTTGGCTCCTATGAATTCTGTAACATCACTTAAATCATGTTAATGCTGTTTAAAGGAAGAGCTTTTAAGGTTTTTACAACTGGAATTTGGTTGAATTTGTGCAGCTTTATACTTTTTTGAAGACTTCTGCATCCACACTCCTATTTTTTTCCTTTTGTTGCATAGCAAAAAATGCTATTGAAATAATTACTGAACATATGTAATCTGACAGCTTTGTGGACCTCTGCTGCCCCTAGATCACTTTTAACAGGATGTAAATGTCATTACATGATTCTTTTTTCATTGATCCACAAAATCAGAGGTGCCTTTGTTTCATTCTTGCTATGGTATGGTGTTGCAAGCAGCAGCTCCTCATACTTTCAACCTGAAAAATTACTGTAGTATTTTTATTGTGAAGCATTAGGCAATTTTAACTTTAATTATTGGGAATCTCAAGCTTCATAGCTTTAATCTTGAAATATAAATGAAATATAAGCATTAATATTTATTTATTGGTATTATTTATAAAGTGCAACACAGATGTCTGTGTCCAGGGATTTCTTTCAATTTTTAATATGTACTTTTAAAACAGGACAAAATTAATAATTAAGAAATTCCTCACATATTTAAATTACACTAGATAATATAAAGATGCACATTATAGCAGCTCACTAGAGAATACTACTTGAGAAAATTTTCAACATAAATTTGTCTGATAAGGTCAAAGTAATGCTGCTGACAGTAGAATAAGGAAGAGAAAATATTTTGCTCCTTCCAGGCATCTTCATGTTAAGTCAAATAAAGAACAACAAGAACAACTCAAGATATATAAGAGGGAAAATTCACTCAAAGGAAAAACATGGAAAATGTTTTTGTGTTGTTAGTCCCCTTGTATGCTCTGTGGCTGCTGTAGCATATAGAGGTTGTTTTCCACGTCAGCTGAGGCTGGATAAAGAAGCAGATTGAGTTATCTCTGGGTCATGTCAATGCACCCTTTCCAACCCAAAAGCACAGTCAGGGTAAGGGTTAAGTCCTGACAGTCACTCTTACAATTTAAATTCACTTTCATATTTACTTTCAACTTTATTCACCAAGGACAAACCTCAAAACTGAACTCAAATTGAGTGTGGGGTTTTTTCCTCAGCATCCCCAGAAAGAACAGAGTTTGGAAACCACCCTTGTGCTTCTGGATACTGTGTAAATATGGATCAGTTCTAAACTTTGCTGGTCTCTTGTGACTTGTATAGGAACAGTTTTTAGAAATTATATAAGGATCTAAATACAGACGTATGAACCTCTAAAGGAATTTACATGGCAGATATGAATATTCACTCGCTTGTTCCTAATTTCTGGACTGCTCTCTCTGTTTCTGTGTATTAGACTGTACAGACTTCACAGCCGAAACCTTTTTCCTCTAGAAATGTAAGCTGACATTTCCAGGCACATTCTGCAGAGCACTAATTGTGTCCCCGTTGACATTAATAGAAGTGGTTAGCTCAGCACAGAGCGCTGCTGCTGCTGCTTGCGTGTTCAAGAGCAGGATAAGAACTTTGTGGCTGAGGTCTTTCCAAAGGATGTTATCTCAGATTAACCTCAGTCTGTTCACCTAAGAGCACCCTGCGTGCAGAGTCCTTCTGTTTGTCTGTAAGTGAATTATCTGTCGTGCTACGCTGCAGAAACACGGGAGGAGAATAATTCTGTCTTGCAGGCAGCTCCCTTGATTCAGAGCACCTGTGCTCTAGGAGCCTCCAGTGTGCCATTCCTTGAGACAGTTTAGGAACTTATTTTGGGGGAAAACGAGCATTTATGGGCAGTGTCCTGGCAATTAGGGAGAGTCAAGTGCGGGGGAGCCAGAGCGAGTGGAGCAGAACGAGGTGAGGATAGCAGGGAGCAGGAAAATACGGCAGCTCCAGAACAAATGGGAGGGAGCAATGAAAGGAAAAAGCAGCCCAGATCTTAGGAGCAGAGCAGGGGAAAGTTCACTCAAAGCAAAGTTGATCCTGCTCCTCTTTTGGCATATTTTTCAGCAAATGCAGCCTTTCCTGAGGCAGGACTTGTAGGCTGTAAAGATGTTTTTCTTCAAGTTTCTCCCACCATACAGATTGCTTTTCTGATTCTTTGAGTACATTAGATATTTTTCACTTTCAAAATCTATTCCCATTTCATTATTTTTGTCTGTATTTCCTCCTGGTTCCTATGGACTTCATGCATATTTCAGGATGTTTTTCATATGATATGTGAAAATATCTCTACTTATTTCCCGCATCTAACTTGGCAAGATGGCATATTGATTATTGCTCTGGGTGCTTTCAGTCCCTGTTACAGAGACTTATGGACAGGCAAGCTGAAGTTAATTTTATAAATAAGATTTATGGAAGAGCGTATTTGTTGGATTACTGTAATTGATTGTTAGGGATTGGACAGATTTTTCTCTTACTGGGGGTAGTTATAGTCAATTCTGTGCCTGGCACTGTATGTTAAATCCAAGTTGTGGGCTACGTTTAAGAGTCATGACTGAAGCCTGCTGTGTGTATTCTACACATCAACTCAGTCTGGAAGATCCTGACTGCTCCTTTCAGTCTCAAATATCAAAACTGGAACAATTTTGCGGAAAACTTCCTTTCTGAAACTTAAAATTCTACAATAAAACGGTGCTCTCAAATTGAACCATGAGAAAAATGTTGGGTCTAGCCTTGTGTGTTCGAGTAGCATTCTGTATATCCAAGGGCCATTTCAGACTGAGTTTAATCCTCTAGCGTTCCCTAGGCCAGGGATTGAAGCATGTGGGAGGATCCTGAGGGATAATCCAGGACTCCAGTGGCTTGCCTAAGATTACACATAACAGGTTTATGTGCTGAGAGAGAGTTGCTGTGACGTGTGCTGCAAAATAAATACAAAACTGATTCCTTACTTCCAGTAGCTTTTTTGGAATGCATCTGGAGTAAGTTCCTCAGCTTGTACTCCCCGCTGGTGAAACCCTTGGGGCCGTATGTCCCACTACCCAAAGCCCACAGCCACCAGGCTGGAGTAGGGCTCCACGCACTTGAAATGTGCTCCCAGAGAGGAGTTCATGGCCTTGAACTTCTCTGATTTCAGTACTGCTTGGGCTGATCTCTTCAGGGGCAGCAGGGAGAAAATGGGTTGCTGCCTGGAGTAGGCCCCACTGCTCTCCACCTTTTTGATGCAAAGAAAGCCTCGTTGTACAGGACTTGATCATTCGAATGCAGATTAAACCCTCAGTGTGCACCCCTATCT
Organism: Eulacestoma nigropectus; assembly: GCA_013397775.1. Taxonomy (NCBI): domain Eukaryota; kingdom Metazoa; phylum Chordata; class Aves; order Passeriformes; genus Eulacestoma; species Eulacestoma nigropectus. The sequence goes on from VZTE01002857.1 coordinate 1,206,515, forward strand.
CTGTGCAGCAGGAAATGTGGGAGCAATCTGACAAAGCTGAGTGCAGATTGAATTCGCTCCACACCGCAGGGTTCTCACATGCCAAATCCCCTCAATTCTTGGCAAGAAACAGAGGGCTGAGGCTCCTGCCTGGATGTCATTGCAGAAAGACACACGCTGTTCTGCCCTTGACTCGCAAGTTCTGCAGGCTTTAGGGGAAGTTTTGAGACTCTCCATGGAAAATAAAAGCAGAAAAATAACTAGCTGGAATTTTGGGTTCGGTTTTGGCTGTTTGGGGATTTTTTTGTAGCCAAGAGCAAGGAGATCAGTTATCATTTTCTATAGGAATAACTTGCAGACATTATTAAGATATTAATAAGAGCTCAAGGTCTTTTAGGCAAGAGAAGATTGAGTGATACCCTTTTCATTTTGGATTAGAGTAATTTATGTAGTGTCAGACTGACAGCATGGGCTGTCAAACCTGCTATGTCAGGTAACTCACTTTTTATTTAAGATTAATTCTTTGAAATTGAATCATAAGGTCTTTGTTCTTACATGACTCAGACTGTATGCTGAGATTCCAGCACTTTGTCAACGTTTTTAGACTTCTGATTGAGCCGTTTGTATCTTCATTTGTGCTTATTTTTTCATGAAGTATTTCCCCTCTGTTTGATGAAATATGCTCAGCCATGTTCATCAAACATGAGAAAATTTCTAAATGTTTCGCACCATGATGAAAATACTAGATTATTATATTGAAAGACTAGATTTAAAAAATAATAATTGAGGGGAAAAAAATATCAATTTTGTTTGTTCTTTTGACTGCTAGACAGACACAAAAAATTCTGATTATTTTCCTTTGTTACTGTATTTTGATATAGATCATGTATATATATTGACCACATATTGTGGGTTTTTTTCTTTTTTTTTGGGCTGAGGGGGTGGGGGGGTTGGTTTTTTTTTGTTATTGTTGGTATTTTTTGGTTGTTTGTTTTGGTTTTTTGTTTGTTTGTTGTTTGTTTGTTTGGGGTTTTTTTGTGAGCTGAAAGAAATTGTTAAGAATGTCTTTCTGTTAAGAAAAATAATGGGGAAAACTTCAGCATGGTTTTAGTCCTACGAATTTTCACATGGAGCTATGAATATTAACAGTGCTGAGGAAGGGCTCAGCAAAAATAGATGTCTGATATCCAGAAACTGAAAACCCCATGCTTGCATCACGCTGTTCCTGTGTGCAGCACAGTTGCTTATTCAGCCCAACCTATCAGCATTTTAAGTTTGTCATCCTCAGTACTTATGTTTTGCTTAACTTTCCTCTGGTTATCACAATATAAACTTCAATTTGCTGAAGCAGGCATTGGATAAAGTAACCGTATTGCTCCAGTTGTGGTCACTTAATTCCTGCGTGGAGAAGTGAGCTCTGCAGCCTTGAACTGTGAATGAGAGATGCCATCTGTGGATTGGAATGGGAAATGCAATGATATCCGGGGAAGTTGGTTCTGCCTGTTCAGTCGATGGTAGTGGACAAAGTTATGGCTCTTAATTCTTTGGTTTTGGTCATCAGCAGTGTCCCTGGAAGGCTTTGCAGATAATTAAGGACCAAACCCACAGGGCCTGATGCAGTCTCCCCTGAAGGGTGATGGATGAAGTGTGACCCAGCTGTTTGTGGAGCATCTTCCAGTGGTGGACAAGATGATAATTTTGCCTTCCTTAAGAAAGATTCCACTTTTAGTCTTGAAGTAAAGAGAATGGCAGCTGCAAGATCACACAGAAATTTAAATCCTACTTTTCTGCTTAGGCTGTTTAAGGTAACTTATTTCAAGTAATCTTAATGTACCTTCATTTAATAAGCAAGTATTTTCATCAGCACGTACCATTTCCATTTTCATTATGCCTCCATTAAAAAGAATTCTAGAAGTATTTGCTCTGTGTCCAGCAGTGATGGCAGCAAGTAAGCACATTAAAAATCTGTCACTCAGCCTGGTACCTTAAGCAGTGAAATCAGAAGGCAGGAGACAGAGACTTTGGGTGTTTGTCAACCTCTGACAATTTGAAACCAGTAAGAATTTGATCTTGTTGAACTGTACTCAAGGATCATTTCCTAGCTGGTTTTTCCTCAGCCTTACTGCTTTAGCCACACTTTCTTTTACTTCTTAGCTGAAAACAAAAAAAAAGAACTGTGCAACAGAGGGCATGTTGGTATAATTAACAAAAGAGAGTGTATTGAGTGGGATAAAGGTAATGAGGAACAAATTATCTTGTTTATAGCTTACACTGTCCAAACCCAAATATATTTTACTGGCAGCCTTGCCAAGGTAGATTCCTTTCCATTTCTCAGTGGAGGCTGCCTCATGTGAGGGATCACATTAAATAAGAGATTGCCTTGGTAAGTAGAGGTGGGTCAATAGTACCATTCAGAAAATAGAGGTTGTTTATCAGCTTTCGAGGTACAAAATGCACAAATGCTTTGGGAAATTTGGATAAAACGATGATGGTTATAAAACTCTAAATCTTCAGTTAAAATATGTAGCAAACCACATGTTAATTCATAAGTTAAATTGTATTTCTGGTGGCTGTTAAGGTATTTGCTCTTTATTATTAGGGGTGCCTTGTCAGAGGCATCTCTTTAAGTGTTTTACATATCAGGAGTCTTTAATAATGCATGAAATTTAAAAAAAATACACCAAACAGCCGATTCTTGAGAGTAAAGTGTCACACAAGACGGAGTGCACACAATGTTATTTACGGTTATCTAACATTCATTTGAATTTTTTTTTTTAAGTGCCGTTTGCATATGTTCCTGAGAGGGAAAGAAAAATTAAGAACAATTTAAGTACAAAAATAGATATTTTTAGGGCAACTATTTGTAATTTTTTTCAATTTTTGTGCTGTTCAGCCACTTGAGGAACTCGTACAGAGTGACCTCAGCTAAGCACAGTAGCACTTTCACAGGAACTTGTTTAGAGAGTGAGAACAGAAGGAACTGAGGATATGAATTCCTCTGAAAAGCAAAATATATTTTAATATTAAATATATTTAACAAGAAATGGACTTGCTGCTTCTTCTGGTTGGTTATAATTAGAAATTATTTCATATCTTCACTTTGATGTTCAACTGAAGAGCAGGACACGTTTCAAATAATGAGTGGTGTTGATGAGAATGATAAAGTTTGATGATGAATGTTTTTCATGGCAAGGTAATATTTCAAAAAAGGGAGTTTTTGGAGGATTAACGTTTGTCCCTTAATTATGTTCCTTCCTGTGAGTCAGGTTTTGAGTGAAAGCAGAACTGTTACTATTGGTGGAAACTTCTGGTTTGCTCAGCAGTACCTGTGCCAGTCTTGATGATATGTGAAGCCATCAGTCTTTGGTTTAGACTAAAAAAGAGGTTGCAGGATTAAACTTCAGCCTCTTGATTAACAGAATTAATTATGGAAATGAGGATGCAGTGAGCCCATTAAAGGGAACCTTTGCTCTCTCTGGAAGCAACTGCACTATAGGCTCACTTGCTTTGTTGAGATAAAAAATGTTCCCATCTGTTTTGCTGATGTGAGGACAGCTGCAAAGTCCCCAAAGGGAGCGAGCAGTTACAGAGAACTCAAGTCATGGGTCTGCAGGTTCGGTGCCCAGCCTTGCTGGTAATTCTGTGAACTTCTGCAAATCAGTCACTGGAAAATGGATTTTGATAACACAGCTTGTGAGATTGCAAGGTCAGACCTGCTTGAAAATTATGGCAATGGTATAGAACACAAGTCTACTTCATAAAGAGCAGCCCTGTAAATCCTGATAGTTTTTTTCATGTGCTCATTTGTTTAGAGTTACTGTCTGGCAAACGAGTTCTGTTAGTAGAGGTAATGGAATTAATTTTCCTCTTTCTTCATCAGCTGGCAAGAGGGCACTGGAATTTGTTAAGACTTGACAAGCACTGCTTAGTATTCTATTGTTAAACGAAAAAAATGTGACCATTGTTACCTTTTTCTAATCAAAAGTTTTCTTTCCTGTGGATGAACTTCAAACAGTCTTGTTCAAAACTCATCCAGCCCAAGCCCAAGCCTGTGCTGGCTGTATCCTGGGTTTGTCACATTCCCCCTGAGAACACTCCAGGCCACGGTGCTGCTGCCTCTGCCCAGCTGTAACTGAACCTCTCACTCCCAAAGTCTGGGGTGGCCGGGGCTGGAAGGGGTGTCTGGAGGTCATCTCAGTCCAACCCAGGAGTCACAAACCTGTCAAGTCCATGTTAAGCTCATGTGGGTTTTGAACATTCTAACCCACTCCATGGAATCTGTATTCTTGCTGAGAACAATACATGGCAAAAAACTTACTGTTTTTTGAAAGGCACTTGACACATTATGAGATCAAATCCTTAATTACTACGGTATTCAGCATTTTTTATTTGAAGTAGTTTCTTTGAAAGAACTATTTCAGAACAAATATGTCAAGCAAATAGGCTTCTAACTGAGGCCTGGTTTGATGTTTCAGTCATTCACTGTCACTGTGGAACCTTGATGAGAAGGCCTTTCTTTTATTGTTCTTTACAAATAAGCTAAAATAACATGTTTAAAGTAGTTCAGCTGTGAAGTAATGCAAGTGAATTTAGATCCAGTGTTCTGGGAATATCAGAGTCAGTAATTGTAAAATATGTTTTGGTTTCAGCAATTGTTGAGTTTCCGCTATCACAAAAGCTGTTGATTAGAGAGAGATTGGATCCCCAGATGCTGTTTTCTGGCATATGATCACTCAAGAGAGCAGAAATACAGCGAGGTGTTGGTTAAGGATATGGTTCTCCAAAATGGTCATTTCTAATCTCTATAAAGCTGAAACAAACAGCATTGAATTACTGCTGCATGATATGGTGGAAAAGAAGATGCAAATGAAAACCTAAGGTGATGACTTGAGTGAATAACAGGGCTCGTTGTTGCCCAAGATTACAATAATTGTGTTGTTTTCAGCAAAATCTTTTCTAAGCCAACAGCAGTACAAATGTTTCTGGAACATCACTTCTCTTTTTCCTTGGAAAAAAAAAAATTTCTTTGAGATTTTGCCTCCTCTTTGGGGATGAAATAATTTCCTTGACAGTTGGCAAAGGCAGAAGATTCACAAGTCTCAGCAACTGTTTTCCTGGTGGAAAAATCTAAGTGAAATGATTAGAACATCTGGCAAAGCTCTTAAATAAAACAGTACTTTGAAACAGAACTGATTCAGTGTATCCTAGGACATTACATCAGTGACATTAGAACAATTAATATTCAAGAGGTGCTTAATTATAATTACACTCCACAGATGTTCCCCAGGAAAAAGTGGAACATTGTGCTTTCAGGTTGAGCTCTCATGCAGGCAGACTGATACAGTGGCACTTTACTTTGTCCCTATAAAAAATATTAACAAGATTGACTGTTAAACCAAAATTATGCGTGAGAATCTCAGCCAGCACTGGGGATATGTAAACAGTGAATACATTGTTTTATCAACTGCATTAGGCTGAACAATTCTGCACATGGTGGCACATTTCTGACAAACCCTTTGTGCTTCAGGCTTGTCTAATGGTAAAGAAATCGAGGATCTCTAGGCTGAGGGAGGTATTCTGATGCTTTTAGCAGGAGTCTCTGCGTTGTTTTTTTGGATCCTCTGCAACATTCACTTGATATCAGCTGAAATGGAGAGTGCTGCTGCTTCAATGGGAGAATGACTCCCCAGTAATGTAGCCAGTGGGAAAAAAATTGGGATATTAGTAGCCTATTAAAAATTAACAGTATTTAATGGTGTCTTGGAGGTAAACCAAGGTTGAACAGGAAACCCTGGGGGCATTTCCTTGCCTTCAGTACTCGAATTAGCAATTTTAGCACCATTTTTAGCAGTGAAAGAATTTGGTTTGTATTAGGTGGTTGTGAGCTAGGTATAATTCAGCTAAGAATGCAGGATATATGCCATTTAAGACAGCTGTGAGAAATCATTACAATTTACTGTTCAAAATGAGCAGTTGCCAGATCAAAACACGTATAGGCACCCATATTACTGAAGAAAAAGATTTTTGTGCCTTCATGTCTCCTGTTCTCAAGAAGTTACATTTCATGCGATAACAAATTCTCAATTAACAGAGCATCAAGCAGTATCCATTTCTCCTTCTAAGAAAAAGAAGTCAGTCAGTATTTTTGTTACTTGCTGAGGTCAAAAGTACAGCAACCATTCTGGATGAAAAAACAAATTCATGAAGTCCCTCGGGAATCCTGTAAGTGAGCTGAAGTGCAACCTTAACTCATCTGAAAACAAAAAGTGCTTTTACAGGAGATCTGCACTTGAGATTTGATTAAGAAAAAAGGAAATAATGTACTCTGACTCCATCAAGCTTCCAATGAAGAGCTGCAGTTAACACACTGCTAACCCTGTTCCACTCCTATTTAGTCACTCGTTAATCGTAGCAAACTGTTACAATAATTCATGCTTCGTGGGTAAAATTTATGGGCAAAGACATTTAAAGTCCAAGAGTGAAATATACTTCTGAGTTCCAAGAAATGAGAATAAATTATTAAAAACTCCTGATTCCAAACAACTTGAAAATACGTCCAGTACTACTAATTAAAATTACTCAGCTGAGCATCTGATTTTAATTAATTGAATGAGGCTGTGATGGATGTGGTGTTTGTCATTTTGTCTCATTTTTCATATCTAATGAAACTTCACATTTGCTTTCTCAAACTGAAAAAAATAAGTGTTCTGTTATTTAAATAAATATCTCTCAAACCACTTTAAATATGCAGGGTGGGTTTTTCATAAAACTGAAGTATTCACTGCATAGAGCATCTTAAAGAAATCCTTTGGGTTTAAAAACCCAAAGAATTAGGAAGGTGATGTTTTCAGATCCATATGTTCTTTATTTTCGATCCCCAGAGTCTCAGGGGTGTACAGTGTAACATATCTGCTTGCAATACTGTTTGAGTGGTAGCTATTTTCAAATAGCTGGTGATTTGTGCTGCATTTAGCTCACTATTGAACTGAAATAATATTTACACCTGTACCCAGACAGTGATATCTTGGTAAATTCTTTCTTTCTTAATTTTTTACCTAAGCAAGGCCTAAGATTTATTGGTCAGCTTCATGTTGGAATGAGGGGAGAGAGGAAGAGAGAATGGAAAAAAAAAAGTATTTCCTCCCTTAACTTTTATTTCTCTTACCTAGCAGTTACCAAACTATGTTGATGTGGAAAATGTTGTATAATACTGTTTAGTTCTGCTGACTGTAGTTTCTAGAAAGGCACTGAAAGCAGCAGGAGTTTCCACATTCCCCTCTTCTCACGCAGACAGCCTTGTGGGACTTCCCTTTGAATGAAGCAGTGTGAGTTAGGGTTTTGTGGGGTTGGGATGTGTTTCAGATGTCTCCAGCTTCTTTCTCTGATGACTTTTAAGGTCAGAGAGCAAAACCAGTCATTTTCAAAATTGCTAGTTTTTGAGGGGGTGAACTGTTATTAGTGTGGTGGTTTTCCATAAACCTCTGAGTGGTTTTCAGCCTCATCAAGCTGATCTCTTCAGAGTACTGCTCCCAGCATCTTGGGACTCGATTTTATAGATAAATCCTGAAGAAGTCATCCTGGGGAGGGGGTGTAGGGGCTGTCTCAGAGCTCCTGTCTCAGGCACTGCTGCCATCGAGCTGTGGCCTGTAGGACAGCGCTGTCTTGGACAGTAAGCTCAGCCTAAGCCTGTGGTTGAGCACTTGGCGCGTGATTTTAGGCTGAAGTATCTTAAATTTGATGCAAGAACTTATCTGGCCTGCTCTCAAGCGATAACAGGAATCAAGGTTAGTGAGTTTTCCCGTGCATCTGAACCCTTCATCTGTAGGTCAGAGCAGGGCAGAAGCTTCTGAAAGTTAATGGATGTTCATCTGTGCATTTTAATACTTATTTCAGTAGTACTTCAATAAAAACTCTTATTTGCAAAACAAGGAAATAAAAGCCCAGCCATGCCAAAATTCACGTGTGGGTTGTCGTGCTTGTGGGCCACGTACACTTGCTGGCAACTTGTAAAACACGGTAGAGAAACGGCGCTGTTTAGTTCGAAGTTGTCTCCAAACATAAAAATAGTATAATTGGAGTTTAAAATAAAGGGAAAATATGTGCTGCGTTCTGTTGTGAGGTAATTGCAACTGGAGACATTTCAGCTCAAGGTTTCTATTACGGTCATTAGAAGCCATTTCCTCACTCTGCAAGGTGGTGGCCTGCATCTCTGAGACTCTGTTGCATAAGATTCTCTGCCTCCCCTTCTTGGGCTATATGACAGGGACAGTAATTAGCACTAAACTCCAAGGCAATTTATTTTCATAAAATTAATAATAATGAAGATAATTTCATTTTTGAAAGCAGCTCTGTGAAAAGCCATCTCAGATCGCTGCGTGGAGATCTTGATTATACAGTGAAAAGGAGCTATTCACAGGAGGGAGTATTAGCATAGCCACATTCCACTAAAAACACTCGTAGTCTTGCCAAGTTTCTGTGCAGAAAATGATATGCATGCTGTGCTGATGTTATTAGTTTCCATCCTTCAAGCTGCTGCAGTCCCCTCTGTATAAATCTATACTGAAGAATCTTTATGTGCCGAGGAATATGATCCCTAACCACTTTAGAGTGTGATGCATTTAAAAGAAGGCAAAACAAAGTATGTTAAAATCCAGAAAAGGAGACTGGGTGAATGCCTATTTGAATTATTTCTGTTTCCTATCTGTGAAAATTGAATTGACTGACAGTAGAAAGAAACATTTAACTGGTTTTATTATATTAACTTTTATTTCTGTTGCTTGTCTTTAAATTCTATGGGTTCCATAATCAAAATCTTGAAGTGAAAAGCATCTTGAGACATTATGGAGTGAATGTATAAATTTTAACTCGATTTGAAAAATACTGCTCTTGTTTTCTTTCAAAGCAAAGCATTATGTGGCTCATAATGTCATTGCAACATGTAAAAATAAATCACTGTATTAAATTGGTAGGCTGACAAACCTTTTAGTTCATGAATTTGTGGTGCCTGAATGCCTTTCTGAACAGAACATATCGGTTCAGACATATTTTGTGAGTCTACTTCACAGCCTGAGCTCTGAAACCATCATCTCATAGGGAAGTAAGGAAGAAGCTTTGGTCTCCTCAACTTATTATTCCTGAGCAGCTAAACTGCATCCCCAGCCTCACAGTTCTCGTGTCATTCCTGTGTTACAACAAATGCACACGGATGTAAATCTCATCAATGGTGTTTACATATTGATGAAAATGATTGGTCGGGGGAAGCTAAAATGTCCATGAACACTTGTTGAAAGATTTTTGTTGATCATGAGGTTTTAATGAATAAATGTACCAGTTCTGGCATAGGGTATTTCCAAAATTTAGATGACTTATTTTACTGTTTTTTTTTTTTTTATTTACGGCCTTTTTCATTCTTTTAATAATTTTTTAATCTTCTTTATTTCTTCCGCAGAATCACCAGATGTCATTGGATCAATGTCTAGAACTTTAGAAGCCATATGTGGAATCCTAAAGCCACTCCAGATTGCCACAGATGCAGGTGTGACACACTACCCTGATCCTGATGAAGGTAAGTGGTGGAAAGATTGTAGCTGCAGGCAAAAAAAAAAAATCTCTCCAGCTAAACATGTTAGCAGAAGACTCTTTTGTTCCCATGGCTCACATTTTATTCATGCATCCAGAGAAGTTGATGGTCAGGATATGTAGCTGCACGTTTGACATGTTTCAGATGTTTATTATAAATTTAATGTGACTAAACTTTGTTATCTTCTACTTAAGAATGCCTCTGGTATGTGATTCATTTTGATTACTTGGTACAAAAGTTTCTCATAATATAACCTCTATTCTTCATCGTCCCAGATTCTCATTTATACAAATTTCTTGTATCATGAATTTTGTACAGATTCCTGACAAGGTCCCCGATGTCACTAAGCTTGTTAAGGTCTGTGCTGCTCCATGTGCTACATCTGAAATCAATTCCAGTCGCATTTGACCACTGTGCAGATGGAACATTATTCATGCATTAGACTTTCTAAGTGGGGTAGAACAGAGCCTTACATTTATTCCTTACAATTGTATCTGCATTTTTGTATTATATATGGTTCAGTAACCTTTTGTGGAAGACCAGAAGATGCCTCTGGAGGCAACACAATGTGCATCAGAACTGATTTATACTGTAACATCTGTCAACTTTTCCCTGGGACCTAGTTGTGCCAGGATACACACGTCATCTTTTCTAGTGACTTATCAGAAGACAGAGGCTGACTGGGGAAAGAAGTCTATCACAGGAATGAGTCTGATACTGCCTACTGCCATTTTTCCAAGGAATAGTGTTCAACTATTTTTTTTGGTTCATTTTTTTGGTTCTGGGATGTGCAGCTTGCAGTTTACAGTGCATTTTGCCTGTAGGGTTAGCATTTTTATTAATGAACTTCTGAAAATGAGGCACAGGAATTCTGTTGGAAAATGCAGGAAGTACACATGCAAAGAATTTTGAAAATATTCCAAAGAACTTCATTTTCCTGCTGAAATTTTAAAAATATCCTCCAACCAACATCCACATCTCTCCCTGTCTCCCAGTAACAAAGAGAAAAATCTTAGAATAGCCAATGTATTTCATAGTGCTGGACTTGGAAATGGATCTGTTGAATCTCATGTGAACATTTTGCCTACATGGATCCTGAATGTCTCCATCACTTTGGATAAGCATTATTTAGTGTGCCAGGTAAATGACAGTCAGGTACTCGCAGGAGTTACCTAAGGTCTCAAAGACGTAGAGGCTACAATTCCCCCTCTCAGTTTTATACCCATTACCCCTTTATTGTATGGTTGTTTTCCTACTCTCAATTGAAGTAGAATTTTCATGCTAATTTCAGAATCTTTCCTTAGCAAACACCAAAATCCAAATACTAAAGCACCCTCTAATATAAAATATTCACATTTTAGCAGGTGAGTTCAATCACAGAGAAGAAACTGAAAAATGGATCCGATCCACAAATGTTCCTTTACAAAGGAACTGTTTCTCAACATCAAAAGCATAAACAGTGATTTCCTCTGAAGAGCATATTTGTATTAACATGATTAATTTAATATTTGCAATATTACATAGCCTTTTTTCGGTTCTGTTGCCTGTGAGCATGATGTAAATATGGGCATTTTGTCATGGGAGGTCTAATAAAGTCTTATTTTTGTGCTTCAGGTAATCACCAGCTAAACTGTAACAGTTCTGAATTAAGTGTGTAAATGAGCAGGAATTTTCTCTTTTCTTACAGGAGATGTTGAAATTCTAATTTAACATAGAGGAGTCTTATTTTATTCTGTCTAAAAATATCTTTACTGGTATTTGTAAGTGAAGTTGCAAACTGTAAAATGGCATGTTATTATAGTTTGCAATTTACAATATTTTGGTTAATATTAGTTAGACCAAATAATAATTTTTAGGGCCATCCATCGTGCATGCATGCGTACAAAGTAAAGATTAAAATGAAACTGTAATTTAAGCTAAGTACGACTCCAGTCGTCTTCACAGATTTTATGTCTGCACCATGTTTTGTGTCTTTTTGTGAGAGCTGTCTTTACTGCTTTTATATTGATTCAGTTTAGCAGATTGGCTTATACGCTAGAATGATTTAGGGTGCTATATTTTTTATTTTCCAATTTAGATCCCTCTTGCATGTGAAAACACTCTGTGTGATTGTAGGGCATGTATTTGTGGGTTAACTAGGCACAGCTCTATTTTGGGGACTGAACAGAATGTTGTAGTGTAACAGCTCTGTGTTCATTACAGGATTTGAGGTGAAACTCCTGTTCCACCTGAGTTGCACTGGCTGTTATGGGAATGGATCATCTCGCTGCCTCCTGGCAGCTGACTGTGCTCTAAATAATCTAATATCCATCAGTTCATGGGAAGAAATCAGATCTAAAGAGCTAATTAGCTTAATTAGTGAAGCTATCTAGAATGGGAGGCCTGGCTTCAATCTCTCGTAAAGCAGAGCAAAGGTAAGAGAAGAAAGTGAGTTTCCCTGCAGTGGAAAGGGTCCAGGACTTGGCACATTCCCCTGGAATATGGCAGGGTGAGTGATGGGAACTTGGACAAGCCTTTTTCTCAGGAACTCTTGGTTTGTTCTGTGCAATTCTTTGCTGTGGTGCTTAAAAACCACTGTGGCACCAGTTAACCAACAGCACTGCCACGAGGCTTTTCAGTTTGGGCTTGGCCCCATGGTCTCCCTGACGGAGTTTCCAAAACACCTGAATGCAAAGAAAATTTTATCAAAACAGTATCAGATCAACCAAGTTTCCTCGTGTCTGTTCCTTGGTGCTTATTCTTTTGGAAAATGTTAGAACATAGGGACATGACAGGATCCTTTATGCAATGAAAATGAAGCCAACTTATGGAATCAGAGTCATTTTGGTTGGAAAAGAACTCCAAGATTGAGTTTAACCTTTGAGCCAACACCACCATATCAACTAAACCATTGCACTAAGTGCCATGTCCAGTCATTAAGTCATTTTGTTATAACAAGCAAAAAGGAAATTTACATTTTTTTCTTTCTTTTTTTTTTTATAATCACATTTTATAAACAGCTGACCCGTACAATCTAGTATTAGATCATTTAGTGGAAACTAATTTGCCGCTGTGGGGCCAGAGAGTCATACTTTGCTCAATGTCTAGCTCAAAATCTGTGGAAAGTCAATATATTAATGGCTTTCTAACTGTGGTTTAATTTAAGTCTGTTAATTATTGCCATTTCTACAAGCATCCTTTTGCGTTGCAATACACAAAAAATAACATTTAAGAAAAATGAATGCTGTGGGTTTCCCTCTTGAGACGTCCCCAGTTGGAATGAGTAATGGTGCCACGTTACCCTCAGAAGGTCAGTGGGATTGGAATGTTGTATGGAGCTGTATCCACCAACACTGACTTTCCATTAACTTTCTGTTCCAGCTGTCCTATGTACAAATCTTCAGACCAAGGCTTTGGGTGTAATTCCTTTCATTGTTTTGGTCAAAGGAAAGGATTTTTGTCTGTAAACAATCCAAAAAAACTTGTGTGCGGCTGCCAAGCCAAGTGTTCTGTCTGGCATTTGTGAGTTAATGAAAGAGCTGCTTTAGCCTTAGAGCTGGATTTCAAAGCACAGAATCTGGAGAGGGATGTTGCAAATGTAATGTTGCCCAAGCCTCTCCTAATGAGAATTTTCATAAGGAATGACCCTGTGGAATTGCTGCAATGTACGGTGCCGCCGTTTAGGAGGATGGAGTCGCGTCTCCAGCCCAGAGCAACTTAAAAGTAGGGATTGGAAGGTTTTGCTCTCAGGGGACAAAGTAAGTGCTTTTCATTTTCTCAAGCCATTCACTGTAGACTGAAGTAGCCTTCTGTAGGTAGCTGCTAATAGAGAGAAAGGCTGAGGTTATTGGAATATGCTTAATATAGTGAAAAAAATGTACAGGCTTTATTTCATTGTGCTTTTCAGTCAATGGAGAAATAATCACGAGGTGAATGCGCTTTTAGAGAACAGTGGTACCTATAAATAAAGCAATAAAACAGTATGAAAAGCCAGATCTTACACCTGAAACTTTCAGTATTCCTGGGTGATGACTAATGCAAGTGACTAATCCAAGTACTATCATAAGTTTACTTCTGAGACTGATATTGGCCGTGTTTAACCTGCTGTGGTCACACGGATAAACAGACTGGAAGATACAGAAAGTGGGAGAACAAGGATTCTCCCAGCTATCCTCAGTTCCCAGATGAAGAATTGTGTGATCATAGAGTGCCTTTATAGTTATTAAGGAGAAAGATGCCCATCAGAATGGTGGTGATGTGAGAGGAACTGTGCTCTGCAAGTCCTGCATCTTATTTTTGGCAGTGCGCAGAATCTGCAGTTCCTTTTGACTCCATTAAATGCTTGAAGTTTGAAGGACAGCTCTAGGTTTAATAATGTTTCACTACTATTCCTACCTTGTCAGCTTATGGAACAACTGTTTGCTAATTGCTTTAGGAGAAAAGATAAAAATGAAGGCTGGTGTAAAATGCAAAGCAGTATCTCAGAATTACTGGCTGGAATCTCTTTTGACATGTTCGAGTTTCCATCTGTGTGTTTATATAATGTAAAACATGAAGTGGAAATATATGTGTACCAAAAATAATGCAAAAAATCATTGACAAACTCATCTGGGAGACGTGTGTGTATATACACACACACACACACACACATAAATATAAATGCACACACCAGAGTTCCTCGAGTGGGAATATTTGCTAAGTTAGGAGCTTACAGATTGGTGCTAATTGCAGTGGTCCTGCAGTACATCACCATCACTGATGCCGAGAAAACGCTCCCCAGCCACAACGAGGGTTAATGTTTGATATTGAAACAATTAATTTGTGCTTTCTTAGGTCACTTTCATTTCAGTCTGAAAGTATAATCAAAACCCAGGTTAGTTTTCCTGGTGCCATGAGCTGTTTGGGGGTAGATGTATGGAAATGGCCGGCTTTTCAAAACACACGGCTTGATCCAAAGAGATTTGTTACCTCAAAAAGCTTTGCAAGTTGTAATTGCCCACCTCCCCTCTGAAAGAGGTTCATAGGAAAATTCACATCCTCCTCCTCATAGAAATGAAAAGAACCTGAGATACAAATGAAGTGATTTCCACAGGGCCTTAAACCACGATTGGAATCAAAATTATTCCGGAGTAGTTTGTGCTTCCTGCCCGATGCCTGCAGTCCCCCAGGCCTGGCTGTCACTGCTGGAATTGCTGGTCCTGGGAGCTGTTTCTCCATGAATGACGGTCGTAGTTTACAGCTGCAGCTTATTCAGAAACAAGTTTTGTGCACGAGATCCCTTTTTTTTTCAATCTGTCCCACATTTCACTTCTAGATATAAATTGTGATTGAATGATTTGGTTCAGATTGTTTCCAGTGAAAATGCCGCTTCTATAAATTGTTCCATGAAATATTTCCATTTCCTTCAGCAAATATCAAGTGTTTTCTTGTACTTGGGGGAAAAAATTCTTCATTTCAATGAATATTACTGCTTCAAGCAATTGCACGCTGTAATACCTTTTATTTAGCTGACTTGTAAAGGTTGAGGAGAGGATCAGGCTTTCATTTCTTTCTCCTTCTGGTGAAGTCAAAAGTGATACTTTCACCAAGGTTAAGGGAAAAAGGTTTTGATCCTGCCTGAAATCAGGAGTCTGAAAATGTTCAATTCAGAGGAGTTCTGCTAGCAGCTGGAATGTTAAAATCCTGGGGTTGCTTGATTCCTGTGGCCCAGCTAATCACTCCTTTCCTGAGATGAATAAGGCATGAAAATAGTACCTGGCCTTCATGCCTTCCTCAAGGTTCTCACACAGAGCCACTAAAGAGATCAAATAAACTGTTTTGGAAAGCTGAGAGATGATTCAATGGCTATTTTCTTTGAGCCATGCCAAAATGGAGCTGCTTGTGCACCTTAATTATCACTATTTTTGATGAATGCAGACCTTAAGCAGCACCTTCTGTGAGGAACTTTTAGCACAACGAGACTCACCAGGGCTTGCCTCTGGCAGGAGAAGGTTTATAGCTGCTTCTCAGCATATTTGAAAGAAGATTATTGCTGCTGACGCATTGCAAAAAGGTAACATTTGTGTGCATCAGTGACTTAATTGCTTTCTATTGTACCACATCCCATAAAATGACAAACCTCATCAATAAAAAAATGCAATAAAGGAGGTACTTTGGGATTTGTCTAGCTGTGAGGGACTAGAGGTACTTAATAATGTTGAGTAGCTATTTCCAGTGGCGGGTAGGAGGAGTTGCTGCTTCTTATTGGAAAATTGCAGGTTGTGCATGATTTTTTTAATATTTTTTTTTCTTGTTTTCTAATTTCCAAGACAAAGAAAGAAATCAGTCATGACACCACAAAAAAAAAAAAAAAAAAAAAAAGCGGAAAGGAAAATCTATTCAGAAGTGAACAAATAAAAGACAAATGCCAGGAGGAAGAGAATTTTTGAAAAGTTAACATTAAATTTTATCCAAGCTGTACTTTGGGAGGGCAGGGGGAACTCTGACAAGCAGAGGGTTAAAGAGTACCCATAAGAGACAGAAAGGAGGAGGAGTCCCAGGTGAGGGCTGGTGGTTGCCAGGTGACCCTCAAGGTGAAGGCTTTTGGCAGAGCAGTGGGTTTGAGGGTTTAACACCACTCTGCAGTAGCACCTGCAGTTCACTGGTAGTTGAACTGCCCTGTTGATCTCGTTAACAGCTTTAATTTATTCTTTTTTTAATTTCTATAAACACAAAGCTGTTGGTTATCTTCAGCTGTGACAAAAAGGTGCATGCAGTCCAGCCTGAGGGAAGTGTCAAGAAGGGCACAGAGCAAAGCGTGTTTCCATGACCTGTGACTCCTTGTTTTCTTTCTTTTAGCAAACCCAAGAACAAATACAATTTTCTGTAAGCACACCTACCAAGTGTCCACCAATTCTTCATTCCAGAGGGGTAAAACACATTACAGAATGAAGAAAATGAGAAAATAGAATAAATTCTGATCACCAGTTTTATTTAAAGATTGTGTATAGTTCTAATTACCTTAGATGTAATTAGTCATATTCTTTTCAACGTTGATAGGAACAATCCTGTTTATTAAAGCTTTTATCCTGATGCCTGTGAATGTGCAGCTATGACCTAGTTCCACCAGAAATAAAGCATTTATTGTTACATTTTTGCCTGCTACAATAAAGTGAATTTTTTTCACTATAGAACCTATTTCTCTGAATAAGACTGACTTACACAATTTTGCTTTCACAATAGTGTTGTTCCTGCTAAAGGAAAATATCAGGTGTTCAAGAATATTATTTTTTCTCTAGTCTTGACATAGAATGATATAAAGAATCAGAGAATTAGGGGAAAAGTAGAGCATTTATATTATTTATCTGCTAGCAGGTGTCTTTGTGTTTAGGACAGGAACTCTTTTGGGCACACATCTAACAGGTCAAGAAGATCTCGCTTTGGAGTGGATGGGCTTCGAGGTACATATTCTGTACCTTTAACCTTTCTTTGTTAAAGCAAAATTAATCTTTCCTTCTTCAATTTTAGCCAAAGGTTACCCTCTGTACCACGGCAGAAGTGTGATGAAAAGTAGAAAAGGCAACAAAAAGGGATATTGAGAAACTGAGCAGGATTGAAACCCAGCACGAGTGCTGCAGATATTTAACGTTGCTGTTTGGCTGCAGAGCTGATTACCCCCGTGCATGTGCTAGAAACCCTTTGCAACACCCTGGCCTCAGTTAATCAGTGAATATGTGGAGAAGCCTTGGAGACAGAGGCAGCTGGAGCTGCACCAGTGCTTACTCCCAGTCTGTCCATCACTTTGGGGTTCTGTGCTCCTCCTTTTCGGCAGAGGTTTCTTTGAGCCAAGCAGGCTCATCCTACTGCTGCTTCCAGATTTTCTCTGCTCTGATGTGGGTGGTTTTGAAGTTTGTGTTTTAACAGTGAATGGGTTGCAAATTGACCTACACTTTCACTGAACTGCAAAAAAACCTGCTAATATTGTTATGGGGCAGATATGAAAGCTGCCGTTGGAATTAAAATCCATAGCATTCAATGATTTTGGGTGTTGATTAATTCTGTTTATCTGATAATGCCTCTGAATTTCAGAGAGAATTATGTCTTCATTTAAACTTGTCTGAAATGCAGAGACTTTATGAATGTTATAGCAGATAATTTATGGGAAGAGTTAGGAAGCCATTCATTGTTTATTTGCAAGCTTCGCTGTACCAATTGCTATTTTACCAGACTTCTACAAATATTAAAAGGTTGTTCTTTTTTGTCCCCTGGAAAACACATTTTTTTGATTACATTAATTTTTAGGTATATGATCAAATCCTCTGCTACTTTTGTGGTGATTATTAGCAGTAGGCTTTCTTTTGGACGTAAAATAACTTTCAAATGTGGGACATTTTAGGTGGCAGACAATGCTTTTCTGGCTGCCTCATGTTGCTTTGAATTAACTTCTAGTTTTTAAATCAAGGACTTGAGGAAGGCTGCCCTTACATAAAGTAATCACTGATGAAACTACCATTGATTAACTGTTGGGCTTTCATTGATTGCACATTTTCAGTTCCACAGGAAGATTTCAAACTTTATTTGTGTAGTATTTCTAGACCATAAAAGAGCATTTTGTGCATTGTATGCATTATGGCATTATTGTCAGATGTAAATCAGGATGAGGGAAGACATTTTCTTCCCTTGAAATGCCAAGAATTTTTATATGCTTTGTCCCAGATTTGCTAAAATAAGTTTTTTATGCTATTCCCTTAAAATGGATGCATTCAGCACAGGTCTCAGTTGGGTGTTGTTGATCTCTGCCATCTGGAAGGCAGCTAGGAGGAGGTTTAAATATGTGCAGAGGAATATCTGAACTCCTGTCCTTTTCAGGTGAAGCTACAGAGTCATCAGTGTTGGCAGAGACCTTCAAGATGATCTTGTCCAGCTGCCAGCCCAGCACCATCCCAAGAGCCACATCCAGAGGTCTCCTCTCCAGGCCCTCCCAGGAGGAGCCATTTCCCCGAATCTCTTGCTGTCCAAAATGATTTCACATGGATGTCAGCTTCTCTTTTTTGGAAACCTCAGCACTGCTGTGTGGACAGAAGCAAGCAGGTGACCTTTCCTACCATTATTTTCACAGTTATCTAATCAGGGTTAAGCAAAGGAGTCCCTTTTAACACACACCTCCCACATCTGGGGTGCAGCTGGCTTTTTCTGCACTTTTGAGTCCTGGGCATTATTCTCCTCAGCTCTTTGGTTCAGGTAATTATTTTGCAGCCTCCCGGCTATCTCCTTGGCTCTTTGCAAACTCCTGCTCCAACAGAAGGCCAAGATTATTTTTTTCAGAGGAGCAAAACAGGTTGTGTCACTAATAAATACAGGATGCATGCTAACTGCTGACAAATACCGACGGGGAGTGGGGTCTTGCATTCCATCCTGGACTTGCAAAACTGAACTTAGTTTGTGCCACTTCATTTTCTTCCCTTCCATTACAGAAATTCTGCTGGTTTTTTGAGAAGGAAATTATTCCTGTCCTTTGACTTGTGGGTGTGAGCAGAGCTCTCCAGTGAGCCTATTGCTTGGAATTAGATCTTACAGACAGACTGCCTCATTAGTGCACTTTCCTAAGGGGCTCAAGTATTTTAGGCTCTGTTCTGTTTTAGACACTGCTCTGTTCTGATCCTGCTCTGCTCTGACAAGTGAGCCTCAAAGCCCCCACAGCTGTGCTGACTGCTTGAATCCCAGCCCTTCACTTCTGCAGGCTGCAGCTCTTTCTTCTCCAGTGCTGGTTGTGTCAGAGCCGTCCTGGTTAGAACGAGCTGCAGAGAGAGCAGCAGCTGAGCCAGGCTGGGAGTGTGAGAGCAGCCTCCTGAAAAGCGCAGGGTGCCCCTTATCCCTCCTCTGAATCCACAGGTTTTGCCTTTTTGTGTCGTCTTATCCATGTTCTAGTAAAGTGGTTCGTTGGTGTTCCACCAGTGAAAGCTCGTGTACCACCATCTACAAATACTGCAGTACATTTCATATTTTTAAAAAATATTTACTTATTTATTTTGCATCTACTTTACCTCTCTTATTTTGCTTTTCAGAAGGTGGCCTGCTCTCACAGAGTGCAGGAACAAGGAGCCAGCAGCTGAACCCGTGCATGTTCCAGAACACAATGGAAGGGTTGTGTGGCGATTTGGATGTGCAGGATGCAGTGTGGATGTATTTCTGAAGTAATTTCAGAAAGAATGGCTTTGACCAGCACTGGATCATGTTTCTACTGTTTGTGGGGCTTCTATTCCACTGTGGCTTACTTTGGATATGGTTTGAATTTTTCCTCTCAGGCAGGGACATATCACCAGTTTACAGAAAAGCAGATGAGCCATTTAACAAATGAAAACTCTAATTCCCAGTATTGCATTATGGGTGTCTGAGATCACATTTAGGTTATTTGGAGATTTCAGGTAGATTATTTTTGGTGGTGATGTTGATAGGAACATGTGTTCATCGGACTGTTAGGTGATAATCACCTGAGCTGATAACGGGTGACAAAATGGGGTGACAGAGGTGGATTAGCCCAGGGAATTGTGCAACAGACAGCAGTGATGAGATACAGCTACAGCTTGTTTTGGTTTTTGTGTGTTTGTTTGGTTTTTTTCCCCCTAGGAAAGGGAAAGGAAAACAGTGAAGTTACAAGGAAACAAATAGAGGTGTTGGTTTGCAGAAGCTAAATAAATAATGAGCAGCTCCCAGCTGCGCTGATTGTATTATTGAAAGAACAGATTTCATATTATTGGGTTGGCTTAAACCCTTTTGCTTCATAATTTATGACAGAACGTTATAGTTAACACTTGTACAAGGAAAAGAGTGGCAGAGATTTATGACTTTCAAAACCACTTAACATATTTTGGCAAATAGTGTGGAGCAACTATCATTTCAAATAACGAAGATACTTAAATAAGGTGATAGATTATTCCTGTTATCATGTTAATGCATATATTTTGCCCAGTAAAGTTGACATGAAATGACAATTTTATTGTAATCATCTTCCCGAGATTTTATTGCTGTAATCGGTAGCATGGTTATAAACTTGTGACTGGGATAGAAAATAGATGCTGGAAGAAACTTTAAAAATCAAATAGAACTGAGCATATATAAAATTATGGTCATATTTTACAGCTTTTCTTTATTTGAACATATTGGCTTTGGCAGATTGTTAATTTTGCTTTTAAGGTGTGCAATCAAAGTTTAAAAAATGTTTTTATTGAGGCTGTTATAATCTGGATCTGTTACATGGGGCCGGTAAGTCACGTTTTTTCTTCTCAAAGTAGTTACAGTCCAGAGCTGAATTGCTAAATAATATGAGAGGTTTCTAAATAGAGTAATGATTTTATTATTAAAATATATGTGTGAGAAAGCTTAAAATGGAGAGATTATACCTTGCCAAGTGCACTTACAGAAGAGAGACATTAATTATCTCTCATAAAATGTCTTTGGTTTCTCAAATCTAGCAACTGTAAAACAAAAAGTCTGACATAAGCAGTGACTGTGCAGCATTTAATTGTTAGTTTAATGAAATATGTGGTAGAAAAAGGAAAAACTGGGCAGAAATACAGAGAGAGGACATGGCCTTGAATAACTGAATCCTTTGTTTCACTTATTTCAAAGTATATTTATAGCACAGTCTGCAGTCAGTAACAACAAAATGTACTCCATGAGAGAGCATTTGGAATTAATTGCATTAAATAATTACTGTCATATTCTGAATCATGAATTCTTAACCAAGTAACCTGCTTGTATGTAATGATGCTCAGGGACTTAACATATATATCCTTAGTTCTCTCAATCTACAGAATTCTTTAG
This sequence comes from Eulacestoma nigropectus, assembly GCA_013397775.1. Classification (NCBI taxonomy): domain Eukaryota; kingdom Metazoa; phylum Chordata; class Aves; order Passeriformes; genus Eulacestoma; species Eulacestoma nigropectus. The sequence continues at coordinate 1,227,855 of VZTE01002857.1, forward strand.
CATTCTACAGTACTTAGTGAAGCCTTCTCAGAGTGATGCTTATTAAAAATAAATGTTAATGTTTCAGGAAAGTGTAGATGTTTAAAGGTGATTCATGGTTTCTTTCTTTTAAAAAAATGAGAATTATGTACTGCAGGAGGAGTTCAGGAAGTATGAAAGCACTTTACAAAGGAAAGAGATTGAGTTTGGTGTAAAATATTAAAGCTTTATACTGACAGATCTGTTTTTTATTTAAATTTTTATTGAATCTTTTTCTTTGAAGTAACAACAAGAGACACATACTGTCGGCAGATAAACGACGCTGTGCTGAATGAGTGGCTACTTAACCCTAGAACTGTCAGACACCATCATTTTCAATGTCAAGGAGCTGGAAAGCTTTATGCAATGTTTTCTGTTCTTCAAATTAAATTGGTCAAATTTCTGCTCTTTTATACATTTCTCTGCCACAGCTACATGTGATATCTAGACTAGCTCAGCGGAGAGGGCTGAATTTGGCTCTAGACCTGTTTACAACACGAAGCCAAATTACGCTTCAGGTTATCTTGGAAGCTCAAGCAGCAGAGCCTGAAGCACGGATGTTGTTCTCCTTTTGCTCTGAGCTTTAAAATCTCCTAATATCTGAAGCAGCCATGCTGTTGTCCTAATTAATAAATATAACAATGGAAACATCTCTCAGGAGCACAGAGTGTGATTCTATGAGTGCAAGACTTTGCCATATGTGAGATTCTACTTCCAGAATTGATATTTACCCCTTAAAATTGAGGACATATCAGTGTTTTAAGTTAGGGATGGTCATTATGTACAATTCTGATGATTGCTGTCACAAAAGGCTTGTGTATTCCTTTAGTGTTGACAAATATTTCAGTGCTGGTATTCAAATGTGTATCATGGGAACCTTCAAGGGGATTACTCATATTAAAGTCATTTAGTATTTCTTGGATGATGGTTGTAGTGGTTCATTCCAGCAACAATTCTCTGTCCCTTATTTCCTTTTCACTCACACTTGGCAGGCCTTCCACTCGAACACAGTTCTTTTACCCTGAAGTTCTTTGGTTATCTTCTAATTTATCCTTAAAATTATCTGATCAAAAGCCCTGTTCTCTCCGTTCGCTCACATCCTTCATTCACTTCCCGAGAAGAAAACTCCTCACAGCAGTGAAATGATGAGAAAAGGTGAGTCTTAAGACCTTGAGGAATCAAGACAGAGCTGTGGAACTGCCATTTGAGCAGTCCCTGTTGGCTTCATCACCAATTTCCATTCCAGTGGCACAGAGTGCTAGTGACTGAATCCCTTGATTGCAAACTCATGGATATCAGTGGGTTGTGTTTAATCTGAGAATTATTGTACAAGTATGGTCAGGTAACAAGTGGGTGGGTGGTCAGAACACCGCTGTGTTTATGGTGTGGAAATTGGTGACAGTGGCCACAAAGAAGTTCCCAAACTGCTGAGGAGAGGCTCCTGCATCAAGTCAGTCTCTTCCCATTCTCCAGAGCTGATTTGCTCTTTTTTTAATATATTAATAAAACTGGTGGGAAAAGAGTAATTAATGACAAGTGGTTACTTCAACCCTTTTACTACTCGAAATGGGGACAGAATTTTCTCTGCTACATTTTCAAAAGATCTGATTTGCTCTGTAAAATGGTGAAATGTTCAAACCAAGTTCAAACACTGCAAAGGCAGAGTCGTGGTAGTTGTGCCTGAACAGCAGGAAAGGAGAAAACAGGTGCTAAACAGCAACAATTAGCATATGTATACCAACTGATGAGGTGTTAAACACAGCCTCATGCAGAGGTGTCAAAACCCTGGCCAAAGGATCTGTTATAACCTGTTATGTGAAATAATACAGATGATATAAACCACAACGGAATATAAAGGGCTTCAAACAGCAAATGTCCTGGTCACAATCACAACGACTCATTTAGCAGGACATGTGTTTCCGGGAGATTTGCAGCGTGTGTACATTCCGAACCAATGCATTTCTCAACATGGTTAATGATCAGATAATTTTGTAATGGTTTCAAAACAAATGATTGCTTCATTGTGTGCTGTGCCAGCGTAGCCTTTAAATTCGATGTCACATTTTCTTTTGTCACTTCTATAATTTACTCTGTGGTTTTTTTGTTGGTTTTTTTTTTTCCTTTCCTTTGCTTGCAGTGAAAGCTGGAATGCAAGATTTAGTGTTCTTAGTTTAAATTGTTATCATGGTCTGCTGCTTTTCACACTCTGAGATTATCAGGTTCTATTAGAGACTGTGATCTTCTCTTTCATTTTAATGCCATGTATTCTTTATGATCGTTTAATGAATACACTTAACAGTAATACATGGGAATCTGATAGTCATGCATCTTTCATTATTTTTTCCTTCAACTTTTGCTCTCCATTTCATGCTCCAGGCATGGCTTGAACTTTTCTCCTTCCTATTATCAATATAATCTTCATTGTCTCAGTTTTCACGTGGTTGTCTTCAAGAAAACTGAAGGATTCAGTCCCCAATAGAAGAGCTTGCCACTCTTGACTATTAGTATTTATTCTTTGTTATATCCAAGTATTTAATAACAATAGAGTAAAAAAAAAAAAAAGTGTTATTACAATAAGATATTGCTTTCACTTTTTGCTTCTCTTCCTTTCCTGATGTATTATTTTTTGTGGTTTTGTGGAAAGTGGTAGAGTTAGAAACTGCCAATCACCCAGAAGATGACATTATGAGAGCTGGTTTCCCAATGAGGCCCTATCCTGCACTGCATTAAACTCTTCCCAGCCCTCATTTGACAGTATCCCCTTGCACAGTTCACCCTTAATCACCCAATTTTTACTATCATTATATAAATAAATGTTCATAAAAAAAAACCTTAGTTCTGGAATTGTGAGTCTCTCTCGAAAAACAATCAAATATCTAAATGTGAAGATCAGTCTCTAAAGTGGTCTCATCTCATTTGCTCTTGTCTGATCTTGCTTTGTGCCCAGGTGAAGCCTCCACGCAGATTCTGGTGAAATCACGTGATAATCTCAGTGTTACCTTGCCCATGGTGGTTTTGCTGCCAGTTTGACTTCACAGCATTTTGAAGATGTTCCCAAAGTTGGATAACATGAGGTAGGCTGAGAAATGGAAGACTCCCTGTGAGAACTGCGGGATTCAAGCCAGCATTGTACTTTAGACCATCTATGAATCAAACGCATTATCCAGAGCATTGTCAATTGCACTCTAATCTCGTGATAAAATATTACAGTTATGACTGGAGTAAATGAGAGTATAATAAAGTTTAGAAGTAGGAATGGTACACTGCTCAGCATAGTTCTTCTCCACCCTAAATGGCAAGCAAATATTCTTTATTATATTCTTTATTTTTTATTATATTTTGTGTATTTCAATCAGCACGTTGCAAAGAGACTGATTTTGGTGGTGCTGATCATGTCCATGTCTCTGATTTTTAGCACAGTGACTGAGGCAATGAGACCCCCATTATTTTTCAGTGATTGATTATTCCTCGTTGACAGCAGTACAAGAAACTTTTAAGCATCACCTTTTCCCCGTTTGCTCGGCCGTAGCAAGAAAGAATTTAAGAGAAGAGTCAGATCTTCAGATCTTGCCACCCTTGAGACTCACAGCGAGTCAGCTTAACTGCACAGAAAGGCGGAATTTTATTTTACTTTACACCGAGCTACAGCCTTAATACAAAGCTCATACCTCAGAGGAAGGGGTGTGGGTTTGCAGGGGAGGATGTGAACTGTATGTATGCAGACTTTTTTTTTCTTTCATTATTTTAATTTTTTAAGAGTTTTGCATTTGATGAATGAGCCATTCATCATCGTAAGTTTGCCACATTCCTGGCTGATTTGTCAGGTGCTAACTGAGAATTTCAGAACTGAAAGCTTATTAGGTTACAGACCCTTTATATAAATCAATTCTTATAAAATTGTTTCAGAAAACTACTGTCCTGTAGATTCAAAATTAATTAACACCTTCCAATTAATTAGATTTCTGAAAATATGGTGAGGTGGGCAAATTGTGCTGTACTGTATTATATGAAGCCTAAGTGATTTAACTGTTCAGTCTCATGTGAAAGAGAAAACTGAAAAAAAAGAAAAAGCAGGAAAGTTATGTGCTACTTTTCTACAATAACTTATTTCTTTTAATTTGTAAAAAAAAATAGTTGCTTGTTGATTCTTATGGCCCCTGAAGCACTGTAGTGGGCAGAATTCAAAGGAAAGCAGACAATATTTTTATTCTGCACCATGTTCCTCTTTTTGTTTGGCTTGTTAGTAAATAATGTGGGTACAGATCAGGGTTAGCACATTTCCAACACAGCATTGAAACCTCCCTCATGAGATGGGTCTGGGATTTTGGAAAGGGAAGGAGCACCAGATGGTATTCATTAGTGTCCACTCAGATAATAGCAGAGCCACGCATTGCCAGTAGGCCTTGAGACATGAAATAATAAATCTTCCTTGTTACTCTGTAATTAACTGTTAAAATGTTAAGTGAGGTCTCGTTGGATGCTTTACAAGAGATTTAGAATATGGGTAAAAGAGTTTGGATGTTTTCTCCCAGTTACTGCATGAAATCTTGACTGGTGGGTGGCTGAAGTGAAGATTTGAGGCACCTCACAGAGGGTGGCAGAGGATTAAATAAATTAATTACCCTTCACTGTACCATTGGTGTTTAGGGATACTTTCCTGCAGAGGCTGCAGTTGGGATGGCCTTAAACCCTCTTGTGAGAGAATCTATCAGCAAGGGCTTCTCCAGCACAACTTGTCTGTATCAGTGCAAGGTTCAATAGCTCATTTTTCCAATAATAGGTCACTTTGTTCCCACACATGTTAACCACAAAGTTCATTTTCTCCTTTCTGGTTGCATTAGAGACGCGAGGCAAACTTCCCAACAAATGTAACTGACTAATGTTCAAAATCTGGTGTGAGGGAGTTGAATTTTCATAGCTTAATTAGTGTCAGCAGGTTGCCAATTAATTAATGGAATTCTTTTGTGCTATCTCCAGCTGTATTTAATTAGACTGGTTTTAGAGGAAAGAAGGCTACTGTATGAATTCATCGAGGTGATGAAGCTTCTTTCGGAAATTGTGCTTTACACCTTGTTAAAGGCGTTTGGTTTCCTTTCAAATTCTAAATTCTTCACATTCTGCAAATGAGGACAGAGTGTTCTGTCAGCAAATAAGTGGTTAGCAAGGTTATTAGCTTTCTGATACGACAGGGAAGTATTTCTGGATTACAGTGTTTTGGACAAACCATTGAAGTTCACGAGAGAAAAAAAAACCAACAGTGTGAGTAATAAAAAATGCGTTTGTTAAGATCCAAGTTAGATGCTGGTATAATCCAACCTAAAAAGATGGCATTTTAGAAGAGGTCTGTAAAAAATTACAGCAAGGAAGACCAGATCTTTCTTTTGTTAATTTAAAAGACTTAAAAATATATAACCTAAAAGAAATAGCTATGAGTTAAAGTTCTGCACAAGTCAAGGCTTATTAGAAACGTCTGAATAATTATATTGTTGGATTTATAGTAACAGAATTTGTATCTTATGATAAAATTAACTTCTAGTACCTGTCCATAGTTCACAGTTGGCCTTCCAGTAACTCCCAGCACACCCATATTAAATATAGTGATTACTGTCAACTTTGTTTAAAATAGAAAATATATTTAAAACAAGCAACAATTAAAAACCACAGCAACAAACAAAAAAACAGAACCAAAAAATACAGAAAATTCACTAACCAACCAAAAAATGGCAGAAGAAAATAAAATGTAAGAACTTTTTATTCTTGGTAATAAAGTAACGATTATCACAAACATCCTTCTTTTCATAATTTTCTAACAAATTTAAGCACCAATTTTCTGCATTTTCCTCCTTCTTACTTAAGCACCTTTATGGTTATTCCAAGTCACCGTAAATGGAAGAGCCCACCCTGGAAATTGATAACAAATGTGGAATATTTCAACACGTCAGTGGAGAAAAGATTTCATACATCAGAAAAAGGCATCATTTTGTGCAAGTTGAGAGCCGTTTTCAAACACAAGGGTACTTAACTCCTTTTTGTTTTTTATTGAAAAGTGATAAATCAAATTGGTGTGAGTGAAAATACAACTCGGCGTTTACAGAAAATTAAATTTAAGGTGTAGCTGTATTTCCTTTCCCAGACTTAACTGTGCATCACCACCCTGTGAACTGCGAACTAGGAGTGGGATATTTATCCAGCTGAAAGCCTGCAGAGGCAAAAGGGAGCTCCTAATCTGACAATCACGACATAAACAGCCTCAGATCAAGGTTCAGATACTACATTTAAGGGATATGAACACAAGTCTGCCTGTGCCTACTCACACATGCATGGAGAGATCCCAAATCAGAATGGGTTTTATTGGTTTTGCCAAATTGTTTAACCTGCATGGAGGAAAAAGAGCCATTCCACTGTAGAAAGTGCCTTTCCATATTTATGTATCGATGTTAATCTCTGCAGGATCGTGCCAAAACATTATTGTTTAAAAAGCCTGGGCACAGCTGGGAGCAGCTATTTACTTCCTGTGCATTTTGTGATGATCTTGTCAGTTCATCACAGAGTTCCTTGGGCATCTCCATCCAGGTGCACTCAAATTGCAGTCACTGCAAATTATATCCTTACCTTGGCAAAGCCTCCTTCCTTTACCAGCACAAGGACTCCAGCTAACTAGAAAATTCACTCCACTGATTTCTTTTAAATTAAACAATACAAGCATTGAAGATATTATTTATATCTCTTAGCGAGGGAGAGCAGTGGAAGGAACACGCTGCATGACTGAATCCAGTTTCCTACTGGTGCAGTCAGGCATAGGAAAGGGATTGTAAAATAAATTGATCAAGCTACATCTCAAAAGCAGTCAGGATCTGTATGTTGCCTCTGCTGCTTCAGAAGGCTGGAATGCAGCTCCAGAACAACATAGCCCAAGGAACTTTCATTTCGCTTCAATTTGTTCATGTACTCATTGACCTTCACTTGTCTCACTGCATTCTAGAGGATCGTTGCAGTTCTTGCTTTATGGAATCCCACATAGCTGCTTCTCCCTTAAAAACGTCACTTTTTAGGCCTCTTTCATATCTCTGTCAAACTCTTTCCTTCTGTGTTTCGAAGTGGGATGCAGCAATGTGAAAATGGCTGGAGCAGAAGGGTGTGGTTTAATTCCTCCTTATTGTTCACTGCTCCAAATGCTGTCAGAGCTCCCTCTCCAGTGTTACTACACAGAGCCCTTAAAAGCCATTGTTTTCAATTAGGTGAGAAAATCATTACGTTTGGACTTAATTCAAAAGCCATGTGTGTGCAAAGGAAACAAAACTTTCAGGTGCTGCTCATCACGATTCCTATAACGCTGGCAGCCCTTCCTTTGCCAATGGTGTTGTGGTCACAGGTAGGCTGATGCAGCTCTGCCGACTGCAACCGAATTGATCTTGCTTAGGCCAGCACTTAATTTGGCTTTCTGCTGCAAAGGTCTAGGAACAGAGTAGAGTGCTAATAATGTATCCACTAAATCTGTTCTTTATAGTTCAGTGGGGAGGTAGTTGACTATTTTATTGTGAGAAAGACTTATACTTAAAAGTTAAGGAGGCAGTGATAGCTTTTAGGCCTCACATTTAAGTAAAATCCACCTCTTGGCATTTATTTGTTTTATGTTATAACTTTATATGCTCTAGAAATAAAGGCTTGTTAATATATACCTAGTTAGAGAGAGAGAGGTGGCTTATCTAAGCACATATTTTGTTCTCATTTTAAGATAGAGTTGAATCTGAAAAGCTGTGTGGCTTCTTAGAAACCTTGTTGGGTTTTTTTAGAAAGTTTTAGAGCAGAATCACTCAGTGCTGCCTGTGCCTGACGCTGCCTTTATTACAGTGACTATGAGGTTGTGTTTTTGGATCTCAATAAAGATTATGGTGGTTGTTTTATCTTTATTACTAAGTCACGGAGTGCTATTTCAGTCCCTGTGTTTGGGAATCATGCAGAAAACTGTGAATTACAGGGGAGCCAAACTGGAGTTTTCTGTGTAAAACAAAGATAATTTTTTTTCAAAATGGGGGAAGAGCAAAAAATCTGTAAAGGGCGAAAATCTGCTCATGCTACTATTGTGAAGAGCTGCTTGGATAAAGAAACATTAAATGTCTTTCCAGATGGTCACTGCTTTCCTGTGCTATTTGCATGTTTTACTTTGACTGTCCTACCCACAGCAGTGAAATAAGAGTGTGTAAAGGTCTGAGGCTGAGCATTTCCTCATTATAAGAACCAGCTGAAGTAATGCAGCCCACAAAAGCAAAACAGGAGAGGGATTCACTTAAAGGGTTGTGTATCAGAAGGCTGGGGCTGTTTATTGGTGATATTTCCATCAGGGATGATTTATTTCCTTTGCAATTCCTGTCTGCTTTGGCAGTGGGTATAAAACCTGCTCATAATCTGAGAGTCCAGTGACTTCCCCATCAGAACACTTGGTGCATCAGGACAGATGGCTCCACATTATCTCTCTATTGCCTATTTTAATCTCTGAATCAAACATAAATGCTGCTTTTTTATCTCCTGTGAGATTAAGTGAGAGAATTCAGGTCTTTCTTCTCAGCAGAGACGTTATTTTTGTGCATGGTTATCACAGCAGTACTGGGCTTCCTTAGCATATCCTGTCTTATCTTCCTAAACATTGGTATTTTGACTTCATCACTACCACTAAATGGCAACATATACTAATATAAACTTGAACAGGCCATCAGTAATGTTCTTAAAGAGATTTGATGAAATTTGTTTCAAACTCAGTCAAGCCAAAAATAAAAAATAGCAATAGGATTGAAGCTATATTAAATATACAAAACTGTGAATTCAATAACTTGCCTTTTAAAAATGAAAGAAAAACAAACTCCAAACTTCCCTTTACTGTTATAAAATTCTCAGAAGCTGCATTAAACTGGCTTTGTACGTACATGGTCTATTCTGAGTTGCAGCTTTTCCACAGGTGGCAGAGTTTCAAACCAAAAATGGAAGCAAATGGTCTCTCCCTCTACACTCTTTATACATATTGGTGACAAACGTGATAAATTGGATTTTTATGTGGTAAACTGCTCTTTCCTCTGCATGTTCTGGATGCATTCTGTGCAAAACTACAAATAATGTAAAAGAAAAAAAAAAATCCAAGTGCTGCCAAATAACAACTTTTGATTTTTGTGCTTGATTGTGAGTGGTTTCCTTCCTCCAAAATACAAAATCTCCTTCCCAAATGTCACACAGACTGTTTGGTCTTTTAGCTCCAAACCTGTCACATTTGTATTTCCTTCTACCTGATGAGATTCAGGCTGCCAGATTTTGCAAATATGCTTGAACAAGTGAAAAAGAAGCCATACAGAAAAGACTGCCTATTGAAGAAAGCAGATCAGGAGAATCACACCTCTAATCTGACTAAAAGATCCACATGAGAGGCATTTTCCATCAGTATTAAGGAACTAAACTGTCTCAAAATACAGAAGGTTGCAGCTCTATCGTGTGCACTGAAACTAGATGAACAAAATAACAGTAAAGTGCTTTCCACTGGTTCTAAAATGCTGTTTGGCAAACACTGCTAGTCAGAGTAAAGCTGTTGAGATGCATTATTTCCCCCCCCTTTTTTTTTTTTTTAGCCTAACTGGTTCACCAACTTTCAGTTTACTTCTCACTTTGTCTTGCAGGAGAAGTGAGCGATGAATTTCTGTGAGTCCCTGCAGGCAGCAAGACCTGGACCAGAACAGTGCCTGTGGCTGTTCCAGGCTGCTCCTGGTCGGGCTGTTGCTCAAAATTTCATATTTCCTCATGGTCCCCCTGCTCCTCTGGGCTTTTCAGCATCCTACACACTTCCTCTCCAAGTTTTTCCTGCTCTTCATCCATCCTTCCTCACTGGTCCCTCCACTGCCTCCATCCCCCGTGGAGATCAGCTTGTCAGTGATTTGGTGGCATGTGGGGATATTTAATGGCACCTTTCCGTGTGCAGGTGTTTGAGATGATAATTCCGCTCTTTCAGTGGCTTCTGAACGGAGGCACGTAACTTTTAAAAGTGCCTTCAGCAAGTTTTGACTGGTTACAGTGTTGTAAGATGGATGAATTGCTCCTGAGCTTCAGAAAACAGGTGCCTTTTATTTTTTTGTCATCTGGTCCTCCAGCTTGGAGCCAAAGTGCTGCAGACTCATCTATCTGGAAAAAGGGAATATGTGGTGATGTAACAAATGAGGCAGTGCTCAATCTAACCATGAGTTTTATGGGTTTCATGCAGATGAGCACTAACCTGTGTTTCATGAGTCATTAATACCTCAGTTCTGAAGATCTGCTCATGTGACTTAATTATACAAATATATATATATATAGTCTCAGTCTGGTAAAGAAGATAAAAAAGAGGAGGTTCATGTGGTGTGGATAACTTGGGATCATTTGAAGTGACAGAGAGAGGTTCTTGTGCACAGACCCCGCCTTGCCAGGCTGGAGTGAGGGGGTGAAAAATTGAGGGGCTGCGCTTCTGGGAGCATTTGCTTTTTGTTGCATTAATAAGCCCTTTCAACTTGCAAGACAAGTTGCAAAGGTTATTGAAAGAAAATGTTGGTCCTGATTTGTGGCTGCTGACTAAGTAGATTTCTGTCTGTGTATTGGAGTTTCCATTAGTGTCAAATTTTTAAATTTAAATTTTATAGCCTACATATTTTGTCCCTGAGAATTGCAGTCGGTTCTTTGTAACAAATAAAATCGCAGGAAAATAACTTTGCTTTTTCACAGATCATAGATTATTGAATTGATGCTTTAACATGAAAATTTAGCATTTAAGATGTATGTTATTACTGTCATTTGGGTTTTAAAGAAATTTCTCAAGAAGTCCTTTCACTTTAAAACTGCCTGAGTGCTTTACACTACACAGAATAAAGTAAATCTAACTTTGAACTATTGAACAGCAGGACAAAACCTGCCCATTAATAGACCGAGGAAATGATTGGGAGAAAAATGGAGTAGCTGAGTTTAGAGAAACTTGTACTTTTTTTCTTAATGGGCAGTTTAACTGCCAATTGATCGGTCATTCAGCATTACAGTAAATGGTCAATGAAATATATAATGATGCAAGACTGCTCTTTAACAGGACTAAACCTTGCAGCAATCAGGAATGCTTAAGGCAGAAAAATACAGACAGAGCAAATTTCTCTCTGTGCTTTATTAAAAAAAAAAAAAAATAAATAAAAGGAGCAACAACAGCCTTTCAGGCAGGTAATCTATGGTATTCCTCATCGTGGTGGTGGCACACTTGCTCATGAAATTTCCATTTTGTGCTTTTGTCTTTTGATTGTTTATTTCATGCCAAAGGATTTTTTACTGTTGGATTTTAGTCAAACTTGACTGCTAGAGAATGGCTGAGTTCTTAAGGTCTTGAGCTCACAAATCTCTAGGGACTTGCTTACCTGGTTTTATACCTGGGAGCTTGAATTAGCTATCCAGATGGGTGAAACTAAAAATATTGGTACGAGTTGCGATATTAATTCCTGCAGTAACACTTAGGTGGGCTAAGACTGATTGCAGGGGAGAATTTCTATTTTTATAAATGGAAAAAAAAATTGTTATCAGAAGGAAAACTTAGATCTTAATCAACTAAAAATCAGAGAACAAAACTGTCTTATTTCTCAGCAAAACCATGTTATCATCAGTCCTTTGGCTGGTGGCATTTGCCAGCCTGAATGAGAAATAATGGCAGAACAAACAGGGTTTTTTTTTTTTCTTTTCCTTGCCTGGGGTGTGAAATGTGCCATTATAGGATGTGTCAGTGTGAAAGGGTTAACATTTACCTAATTTATGATGTGTGAAAATAGACACCTCCCGGCAGAGCTGGAATGGTTAGAGAAGAGTCTCCCAAGAGCAGGGTTCAGGAATGTTTGCCCCTCTTTCCTGACTCAGCTGCTCTGGCACTGAGTACACTCTTTGGAGGGTTGGTAAATATTTGGCTTTTGCGTTGTGACCTCCCCTTTCCAGCGAGAAGGGAAATACAAAGGCTCATCTTCAACACACTCTCAAGAGATCGGGTGGAGTGACGGGCACCACTTCCCTTTTGTTTCCCAAAAAACTTGCGGTGAGTGAAATTGCTCTTCTCCACAACGTGACCTAACGATCCTGGGAGGCCGAGAAAGTCATAACCTACACAGAAAAGCAGCTTTTGGCAGGAGACAGGTGAGTGACTCTGATGCACCTTCCATTGACAGTTTTGCTCTTCAGGAAGGCTCGGATTTCTGGGCATTATCTACGTATTGCTGGGCAAACTTTCCAGCGGGGTTGGAAGGGTGAGAGAAGTTCTGTGTCTCTGCAGTCTCAGGTATGAGAGCTGTACACGACCAGCCCAACTGGCTCTTACAGCAGGTGCAAATAATGGATTTAATATTCAGGTGCTCTGCAAAATGTGCAGAGGAGTTTGGAAATTGCAGTATTAAACAAACTAATTATGGTAGCATTAAAAACTCTTCTGCGTGCACAGCTTTAATTAAATTTGATTTTGTACCTCACAGAGCTGTCTCTGGGCTTTGTGAAGAGTAGTAGTTCTGGCATTGATTAAGACTGAATGTGATTAACATTAATTATTGATTAAACTTCCCCATATCTTCATATAGTATCAAAGAGAGATTTATTGATGAACTCTGAAAGGTCTCACAACTGTGGTTATTATGCTGTAATTCCTTTTGGCTACAGCCAAAGTGGAGCATTCACAAGATACCTCTATTCCTTTGGAAGCTGAGTGTAAAATCCATCTCCTCAACATTATCAGCTCAGGTACTTTAAATAGTCTTGAAATATCCATCTTTACTGAAGCAGAAGGTTGTGTTGTGGGGTGTTTGGAATTATTTTAGGGGTGAGAGAGGAGGGAAATGAAGCAATGTAGACACTGGATCAGGACACAAACCTGAGATACAGGAGAGGCAGTTCTGAAAATATGTCTGGAATAGAAAATTCCACAGCATTTCCGGCAGTCTTGTGGCTCTCTTAGTGATTGGCTTCAAATATATTCTGTTGGTTTTTTAACACCTTGCCGGTGTTAAAAAAAAAGGCATCAGAAAATACTTTGCCTTTGACAAAGCATCATATTGCAGCAAAAAAGAAAAGCAATTCAAGATGACTGTATGAATAAATGATGCTCGAGTGAGAAAAATACTATAAAATTGATCTTCTGGACCTTTGGGAATTGGAATGATTGTTACATTGGATTGTTAATTATGGAAGTCTGTTTTAGAATTCTGTCTTCAAATAAATTTTCATCAATTGTAATTTTTCAAAGGAAGTGAAACAGCAATTTACGACCTGTTCAGATTAATTGATCTGCATATTTATCAACTATCCCCTGTGCTTAGTAAACATTCAAATGATGTCTTCTGAATGAAACAAAGAACAATAGTTCTGGTAAATAAAGGAAGATGCAACAGTGAGATAAAGAAGACGTTGCTTTAAAAGGGTGATTGTATGACCAGTGCAGCTTCAGGCACCGAGCTCCAGATGGGAATTACAGATCCAAACAAGAGGGGAGGGATAATGGTGAGACTGGCTCAGGGGGAAAGAAACATCCCTCTCCTGCTGGCTGCCCTGGTTAGACAATTTTGGAGTGGTATCCATGACCTTCTCTATGCTTTCTATAGGAAACTCATCACCCAAATTACTGAAATTCCACAATATGAATGTTCTCCCCAAATGGGAATAAACATACAACTAGGAATTTTGGACTGTTTTCCAAGTGTGTTAATTTTCCTGCTCTTTAGATGGAAAAAAAAAAAAAAAGTTAGTGATTTTGAAGTTGGCTTGTTTGTTTTTCCTTGGGAAAAGCCAGAAAAATAGAGAAAAAGGTAGCTCTAACTAGCATTGCGTAAAGCAGGACGATTACCATCTTTCAAAAGTATCTAGATAATGAAATATTTCTTTGGGAACAAGTGTATCAGCACTGGCAAAACATAATGTACTTGCTACACCCATGGAAGGTCACCAGCACGCTGCTGTACCTGCTGAGCTGTGGTATTATTTTAATTGGGTTTTGCCCACTCATCTGCATGAGCCGTTCACAGAACACGCCAGAGAACCTGTGGCTTTGACTCTAAACCAGACTCCCCACACAGCACAATTAAAGCTTGCGTTAATCCCGGTGTAGGACACGGGATTTTGCGACAGCTCACGGACAGACACAGCTGGGCACTTGACACTGAATACTTGCAGTCAAATATTCTTTATTTATGTTGAAGGTACTCAGAGAAAAGCAGTGTAGGCCTGTGTGACTTGGCCAAACTGGGCCATTGAGTTCAGAACTGAGGCATTCAAAAGGTGAATTATTTGTGCACTTTATTTTCTCCAGTTTTTTGCCTCTGTTCCATATGAAATGATTGATGTGCAGAACTCACATATGAGAAAAAAAATGTTTGCCTTTACTTTGGATCCATCCTTGGAAATTGAACAGCAACCCCACATTCCCTTTTCCATCAGCCCAGGCTGTAGCCAGTTCCTCCTTCTCTGTGTCTTTCATTTCTCTGTTGCACAATGAAATTTCCATTTTTCGTGCTCCTGTTTTTTTGGGGCTTTTGATCACGAGGAGTTATTTCAGAAGGAGGTGTTCATCAGGTGTGTTGGAGGCCTTGTAGTAATATTTCAGGTAAAAAGTGTGTTTCTCAATCTGACATTGTAACATCAGGGGTGAGATTCTTTGCATGAAATCTCTAGACAATTATTTTATATTTCTGTAACTGGTTTTAACTTCGATAAACAGAATTGTGAAAAAAAAAAGTGGTTGGGGTTTTTTTAAAAAATTCTTTTCTTAAATCTTCTGCAAGTTGGCAATAAAGAATTGTGTTTTACTTTTCAGCATTTCTGACTTGATTTTCCACGTCAGCATAGCAGCATTAGCCATCTTTCTGCACTTGAGCCATTCTTTAACCTATTTTTGAGCATTCTGTAAACTGCAGAAATAGATCCTTTGATAGCAATAGCACCCATGTATGTGTATGTTAAGCGCTAAAAGTGAATTATTTTTCCTGATACATTTTTATGTACATTTAAAACAAATTTCATACTCTGAATTGAAGGTGCCTTAACAGGAAGGACACGGGAACATCCATCAATTCTGCTGCTGGCCTCTTTGTTTCCTACAGCTTTCCCTTGTTAAAGTGGGACGTAGCTTTTGGTTCTCTGTGTAATTAATGAATAAATGATATCAAGTAATTCGCTGAGTTGAGACCCTCAAAGACAGTGTTTCTTGATAATAGGAATTTCTTAAAATTATGTGGCCACTGTTTTATAAGTAGAGATAGAAGTGCAGATGAGAATAGAGGAGATGAAGGGTTCTTTGTTAGGGAATAGCTACGAATAATGAGATAACACTATCTGATGGCTTAAAGGATTACTGTGTTAATCTGTGTCCCTCTGAGACAGGGTTTTTGTGCCTCCCAAGGTAAGCAGTGTTGTATTGGATCTGGGCACTTTGCAGGAATGCCAGAAACACCACCTCCTTCAGGCAGCAGCGTGTTCTCAGCTAAAATGTGCAAAGAGCCAGAGCTCTGGCACTCCGGGCAGCTGGAAGCAGCACGGGATGAAATGTGTGTGCAAGGTAAGGTAATGCATCAGCTCACTCCTGAAGAGCCTCTGTTAGGGTTTGCGAGCAGCGCCATGAGCCCACAGCTATTCCAGCAGGGAATACTGGCAGTCTGCAAACCCAGGGGCACAGTGTGACAGATTTAAACAGAAATGTAAAGCATTTTCTCTCAAAAAAACCCTCGTGTGAGGTGGAAAGTACGAATGTATCAAATATTTTAACTGCTGAAAGCTCTAGCGAGCTGATGTTCCCAGGCAGGCTTTTTGTGTATCAATGAGTGCTTCAGACAAAGGAAAACCAGAATGGACAGGTTTAGCTTGGAGACCTGGAAATAATTATATTCCAACCAGTCTTAAGAAGGAACATAGAGAGTATATTAACAATGGATCACGACATAGATTCTGGCACTTAGATGTAACTGCTCATGTAAATTACCAGAAGCAGGTTTTGTGATCCTCTAAGTTTTGTATAGTCATTCACAGCTCATTAAACCTTCAGCGGTGCTGTCATTCTCTAAATACAAAGGTAGCTTGGGAACTGCATAATTGAAGTGTTTTAGACAGACTGCTGTAGCTAAATTTCTAAACACTAACCACTTCACGTGTGGTTCTGTGGAATAACGGGTAGTGCAGATAATGAATGAGATCCCAGGGCACCCCTGAAGCTTTGGCCTTTTTATTGAACCTCGTAGACCTTCCCAGTGTTTGAGCCTTTGATGTCAAAGCGTTGTGGCTACTGAAACAAACTGTGGTCCTGCTGTCCTGCCAGTGCTTGGGTTAATATCATAAGTGTATTATCAGAATTTGATGTCGTGGTCATTTGGCAGTAGAGTTAAAAGCAGGTGAGTATGGGGGGCCGCTTAGTGACATCCTGATAACACCTGAGCCTGGGCCCAAACACAGTGTGGAATTAATATTAGGGAACAACTTAACTGTCAGAACAAGCAAACAATAATTAGATAATTTATTTTGTATCAAACTCTTAATTAACCAAGAAAACGCCTTTATGTACGTGATTGCCTGCTCCTGTCTGCTTTGCTTCTCAGCTGCCGACCAGTTTGTACTGGGGAGCCTCGCCCACCCGACACAATCTCCCTCCGGATCCCGTGTCCTAAATGAGCATCAGCACCCACCATTGCTTCCCTGTCAGCCCTGGCACACTTTCTCGGGAAACGAGGATGGATGACAAGACACTGATTCCTAATGAGGTGAGAAGTGGCCACAGGTAGCCCACTGATTCCTAATGAGGTGAGAAGTGGCCACAGGTAGCCCCGCGTTCTGTGAGTCGGACGCTTTAGAGGGGTGTTAGCACTTCACCTTCACACTGACAAAGCCACGCGGATTCTTGACCTGGGAAGGGTCTAACCCACCTAATTTGAGAATTTTTATCCCGAATTCTTTTGTGCTTGTCTGACAGAAAATACAGATGTCATGTGTTTAACGAAACCCTCAGAGCTGCTGCCTTGACTTATTCCAGGTTGCCTCACCCTCACTGTTCCTTTAGTCCTTCACTACAGCTCTGACAAATGTAATAGGAGAAGCTATGTTTTCAAGGACTTTATCTCCCCTTTCAGTCCTATTGCCTGGTCCCTTGATTGCCTGTGTTGCATAAATATTAATTCAGTGATAATCTCTCTTTTGGTTTGAACTAATTAGTTTCTCTCCGAGTTCTCTCTAACACAGGTGTGATTCTGGGAATCCCTTGCTGCAGGGACTTCTCCCATTCAGACTGTCCCTTCCCTGGGACGCCGCTGTGACAAGCTGCCCACTCCCAGGAAACTCCCGTGCTCTGGAGCTGCGTAAAGCAAACCTGGCATTGTAGGGCACAGATACCTTTTCGTGCTCTGGAGCTGCGTAAAGCAAACCTGGCATTGTAGGGCACAGATACCTTTTCGTGCTCTGGAGCTGCGTAAAGCAAACCTGGCATTGTAGGGCACAGATACCTTTTTTCAGGTGGGCTGCAGCACAGTTCTCACGTCGTATTAAATCTCACTCATTAAAAACCCCACAAAACCCCACATGAGACCCCACGGTGTGAAAGCTCTGAGGAATCCGGGGGACTCGGCACGAGGTGTCTGCAATCTGTGATTCACTCCCTCGATAGCAACAAAATTAGCACTGCAGACAGAACAGTGAAGTTTCTTACAAGGTCCAGACTAAAAATACTCTTTCTATATGTAGTTACTGGCTGTGACTGTTCTCTGGTCGCAGATGGAATAACGGGGTTTTTCCTTTTCCCGGGAGAACATATGTTTGTGTTCCTGAGCTTTCTGCCCGTCACCTCCTCTCGCTCTACTTGCAGCAGGTTCTGGGCACTCCTCATGTGCAGTGAGGTGTCCCCAGAGTGATTTTGTCTTCCAGGTGATGACTTTGCTTGATTTTACCCACCATGCTCATGTAGTTTAAGCACCTAAATTTGCAAGTTCGTTGTCTGCTTCCCTGGATCTAAGACAGTGCTGCTGTTCAGGAGAGTTTTGTTCTCCCTCCTAGCATCAGCCTGAACTGGAGCAGCTGGGCAGAAAACAAACGAGGCTGAATAAAAATGGATGTGACCATGAATATTTGAGCTCAGTGGCCACACCAGGATCAGAAGCAGCACCGGAGAAAGGGTGGGAGGCAGCAGGAGCGTCAGGGCCAAAAGCAAGGTCACTGTGACCGCC
Source organism: Eulacestoma nigropectus (assembly GCA_013397775.1). Lineage (NCBI taxonomy): Eukaryota > Metazoa > Chordata > Aves > Passeriformes > Eulacestoma > Eulacestoma nigropectus. The sequence goes on from VZTE01002857.1 coordinate 1,246,079, forward strand.
CATGGCACGGGCAGCTGAAGCTGATTGTGCAGCCGTGGGGTCAGGCTCTGGAAAAAAGGAGTTAGGGGCTTTGGAAAGAGAAATCCTTGCCCCTAAAGCGTTCCACGTCTATTCAGAATTCCTTTGCTCATATTTTTTTGCAATGTATGTATCCCAAAGTACTTCACCGTGGTTGTAACAGCGTTTTCTGAAGTTTTCAGTGCTTGAACAAAGCAGGGCGCGCTCCAGTGGTGCTGCTCCGTGCTTTAATTCTGCATTTAGTCCTAATGATAAAATCTTTCTCTCCTAACTCGGAGCAGGTTTTTATATGTGAGAATGTTCTTGTTTTCCATTGCTAGTCAATGCAGTGTATTGTTTGTCTAATTAATGTAATTATTGCTAATTATGTAATTACTGTAAATACGTGTAATCAGTGATTCTAATTTGTAATTACAGAATTTTGATGTTTATTTGTGTGAAAGGGCTTACAAAACTTAGAAGAAAAATTGGTCACATACAGCAGGTAATTTAAAAAAATTGTAAGAACGAAATTGCACTTTTTTTTTTTGCCAACTGCCAAAAGGAAATTAGTTCTCATTATTTACTAATTGGACATGTTTGGTTTTTTTTTAAATAAAAGGTAATAATTACATTACAGACGCCTAAAACTAATTTTCTATCCTCTTATGGTATAGCTTAAATGAGTTAGCAAAATATTGGATTAGTAGAGTGTAGGTGCCAAATTTAACCTGCAATTACAGTGGCCACTTGAAACAAAATTATAGCACAAAAATTCTAACCAGAAAAAGATAAAAATGCTTTTGCTAAACTCCTTTTCCCCCATCCCACTATAAGAAGTCGGTTATTTACAGAGAACTGGCTACTGCTTTCAAGGCAGGCATAAAGCTTCTGCTAGGGAGAGTGTAATTACCCAGCGGAGAGAAAAAGTCAGATGGAAATTAACTTCTTACCATCTGCATATCATGAAATACTTGGCCTATTTGTATATTCTCAGTTCTCCTCCTTCCCCATCCGTGGAAACCAGAGGAATTCCTGCAGCCTTAAAACTCTGCGCGGGTCTCTTTAAGCAGGGATCAATAGCTTTGGGTTTCCATCCAATTTTTGTTTATTTTTGTTATAGCTGCTGGTTGCTGATATTTATATCTTCTTGTTTTGTCAGAGAGAATCTGTTCAAATTGTTTGCATTTTTTACTTGTTAGCCAAACTGGAAGTTAAAGAAGCCTAATCAAATCCATCCTCACTGCATTTTCCATTTCCAAGTAAAAAGTAATCAAAGGAACCTCTCCCTCTAGTTGTCTTTTGTGTCATGGACTACTTCACATGAGATAAAGTGGGATCTTTCATACCTTTTATTTTTAGTTATTTGTAAGAAAAGAGAAGGAAATAATGAGCTAGATGTGCAGCTGTGAATTCATGGGGATGAGGATGCTTGTTCCTAATATCCCAATGATGGGAGCACTAGGTTAAGGTGGGGGAGACACAAATTCAGATTTCAAATATTGGTCTGGCTGCTTAGGCTTTAAAAGAGAGAATCTTCAACTCTCCATGTTGAAGCTGTTTCATTCTGCATATTTCCATCTTCAAAGAGAGGGGAAAAGCTCTGGCTGTAGCTGGCGATTAGGGCACTCTCCAAATTTCTGTGTTTGCAGTGCAGTGTGCGTTTATGCTGGGGTTTTTTTCCAGTTTTTTAAAATTCTGCTTTCTGTCCAGTTTAATTCCATAAAATGTGTTATTTTTTTCAGGAAAATCAGCTTCAAAACGTATTTCTTTTTTATTTTTTTGACAATTTTTTTTTTCCTGAAAGTGGATGATTTCTAGTTCATTTCAATTCCATTTCCAGAATTTATTCAAGGGTCATTTTTTCTAGGCCTTAATATTATAAAAATATCTAAGCTTACCCAAAACTCTTCTAATCTCCAAACAGATATGCTTGGGGTTTTTTAGTAGTGGTTCTTGGTGCCAATAAAATAACACAGGCATTTATAGTAGTGTTTAATGTATGTTATGCTAAACACATACATAATCCAATTGGGCATTGAGATATTAATCATACATACGCCGAATACATGATTTAGTATAATTTTGCATTATAACCAGTAGTTGAAATGGTAGTTTAAGTAACCTGGAAAAATGCTTTTTACCTTGAATCCAATTCCTGAAATAGCTCTATAAGGTATATAGAGGTAGAGTCTCGCTGTGCATTCCCTCCTGTAATCTGTACATTTTTATTGTCCTTAACATGAGAATTTCTTCAGATCGGAGGGAAAAACTTTTCTTAGATATAAAAAAATGATGTAAATCAGGAGAGCTTTTAAGTAGGAATTCACAAGAATGAAAATCTATGTGAAATACATTTAGCTTCGTGGATTTAAAATGGCCATTTTGAGCTGAAACAGCAAATTTGGAAAAGACCTATCCTCACGAATCCTGGGCAAGGTTTTTCTTTTCCCTATCCCTTTGCGTTTGACAGATACAGATTTGTGTACCTGTCTCCACACCCCTGTGCCTCCTTCTCACCTCCACTTCTCACCTGCTCAGCTGTGATCTGCATTTAACCATTAATTCCAAAGTGCTCTTATTCTCACCTTTCCCCCTTCCTCAGGAATCTTTGCAAAACAAGGCTTTGTGCGGCTTTGGAAGCCTCTAAAGACACTTTTAAAATACCATTGTTGCTAGCAAAAAATATTTGTTTTCCTGCTATAGGCAAAAGTTGAGATTTGTTTTTATTATTAATTGTCGGTGCTTTATTGGCAATTATTTTGCCTGATCTGTTTCTGTTAGAATAATAGTTAAATGCTTGTGTTAAAACATACTGTTTGACCTTTCCAAAATTCTGTTTGCATCTATCTCCATGAATTCACTATGTTCACTTCAGGCCTTACTTGTACAAGAATAAACAAAGACATTTGGGGGGAACGTGATTTTACAGATGAGGCCAAAATTTAGACCAGCAGCTACGCCTGGAGAAGTGGCAAATGTTGTGTAACTGCAAATTCCAGTTGAGGGACAGCTCTTACAGTGAAGATTTAACAGGCAGCGCAGTTAAATGGAAATATCCGTGTGTGGGAAAGGATGTTTCTCTTAAAAAACAAACTTCTGCTTCCTATTGCGCCGTGAATGCTCCAAGTATACATGCGCTCCAAGAAACACTTGGAAGTTTCTTTTGGGGAGTTTATTCAGCTTTGCCAGGTAGAGAAAGGCCTCAGAAATTCAGGAAGCTTTGGGGCTTCAAAATGATGGATGGTGGGAACGTTTTCCATGCAAGTTTTTGCTTCAGTGTCCACATAGAGACAGACAGGTTGTTTCCATTGAGGGTTCTTTGGTCCCATCCCTCTGAGCTCTTTGTAATGCTGTCCAAGGCACTTTAGCACTGAAAAGCTGGGGTTTGTCAGTGGGGTGTCTGGGCCTGGACACACGAGGCTTTGGCTAATCTCTTTCCTGGAGTGAGCCGTGATTTGGCATTTTGCTCCCTACCTGATGCAGAAGTGGTTTTTGCACAATGATAAATTTCGTTAAGTGCATCTATTTGTGACTTTTAATGATGAAATGAACAGTAGTGTATTCATGGTTTAGTGGTTTATAAACCTGAAGTCTTTTGAGTCTTGCCTTTTAAATGATAGCCCTGGTCTTTAGCTTGGAGCAGAACATGCCTTCTGGATTCTGTGTGAAATTTTGTGTTACCACACAAAGCTTAAAACCCCCCAACCCTATAAACATCTTCATTAAAGGATGCCTGGAAGCAGTGACTTCCATGTGTTAATTATGTATTATATTAAAAAAAAATCTGTTTTAATAATTACTTCCCAGTTTCCATTAGCTCTCAGATCATTTATGATGAGATGGTGAATTTTGATTAACATAATACATTATCTTATATACCTGTCATATCTTTTCTTGAATCAATGCATGGAACATGATTTTTTTTTTTTTTAATAACTTCTTGTTGAAAAACTATGTCATTAGTTTGATTAATTTAAAGGACAGTGTTATAATCTAAAACATGCTGCAAAATACAAGGTCTGAACCAGAACAACATTGGTGTGGTAAGCATGGACGTGATTTCTAAATTCTTAGCATCTCAGTTTTGTGATTTGACCAAAATGTTGAAATATTGAATATCTCTAAATACCAGAGATCGATCAAATGGCCTTGTAATATACTCTCAGTAGATTTTTATAAGAAGTGAAGCTGAAAGTGCTGTTAAACATCTTCAGTCAATGCTTTTCATGCAGATTGATGGCCACTGCTTGTAAGGCCAGCTCTGAGCTCACCCTTAGCTGCTCGTGAGGCTGCAAAATTGTGTGACAAAACAAAGCTGCTGCTCTGGGCTTCCCTTTATTTTCCCCTACTGGGATCTGCTTCTACACAGAGTCATTGGCTAGAAAAGAGTTACTCTGAATATCTGGGTTTTGTGCATAGAAACAGAATTATTTCATTGTTAACGAAATTTATGTAGTGCTGTGCATTTACATAGCAGTTTATAAACATTGACATGCTTCCTGCCCTGAAGAAATGAAGGAAGGAAAATAACTTAATTTTTTTGATTTTTTTTTTTAAAGTGGGTCACTGCCTAAGGTGCACTAATTACAGAACAGCCATTGGGTAGAGAGTTGATGTATTATTTTGTAGAGATCTTAGCATCTCACATTTCTTATCTCCCATCAATATATTGCAATTGTTTCAGGGTGAACGGTAAGTCAAAAACATTTTTATTGAACATTTTGCCTTCATCCAGTTTGCCTCTATCACAAGCTACTGTCTCTTACAGTTTTCTTGATGGTTGTGTTTGCATTTCCTCTCTCTATTCCCACAGTTCAAAAATGCTCTGGAAATAATACGTGGTTTTGAAAAGATCAAAGCATATAATTTTTCTTTTTGTAGTTTTGGATGAAAGCGTGATTGTAACACAGCATCAGCCTGTGGAGTGTGATGTGTTAAAGGACTTGAAACCAGCAACCACAGCCAATATTCATCTGTGTTTAAGCCCAAAAGGACAAAATTTGCTATGAGTTACATTTTTATAAATATAAGGCTTTCCTCTGCAATCAGCAGAACAACATCATTGCAAAGTGGCAGTAAATGGGAGGAGGATTTGTGAGGAAGTGTCTTCTGAGCTGCCTCACCAAACCCACCAGGCTCAGCTTTTCCAGCTGCTTCAGCTGGCTTTTCGTGAGCTGGACGTGTGACACCCAAGGTGTTGGAAAATACGTCATTGCAAGGAGGCAGGGAGCGTCTGCTGCCGCATTCTGTTTGCAAAAGTGACCAGCAGCATGGGGATGGACTGAACCAGGCAAGGAGATGCAGCTGCTGGGTGTCCCTCACCCGTGAGGAACCTGCTCATCCAGGCACAGCTAAGGCCCAGCTGAAGGGGCTGATGCATTTGCAGAGCCTGTTAATCAAGTAAGCACGGAAAATACCACCAAACGTAAACAGAAGGGACAAAAAGACTCTATTGAAATGTGTGTTAATCCTGCTGGAGACTTTGCCTTCCCGTATTGCTCCTAAGGAGCATGGACTGTTGCTCTCAACCTGCCTGTAAACGTGCTCAGCGTGTAAATGCAGTTACAACCTGGGCAAAAAGGCTGTTAACTGGAAAAGCTTATGAGCTGAGACCTGCAATTGCTCTCATATACTCCGAGAGACTTAGATAAATGGTATATTAGCAATTTGTCAGGTGGTGCTTAATCCCACAGCTTTCAGACCAAGCGAGTCTGGTGGAGGGAAGGAAGAGGTCAAGTCCAGTCTCTGAAGAAAGCAAGAACTTCATGGCTGGTGAGCCAAAGTCATTCTCATAAACTAAAAGTGCAATGTTATTTGCATGGTCAGCAGGGAAAAGCTGGGAGGAAGCACTCAGCTTTCAGGAAAACACTCTTTGGCCACAGACTGATAAAATTGCAAGAGGCTGGAAACAGTAAAGAATGAATGTGGTGCACCATTATATTTATGTTCTAGGAATAGTAAATGTTGGAGTTTTGAATGCTTAGTTGTTAGTGTGAAATTATGCAACTATTAAATGTCTTAATTTGCATAATTTTTCTCTCATACAAGCCCAGTTTTGAGTACTTCCTCATCTGTCCATTTAGAGATAATGTGAGTTTTGATTACTTTTGAGCCTGAAGGGAGGGATAGTACTCACAGCATGCAAACAGCCCCACAGAATCTCCTCTTCCTGCACAAACACAGGAGCAAAACCAGAAAAGCATTTGTAGGTAGGGCCGTTGCTACCCAGGTGTCTGTGAAAGGACAAACATCCACAAACCATGTCAGGCATGGCAGGGTAAAAGTAAAACTCTGCAGGCCAGGGTGGCATTTGGCAACTTGGTAATTGAAATTTTGATTTTAGGTAATATATTAAATGGGAGCAATCTGAAGTGCAAATATAACCTAGGAAAGAGAGGAGAGAACTGGACTGTTTGATATTTTTACGTTAGCTCATGTCCTGAAAGAGTTTTACGTGGGTGGGGAGGTGCATGCTTCTCTCTGTGAAATAATCCAAGTGCATGCATGTAAACACTTGTTTTTCACTACAGCCAATTTAATCTGAAGGGGTATTGTTGTTAGATTCATGCTTCGAAATAATCCTTTAGAAAGTCAGTTCCTGCATGGACAAGATTAATATTATTACTCAGGTTGTGACAAGCGCAGATCCTTTCCCAGCTTCAGGAAACACCATAATAGCTTGATAGATAAAAGATACACATTCATTTCGGTGGAAGTTAAACAAGGAATCTCTTTTGTCTCTCTGTAAACTACAAAAGCACGCAGAACTGCACACAGCATCCTTGCAGATAGCCCTTGTCTAGTATTTAAGAGTGTTAAAGCGTCTCATACTGAGCCTGCAACTTAAGAACTTGTACAAGTCAACAGCTGTGACCTCAGCCAAGCAGGCAACTGAGTTTTCAGATAGCAAGCTGTGCCTCATTCTTCCTTGGCCAGAGCTATGTATATTTAATTAGTGTCCTCTCACCTTCACGCTACGTGTTTTCCCACTTGACGGTTCCTGGCATCAAAAGAATGTCCTTGAGAAAAAGTCAGGCCTATTGACTCCTGAGCATATTATTTGACTTGCTGTTCAAGTAGTCTGAAGAAAGAGCTGGAAATAATGAAAGACTCTGCAATGTGGAGCTGCCTTAACTGACAGTGTCAGGTGGGTCGAAGCTATTGAACAGTTCCTATTAAATTAGCTTACCTTCATCTCAGCTAGTTAAAGCTGGCATGCTGACAAATTAGTTGCTTTCTGTATATAAAAGAGGAGAGGCAGGATGAGGTTCCCATTTTGTAGCTTAGTGACAGTAGATATGTCACATCACAAGGTCAATAACAATCTGTCCATGGAAGAAATGTAAATGTGTGGCTGGTGTCAATACATCCTGGATTAGATTGTGAAATATTCATTCCTATAGCAGATGAGCTCGTTTGCACTAATAAAGACCACTTTATTCCAGCCCAGTTAATTACAATGCTTTATATTGTCTGTTTTAAAATCTGATTACAGCTTTTGTTTAGCTTTTCCAATATTAGCTCTTGTGCATCTTCTACGCTATTTCTATCCAAAGAGTGTTAGCAGAGAAAGTTAATGGACATGCCTGGAATGTGAAAAGGGTTAGGGGGTTATTTATTTCTTTATTTTTGCTCATCAGAGCAGATGGATTTTACAGTTTATTTTAGAGCAAATGTCATGGGCTGTGTTTGACATTCAAACAGAAAATATTATTTTGGTTGGTTGGTTGCTGTAGCTGTAGATTTTCTTATATGGCTAAACTAAGATTTTAGGAATAAAAATGCTTTAGAAGGTAAAACTGTTTTTATCACACTGTGATGTGCTGTGCTGGGGATATTTTGTTTCTCCTCTTGACATACTCACTCCAGACTCCTTCACTGCTGGATTTTGATCCTAAATTACTTTCTGCATAAAGGGCTGAACGTCTTCATCTTTTAGAAGTAATCTCTGGGAAGGACATCATGACCTGTGCTTAAGCACCGTTAGAGCACACTGCTAATTACTGCAGAACTACCTGCCAATGTTCGCGGTGCAGTCACTGTTTCTTACATACCAGCATGAATGTTTTAGATGTGTTGACACAAAAGTATTTTGAAATTTAATCACTGAAATCACCAGTTCAAATGACTAGCTCATTTTTGGAGGGCTGGAAAGGTTTCTTCTTTATGGCTGTCCTTTGACAGGGCTGTTTGATTCTGTGAACAATTTCTGTCTCTTCCTCTTCATGATTTTTTTAATTTTTTTTTTTTTTAAATGAAAATTTGTGAGTGCTTATGTCCTGGAGTATAATACTAAACTTGCCTCTGCTGTTTTCAGGATGTCTGTAAATCTGTGACGTTTCAATATCACTGAATTTAGTCCTGCCGAGTCATTTGGGCACAAACCAAAGCTCCAATTGTGCCACTTAACTTCTGATCTGAAAAAGTGCTGTACTGCACAGGGCTTGCTTTGAGCAGAGGTGAAGGTATTTACCTTCTTGATGGCTACTAAACCTAAAAGAAAGCTTTAATATCTAACTTTTAAAATGATAGCATTCTTTTTCGACATATTTTGAGAAATTTGACAGAATCACAACATTCGAATCTCATTTTCCTCTGAGGAAGATTATGCCAGCTGTAATTGTACCTTCAGATGTGTACAGTTTTCATTTGTTTTCCTTTATTTTTGCATTCATTAAACCGATCTAAGTAACTTGACTCACACCTATGAAAGGCTTCCCAGAAGGTCTCTTAGTGTCTTTCACTTCCAGCAACCCGTGAAAGATTTGTACTCAATTCTCTAAAGAGTTTAGAAGGTGAAGTTTGTTTATTAATAATTTTTTTTTTTTTTTTTTTTTGCATCATCTTGCTGTAGGCAACCTGAGCTGTTTTCAGTGCTTTTTTACATCTATTGCAGGGCCTGGATTCTGCCTGGAATCACAAAGGAGTTGGTCTGTGCTTGATCAGGATGGTGGCCATGCAGGCAAAGGTGACCTGCAGGAAGACACATCCTCCAGTCAACAGCCTCATGTCTCCTGTCACAAGTCCCAGTGAATCTGGTGTGACCCTGTGTGTCGCCCTGGTTTTTCTACTGTTCTGTGTTTTTCAAGAATATTACAACCTTCTGGGAAAAACCCATTATCCTTGGTCCAAAAATATAAATTTTCTAGGTCTATCTTGCCAAGATCCACGTTCTCACCTTCTATAAACACTTCGAGAACCTCTAACGCCACTGAATTGTGAAAGGACCTCTCCCTAGGACGATCCATATTTATCATAAGTTTTTTACCTGCGTTGTACCCAAACCTGCAGATCCCCGTACGGGCCACCAGATGCCCACCTTTATTCTCACCTTTTTATACCTCTCTTAAAGCAACCACACATTGGTACACAGAACAGTAGAAAAACCAGGGCGACACCTGTGCATGTTTTGTGCATCCCATAATGCTAGAGAACCTTTGATATCATGGTTTAATGTATGGAATAAGCATTTCCATCAACTTATGTTCCAAACACAACCTCAGGGTCCGTTCTACAGGAGCTGAGCCCAGCAAACAGCACTCTTACATGCAGTGAAGCACTTCCAGGTGGTTGTGAATGGGCCAATTAATGTGGAAGTGAAAATATTAAAGCTGCTCTGCAGTTAGACCTTTAATGTTAAGGATTTTTCTCATTGGACTGAAAAAGAAGATGATGTGCAGTATATTTCCTAGGATTTCTCTTTGAAAACCCTCCCTGTACGACACTTTTGCTCTTGTGTAAGGAATGTTTCATCAATATTTGTACCCATTTAACAATTATACATCTTTAGAAACCGAAAGCGCAGTCAAGTTGCATCAACATCTAACTGGGAAAACATATGAACCTCGTTATAAATAAATTATCTGGAGTAATAAGAGAGCTGGTGTTGTATGAGCCAGCCATCAGCCTGATGCCTTGGTCTATACCTGGAGGCAGAAAAGAAATAAAGTCACTGCTATTCCATGCTTCAGATTCTTGAACATAGACTATGGAAATACAAAGATATTAAAATTATAAATTTTTCATCTGGTGTGCTCAGCAAGCTTGCTCTTTTTGCTTTATCCTGCCTTTCAAGCCTGTGAGTCTCTTTACTGAGGTTAGTGAGCTGTCTTACTATTTTACATCAGCAATAGTTGGAATGAACACACATAAATTATCCACAGGTAGTGGGGTCTCTAAATGAACAAGCTCTCAGAAGATATTCAGAACACTTGTGATCCCCAGCTTGCAGTTCCTGGTGTCCTATTTGTATGTGTCTACCTATTTTTATCAGAAAATATGGAAGACATGTTGGCAAATGCAGTGGAAATTTTTAGCTTGTGGAGTTATCTATAGAAGCTGATTTTAATTTGTGCCTGACAGAAATTTGTTATTGGCGAGCAATTTTAATCAGAAATGATATGACATCTGCTGTAGAGGTACAAAAGTGCATAAATATTTTTGTATTCTCAGTAGAAAAATAAACACTCCTGGAATATCTAGCCTGTAATTTTACTTCTAAAACATCCCCCTACTTTTAGCAGCAATTATTATTGACAGATACCACCTATGCTGTGTGGCACTCCCTTGAATCCAATTAACTGCACCATCATGCCCCGGGGTATCGAAAATAACAACCCACACAAATATCACTTTTATTGGTCAGGAAGAAGCTCGTTCTATTGGAGTTAGCAAAGAGTTGATTCTTTTTCACCGAGTTGCGTGCATTGTTTTGTACTGAATCTCAGTTTTAGACTTATCTCTAGAGGGAAAGCACAGAAGCATATGGAAAGAAGTATAGAATAAATTCCACACTTTCCAGCTGTGAAAATACAGTTTCATTGGAATGTGTGTGGAAAAGAAGGCAGGTTCTCGAGCTCTAGCTGCTTCTCAAAAGTTGTTTGGTAGTTAGGAGCCATTATTCCAGCAAAATCATGTAGCTTTTTGTCTGCGATGTGGATTTTCTTCTCCTTTGCTTTCATGCTTCCTGTTTTGTGATATCTTTCTCCTCCTGTGAAAAAGTAACCAGAAAGAACTAAAAAAGTGAGTAGATTTTGTATGCCTTCAGGAAAATGACTACTGTGTTCTTTTTAAAGGATGTTTTGTTTGGCCTTTTCTTGAGATTTTTATGTAGAAATAGAGGTATCAAAGCGACATCAAAGCCATGTACAGGAAATTTTCTTGTGCCTATCTTTTCAGTAGAGCAAGGTAAAATAAGAATATGGTTCTATAATTAACTAAATGAAAAGAAACCAAATTATTGAGTTAGGGAAAGATATTTCTAGCTTAGGTCAGGCTGAAATTCCCTGCTGTGGAGCCTGAAAGAAACTTCAAAGTAAGTTTACTACTCAGCAATACATTTGATCACATGATCATTGATTTTGGTTTTTCATAGCTATTTCTGTACTATTTGAAATCTCTTAAATCTTGTTTATTTAAAAAATACCAGTGCCAAACTCTGTGAAAGTTTCACTGGAAACAAATTAAGCTGCTTACTCAGTTACCTGAAGTTAAGCAACTAATGTGCTGAGCCCTTGCCTGAGCTGAAAATGAGATGGCAGGTAGCTCAAAAAGCAGAATAAGGACTCGCTCCATAGTCTGTAATGAAATTTTTCTGAAATCAGGCAGTATCTTTTGAGGGAATCAGCTGGTAAAGGTGGGGCAGCAGCGATAGGAGGCTGCCATGAGTGACAGTTTTGATATGAGCAGCAGTGGCTGGTAGAATAGATTTCAGCATGACATCCCATTTCTGTTGACAGAAGGTATATTGCAGTCGTGCCGTGATGGAGGAGACGCTGGCCAGAAATTGTTGGTTATCCCCATCTGTTTTCAAAACGTTTAGTGAGATCTGCAGCAATGAACCCAAATCTCCAGCATCTCGTCCAAAGTGGAGCCCAGAATTGAATGCAGTGTTAGTTTTGGCCAGGTCCCCAAAGCCTGTCTGGGAAACAGAGCTGCCTCCTTCTGGCCCAGGAATGAGGGCTGCCAGAGGTCACCCTCAGTGGCCCCTGGGAAGTCACCGTGGATAGCAGAGCCATTGCTTCCCTACATGGAACTGCAGAAATGAAGTGAAAACCCCACAGCTGAGTAATTCACACTTCAGCAACAGAACCCAGATTGTAAAAGTTGGCACTTTTGGGTAAGACTTTTAATAACTATGCTGGAGTATGGGTGGGTAACAGCAAGAAGTTGAGGGAGCTTGAAGTTTGGGTTATTACCTTGAATCAGGCAAAGCGAAGAAATAACTCATTCTTGAGTGATCAAACGGTAAATGTTTAAAATTTCTCTTTCACTTATCTCCTGCTCTCAGTTTCATGCAGATTTTCTGGTCACAAGTTTCACCAGACTGCTTTTATGTATTCAGACAGTGCTACTGAAGTGCTGCTGCTGAGCTTACAAGTTTTCTCAGAAAAGCCATGAAGCAGGGGCAAAATACTAATGGGATGCTTTGACACCACTCCATCAAACATTTAACCTTTTTCATTTCTTCTTCACACACTAGTTATTCCAGCAGCTCTACTTTAATTGTTTAGGGCTCAATTCTCACAAAGTGGTACACTTGTGACCCACTTTTAGTGCCATCTCATCCTTAACAGGCGACATGGGAACGGCAGAACTGTGGGCAGCTTCCAGGTGCTTCTCACTGCTCAGAGGAGCTGCAGCTCCAACATTCCTCTGATCCATCTGAAGAATTCTTCCAGCCACGCGGTTGAATTTTCACACAGCAGTTTCTAATTTTGCCAGAGGTTAAGGGTAAAAGTTTGAGAAGAATAGATCTCCATTTAGTGAGAGAGGTGTTTCAGGCTTTATATTGGCCCCAAATTTACAATGAACCAGATAATTTTTTCCTACAGACTTCTGTAAATGACCAGAGGTTCAGACTCAATCTCAGTGAGCCTGGTAACTCAGGTTAATTTCATCCATGGTGTCTGCTCTCCTAGCTGTTTATAATAAACTTACTGGGAGTATTAACTTCATTAAGCCTTATCAATATTAATATTAAATTGTTGACAAGTAGCAATTCCTGTAGAGATATGTTGCTGGACATTGCTGTACCCAATGCTTTAAAAAATGAAGTTATTGGGAAATGTAGAGATTCCAAGTCCATTGCTGAAGTTAGCAGCAACATAGGGCTCCTCTAACCTGAATTTTGGATCCAGCCTCCTGGACCGTGTGGTTCTTGGCAGTGGGAGGCTGCCATCCCTTCGTTCTAATTCTGGATGGAAATTGCTTGTCCCATCCCTGCTCTGTGAAGTGCAGCTGGTAATAAACTTCCAGCTTGCTCACATTTCCAAATGGCCTTATAAACTGCAGAGAATGCTTCGTGTGAGGGAGCAGTACCACTGTATGCTTATCTGAATAGAACTGACAGTTATAACCAAATCTGCTGCTCTTTTTCTATTATATACTCTTGCAAGACAGAGAAGTGCTTATGTGCAGAGTTTTATCTGAGTCTGCTGATAGTACTAAAATCTTTTGGAATCTTGATGGAAATTCAATGTTCTCAGAGTTTCCTCACCAGCTTTGTACATGTTCTTTCAGTAGTACTCTTGTTAAACCTAAAGATACAGGAAGAGTTTCATTCAATGGTCTTTTCAGCCTTCCCCCGTCTGAAGATCACATAATTATTCTGGAGAAAGGGTGGATTGCAGAGAAGGTATTTTTGGTTGTTTGTTTTTTTTTTTTTTTGGTGCCAGTTCTGATATTTATTTTACAGTGTGCATTCATCTGCTGATAATTATTCAGTGCTCTCTACTAGGATAAGGGATTCTGCTGAATATAAACAGTGGTGCAGCTTCTAAAGGTATTAAACAATGGCAGCTTCTTTGAAATGAATAGGAGTTGCAGCTATTCTATCTCTGCTTACATGATTATGCATGAATTTATATTTTATTCTGCTGTCTGTGTGGTACCATTATGGTTCAGCAAAACTAAATCTATAGGGAAAAGAACTAATCAGATAGGAAGCTGAAACAGGTTATAAATGAGTTCACTATGTAGTCAGAGAAGGAATATAAAAATCAAATTCATTGCAGGAAGGGAGAGAAGATTAAAAATAGGTGGTGTGAAATGTGGTACCATTGTTCCCATCCAAATTAAGGTTAGAACGTGGGCCATTCATGAGCAAAAGGATAGAACATGATTTCAGTAAAAATTATCTTGGCTAATCATACTTTGCAAATTGTATTAAGTCTATTCTGCAGATTAATTCTGCAGAATTAATCACACTAAATGTTAGGACTAGAAATAGCAGGTATCTTGCTTGGGAGTCCAGGCCCCTCTATCATTAGGAATTAAATTATATAATCCTATTTGCAAATGTTACAAGCTTTATTTTACAATTAATTAGATTTCATCCCTGACTATTGCTGTGAAATTGTTATCTAAACACTCTGAAACATTAGTCCCAGTGCAGGTATGATTAGGTAAAATTACAGAATCACTCAATCATTTAGGTTGGAAAACCTAAATGATGTCATTGAGTCCAAGCTGTGCCTGATGCCCACCTTATCACCCTGCCCAGAGCACTGAGTGCCACGTCCAGGCCTTCCTTGGACGCTTCCAGGGATGAGCACTCCAAACCTTCCTGGACAGCCCCCTCCAAGGCCTGACCACCCTTTCCATGGAGGAATTCCTCCTGATGTCCAACCCGTCCCTCCCTTGGTGCCACTGGAGGCCGTGACCTCTCATTCTGTCTCTTGTTGCCTGAGAGAAGAGTCCCACCCCACCGGGCTGCAGCCTCCTGTCAGGGAGTTGTAGAGACAGGTCAGGTCACCCCTGAGCCTCCTTTTCTCCAGGAGACCTCATCAGTTCAGGAACATCGATGAATTTCCATCATCCTATTCTATTCTGTGATACCCATTTGCCAAGTATTGGCTCAATGAGATTTTGGAGGCGGTGCCATAAATTTAATCCACTAAAATGTCTAAATTGTGAGCCATGTATACCGTGTCCACTTAAAAACCCACTGCGTTTATTGAGTTTTTTAATGAAAAAGAAGAAGAAAAAAACACACCAATTAGTTTTCTTGGATACTTTTATTGTGGACTGGGTGTCAGAGTTACAGAACAACTACAGGAAAGTTTAAATACTTTTCTTCATCTAATTCATGATGTTTCACATTTCATTAATATCACTTTTTCTGTCTTGGGAACATACAAAGAGCCATCATCCCTTTAAATTTCTGTTAAGGTAGAAATACACATTTTATGTTTGTTTTATTCTGAAAGTGAATGAGGTACAATTTAATGACAGATAAAAAATAACAAGGTATGGGAAGAAATTGAAATGATTGCTAGATTCTTCTCAAGGAGGTTTCTTTACATCAGTACGTGCACAATAACTCCAAATTAATTTGATAGTTGCCTATTTGAAAATTATAACATATTCAGCAGTAATACAGCCTTCCTGACTTAGAAAAAGGTTGATGTGTGCAATGTGACATGGACTGAAATCCTGTAAAATATAAACAGAGAGGTTTGTTCATGTTGGGTGCTGATGCACCAATGAATGCACAGAATGGCATTGGGCTTCTGTGCCCTCACATGTCACAGTGAAGGGTGGTTTATACCTTTGGCCAGATATTCAGCTGTGGGAATACAATTGAGCAGAATTGTCATAGTTTCCAGGGCCAGTTACTTAAGGCATTGGAATTTTTAGTTGAACTAACAAGAGTTGCATTAAAGAAAAGGAGAGCAGAGATAACAAACATGAAACGTGTTTGCCAAAAGACAAAACTTATGGGATTCAATGTTTTTTTCCCTGTTAGAAATGGAAGAGGATTATTAATTCCTCTAAAAGGAAGGATGCCATTCTCCTCTGTAGGTTTTACAGAACTTTTTTTAGGGTAATGTAATGTTTTTCATTCATGGTCATCTTTGTTGTCTGTTAGGCACAAAACCAGGAGACCGTTGCATTGTTCAAACAGAAAATTCTGAACAATAATGTCTTTTTGTGTGCAATCTCAGATTTACTCTGATCAGTCCCAGAGGTTTAGCCTTATCAACTGTGAATTTAATGGCAAAATTAATTATGGCCCCTACTAAAGAAATCCCTGTGGCTCCAATGCTATAGGGCCTATATGCTCAATATAATTTGTGTCAGCACTGTGCTTGATGTAATATTGAGGAAAGATGGCTGTGCTTCAATAAATCCATAGTTTCCAGTACCAACAAAGACTGTAAATGTAAAGAAAATACGTGGAGATAGGATTTGTCCAGTAAAACATTTTTAATTTCCTTTGTAAGGAACACAGTTTCTGAATACTAATGTAGCTCTCCGTGGGCAGGTGAATGTGGCAGTTGATGGTTCTTAGGAAAGAAAATTAAACTAAATTGTGTATGGAAACAGTTTTTCAGGTAGTCCAATATTGTTATAAAGCCAGAGGAGTAATTTTTATTCTAAGATCATCCTTGAGGATCCTTAATAAAAGATCTATCAAGAGTTATGATATCATTTTACCACCCAGACTCTGGTTTTAAAAGTCATCTGTGACTGTCACTGATTATCAGAATAGAAGCAAATAAAATACTCCAGTAAACAGGTATTTGCCTGCTAGGGAACTGAACATAAAGTTCTAAACTTCTTAACTCATATGGCCTAGATCTGGGGCCCTTTCAAAAAGCTTTTCTTACACTGATATTCAACCAGTCAGAACAATAAAGTAATATCCTTTTTAATTAACGAGCTCAGAATTTCTTAAGTATTTGAAATTGATCTTTTCCTACAATGTATCCAGTTCTATATGTGCAAGCTACTTTTCAGACTCTTTAGTCCGTAATTTAATGATACATTTGTTTCGGTGAACCTCAAGATTACATTTCAGGCAAATTTTAATATTTCAGGTAGCACATTTCCCAATGGCATATGAGGTTTTTGTTGCTCTTGCTGGAGCAGCATGGATCCTGTTCCCACAATCAGTCTCTTAAACACTTCAGGACTTTCCATTTGTATTGTTGCATGTGTGGGATTTGCAATCCTGCTAAACAGATCCTGCTTCCGAGTCAGAAGGCCAAGCTGGCTGTGTGGAAATGCATTACCCTGTTGGACCTTATCCAGTCCCAATTAAGCCACATCTTTCCGACATTTGAATCAGTATTTTAAAAGCATAATTTTTCTTCCTATTTCAGCTTTCTCAATAAGATCTCAGAAAATGTGATTTGATTCCAGTCTTAGCGCTTTTGAAAAGTTCCTTTTTTTTTCTCTAGAAGCTCCTTTCTTAAAAGAAGTGAGGTCTTACAGTTGAAGCCATAATTAGAGGTAAATTGCCATCCTAGGGGAAGATTTGTTCCACTTCCTCATTCATTTTCAGTAAAATGTAAGAGTTAGTAAAGTGTTTTAAGGATACTGCATGTTATGCCAGTTTATATTCATTTGTTTTGTGCCACCCAAGTAATGTGATGAAAGGTAACCCAATTTATTATGACAAACTGTGCAGGTAATTAGAACCATGTTCAGATCAAATCTATTACTACACTAAATCTCCATTTAAAATGAGTAGCAAATGGACTTTATAGTGCATTCAAACGTTAGATAGCAGAGCTCAGAATATCACTGCCTTGAAAAGAAAACTTTCATGAGTCTTCTTTAAAAAATGTTATATTATGGGAAGCAAAGCGTTAATATAGCAACTCTCAGAGAACTAGAATTTCATTTAAAAACAAAGTTTCCAAAATAGTTATCTCCATTTTGTCACTTTTTAAGGAATTCATCATGGGAGTCAGGCACCATCAGTTATGTTGGATGTTTCTGTCCATGTAGGTGTAGAAGAGGATTTTCTCCTTTGCTGTTCTGTGTCACGAGTCTTACAAGGATGATAATGACTGCTGTGTAAGCATTTATACACACTTTTAGCTTCCCAGTTAGGAATTGTTTTCATTACATTTGATATGTGACCAAATCTCAAATGTCCCTTTTATGTTGTTGAAATCTTTCTGTTCTAGAGCTGATGCCAGATAGATTCTGCATCCATCTGAACTTCAGCTAATGGCTAATAGAAGTTATTCTTGCTATTTTAGACACCATGATCAGGTGCAATAGAAAATGAAAATATTTTTTAAGTTCTTGATGACCACGCTCCTTTCCCAAAAGACTTTTGCCCCTTGTCAAGGCAGACAAATGCTGATCCAGCACCTCTGAGGTTTTTTCTAACCCGCTGAGCTCCACAGGTGACCCAAAGTGTGTCTACAGCATTTACATCTAAGGGGAGGCAAAATTACCAACCTGCCTTTCTCTCCAGCATTAATAACAAGAGTTCTTCCCTTCTCTTTTTATTAGTGTGTTACTGAGTTTGACAGCATATTTATTTTCTTGGCTACTGACAGAATTCCAGTTAATTTGAAGGGTTGGAGCAATCTTTAGCCAGGTCCCTTGTTTGCCCCTCCCTGTGGATTTGCTGAACCCCCAGCACATGTTCAGACATGTGGTGTGTAAGGAAAGCGTGACAGAGCAAGGTCAGCTAGAAGACATCACTCTGAAACTGTGATCTGAGAGGGGCAGGGATGTGTGAACTCAGATTTACAGGCTCTCTGTTGAGACATTTCCAGAATATTGCTCGTAATACCACCATACTCCATCAATCATCTTTCTATGGGCTTGTTCTAACTCACTTCTTTTAAAAGACAAGAAAAAGAGATATTTACAACTTTCCATTTGTATTCTTAGCATGAATTGAAGCTTCATAAGCACTACTTATAGGGTTTATATTTTTTTTTTTACTTGATTTATCATTTTACTACTTTTTCTACTATTCCAAGCATTGCTTATTGTTGAGACATACAGGTGGAATTGCAAACAAAATACAACGTAAACACCTACTCCAATTCAACAAAGAGTGGAGGATTTATTGAGTTAGTGCTGTCTGTTCATTCTTAATCAGCCTGTCATTAATAAGAATTTGAATATCTTTAAAACAATCATCATGGACTCTATCTCCTCGAATATAAGATGCTCAATGCTCACATAATGCACATTTTTGTTCCTCTTCTTGTCCTAAGTTATGATATCTGAGTAAAATCACACTATTAAGATGGAATTAGTTTCTATCTAGCTTTTGTATGAAATTTGAAAAGTCTACTGTCAAAACAATAAGAGGAAAAATCTCCCTGTAACTCGAGAATTATAACTAGGGAATCAGGGCACAAAAAGAAGATACAAATGTTCTCTAAATACAGGGTGCCCAAACCAAGGAAGCAAATGGTGTTGTTTTCAGCACATCCATAATTAAGTGGAACTTTGTATTCTTATACCATGGCTTAATTGACTCGATTAGCTGTAATACCATATCTGCAAGCACGATCAATTTTCAAAGCTGTGTGCTTGGGAATTAATGAAGATACCACTCTCTCCAGGAGGAAAATGGCCAGCTACGGAAAACCCTAAATTAAAGGGATTGCGTAGCACTATGTGTGGTTTGTGCAACAAAGGCAATTCTCATTTGTATTTTAGGACAGCATTCGTCTGCTCAGACTATCAGACAACCCTTATTTCTCTTTTAACAATGATACATTTACAGTCCAGCTTCTACAGGAACTGAAGAAACAAACAAGTGTACAACGGGTTTGTGCATCATCCACTAATCAGAGTCACTTAATACGAGACAGACAAATCATTCTTTTCAGGAAAGGTTTATTCTCATGTTTTAGAATTTGGGGGTTTTTTTGGAGTCCCGGCACTTTCCTATGTCTGGGTTTTTCATTGGTGAAATTTCTCCATTGGTTTTTCATCATATTGTTCCATTTCCAGCATGGGTTTTGGAGGCTTCCAGTGCAGTGCTGAGACTTTGCTGCTCAGCCCAGCCCAGCAGAACACCTTGCTGAGGAATTCGCTGCTGGCACATCAACCAGGGTAGGAGGGAAGAGTTTACTGGTACATTTCAGATATCTCCTGTAAAAAATGTTCAGCTGGGTGTCCCATTCCAATGGAGTGCTTCATGGAAGCCTTTTCTCCCTACCTTTGTCTATTTCCTTGTTCATTTCCGTCACATAACCAGAAAGTTTTTTCGCTAGACTCATTTTTAGTTCAGTCTCTCTTTATCCATAAACAGGCCTCCCATCCCAGTGTCCTGCCTCAGTCCTTCGCAACTGTCCCTCTCAGTCTGTGTGATAAGCACAAAAGTGATATTTCATGACTTCCCACACTGTCAGAGTACTTTCGGGTTTTTTTCCGTTGACTGGCAGCAGCATCCTCAATTCTAGAATAAAAGGAATTTTCCTGCTGAATTTGGCTATTTGGTTGTATTGAGCCCTGTACAACTGCAGCTTTGTTGTTGTGTGAGTACAATCAGCCTGGGATGTATAACATTTCCTTATGGCAGCCTAAATTTCCTTTAAAATGGTCTAGAAAATAATGGCTCTACCTACAGTGAACATAAGCAAATAAATAGGTGACATAAAAAGCTTAAAACCACTCCTTGGTACACAGTTTCTCAAGTTAATTAAGAACCATTTCAGCATGAGGAACAACTGATAGGGCAGTAGGTCACAGTGACTCCACTGTTATGGTTATAGCACTTCTATCTCAATTTTATTCACACATTGCAGCGACTCATGGAAATTTCCCAAACATACATTTCTTGATTCAAACTTGGATTTTGTTTTTACAGAGGCTGTTTTAAGGAGTGCAGAGGCAGTCCCAGGTCGAGTGGGGGGTTGGCAGCCTGGGCTCACCCCCCAGCTCTCTGAGGGTCCAGGGGGCCCAAAGGTATCGGATTTCTCAGGATGGGATGTGCGTGAGACTGACCGACCTGTAAAGACTGAGAACACCTTCAGAAGATTCTCATCTCTGCCCTCTGTTTATGAAATGTAATATCATAAATTTAAAGGGTGTTGAGCCATGGGTTCTATTAAATGCAAAGGAAACAAGGGAAAGCACAGTTTCAGTGAAAAATGCATCCATAAGTAAATCCCTGGGGACTCGCTGTGGTCTGGGGATTAGGTTTGGGATTACTTTCAGAATTTAGCAGTGACTTATTGTGTAATTTTTGGTAAACCATCTAAGCTCAGAATTTTAAGTTTTCTATTGAGAACCGAGGTTGATAGTTTTCTGTCACATTAGCATTTGTAAAGCATGCTGTGCCTTTTCTTCTCTACATTAAACCAGCTTCTCCAGGTGCCTGGATTTCTGTTTCTTTATATGTTTTTAGAACTATATAATTTCTTTTCTGCTCAAACTGCTCATGAGAAATACCCTCCTATCTTCTAACCATGGAACAGAATTAACATATATATATATTTGTATGTGTATGGATGTGTGGGTGTGTATATGCATTCAAACCAAAAACATAGCTATGTATATTTTGATTGAGTACATGGGAAATGAACCTGATAAAAACAATACGAACCAATGAGTCCCTCATGAAAATGAAGAAAGAGAGAGGGAATAAAAGAGGAGTTCAGCCAATTGGTCTTGATCTAATGGTTGCTGATACCTCTTCCCTTTAGCAACACGTGGTGTGTGAGCCATCAGACAGGACTTTCTGGATGATGTAGGGGTTTTGCTCATTTTTTCCGTGGCTGCTTTTTAATTCTCTGTTTCTTGGTCATACATTAGGTAAGTGCATGACCTTCCAGTAACCTTGACCTGTTCTAACTCAGGAACAGGACATCTGTACAAATCCTGGGTTGCCTTGTCCTTATAGCTGTTCATTTACAGCATGCTGTGGACACTTCCAGTGCCACCACTCTCAATCTAGAGTTGTGTGTTCTGGATACCCAGGCAAAAACCTGGATCTATTGAGGGGATACCCGTTGGTGTAGCTGTAAAACCCTGTATAAAACCTCCAAGGTGTGCTGAGTTTTCTGAGCTGTGCAGCCTCCTATAAAATGTAGTGTGGGATCAGAGGCTGCTGTCCTTACGCCTTTGCTGGTACCGGCTCACCAAACAGTCCCGGGGTGCAGGAAAGGAAACGGTTCCTTGTTTTCCAAGGTAAGTGAAGAATTCATCCCTATTTTACACATCTCATCGTTGTAAGCCCACAAACAGCGTGGTGGGTGAGCTCAAACATGTCTGTGATGTTTCTTCACGCTTATACTGCCAAGTTAACTTCTGTGTAACAGGTGTTGGTGTTCGCTTGGGTCCCACCTACACAGCAGGAACAGCTTTCAGGTATTTCTTGAGGTGAGTGAACAGTTCATCAGTATTTTTGCATCTCTTCTTGCTACCAGTCCACAAACTGGAAGAACTCAACATTTGTCTTATGCTATTTGCTCCTACATCCCCCTCCATGTATCAGATGTCACTGTTCACCTCTCTGTTGAGTCTCAGCTGTCTGCCAGGGAAAACTTCCCATTTACTGTAGCAGCATTGCTGAGCAGCTGGAAAATAATTTTTCTAACATGTGGCAGAACAAATTATTGCACAGGAGGGGGTTAATGGAATTGTCTGCCAGAGGAATAAATAATTGAAAGGACATGGATCTACTTATTAGCTTGAATAGAGGCTTGATGTCCCAAATTATACCTTGTTAGAGGTAGGGAGCTTATGCTTTGTTTCAGCAGAAGCTGACTTCAGGAAACAGTGTCAGTATACCTGATATTTTTGTGTGTCACATATACCCTAAGAAGCTGAAAAACTAGAATCTGTAGTGATTCTCACTTAAAATAAAGATGCCATTCATTTTCTCTGTGAATTTTTTCTCTGCTACAGTGACACCACAGCATCAGAAGGGCAAAAGGTAAAGTGTCATCTTTAAAAACAAAGCTATAGATATTTTATTTTGTTCTGCTTAATACTGCTGTTAATGCCAGGACTCTGTGAAATGTAAACTCCATGCTGGGTTCTTTTCATAATTTTCTGCAAGCATTATTTTTCAAATGGCACTGTTTAAGTGATATAGCAAACCTCTCTGCTGTTTTCGTACTACAAGCTTAAAATAAACTGCATCATGCAGTATGAAGTTGTAACAGTTTTTCTAGAGTTGTTTGTCAAAATGACACGGTTACTTAAAATTTTATTTCTACTTCTTTTTTTACATGGAAGCACAACTCAAAGCTGACTGCTTAGAAGAATTCTTCTTACTCTCTGAATTTGTTTATTGCATGCGTTTCATAGCAGTACTTGCAAAAATACGCTTACGTGTTTTTCAACTGGGAAGAACGAAGTATTTCCTTAAAATTAAGGGGATTTCTGTTTTCTTTTGTTGGTTTTTTTTTTAAGGAAAAGAAAATTGAATGTATTATTTTAAAGTGTAGCAGAGCAGATAGAAGGCAAGGTATAGAAATTGCTAAACACATCTAGGGATTGCTTTGGTTATAAAGTTATTATATGCTAACATTTGGGCAAAAGGGCTGGATATTTAAAAGTAAAACAAATAACCCCTTGAAAATATGATTATGTACTTCTATGCATCTTCAAGCAGTAAAGAATGTCGACAATCTTCCTGTAAGTAAATTAAAATACAAGTTACAGGCTTCCAAAATCAGCTTGTATGAAAGCTGGTTTCAGCTGCCGATGGTTTTACTGCAGCCTTGTGTTCTTCATTCAATCACCTTGGAGTGCCAGCCTGAAGATAATCCTGGGATTCTGATGCAGGACTGCTCTACAGCGGAATTACCCATAATTGCCTCAATTCCTGCTGACTGGTTATTTTTGCACCAGTGACTCAAATTAGGCACAGCTGGCCCTCGCAAGTTGGAGTTTAATAACAGCCAATTGTCAGAAAGTAGCTGACGGTCAATGTTTTTGTCTCAAAAGGGTGAAAGGAGCAGTGACAGCTCTCCCCCCTTCTCCCTGCACTGAGCAAGTGGGGATCTTCTTTCTGAAGCTGCAGGAGCAATGAGTTGAGTAAGCTTCTTCCTGTGGGGAGACGTTCTGAACGCTTGCCACAAGGTTGAGGTGTCTGTACAAACCACATGAATATTTGATGGTCTTAACAACTAAGTGCAAAAATCATCCCGTTCAGTTTTGTACACAGGCATCGTGCATTGGCCCAGTAAAACTGAAATATTGAAATTAGGTTTAAATTGAGAGGTGGGTGACCCAGAGAGCAGTGAAAACTTTGCATTTGAAATGAGGCTGAGAGTGGTTGTCCAGGCACCACGCTAGCCCTTTCCTACAGCTGTTGGCTGATTTTACCAAAAAAATGGCATTGAAATTCAGAATAATGAAATATAGAAGTCCACGAATCAGCCAGAGCAGAGTCTCACTGCTGAACAGGCACCTGTCTGTGGATCTTGCTGTCATTTGTTTGCTGCTTCTAGCATTTTGCATAAAATGGTATCTGATGCTCTTTTTCTCAGTAGAGATGGGAATGTCTTTTGTGGCAAACTTGGCAGAACTGCCTTTTTAAAGGACTTACCATGAAGATACAGTTCTGTCAAACACAGACTGAAAATAGTTTGAGAAATCAGCTGCTGAGTAAATCCATGGATTTGTGATGTCAAGTTTCAAGGCAGTGCTTCAGCTGCATTTGGTTCTAACAGATTGCACAAGCTTTTGCAAAATTCCCTGTTTAAATTCTTGCTGGCTGTACTGCAGGAGGGTGTGGACACTTGCTCCTGCATATGAGAAGTTTAGATCCATTACTGTGTTTGCTTCAGTGCTCACCTGTCCAATTCATACGAAAGAACCCCTTGAAGTTAATTAATGTTACATCAAAAGAGAGCACTGGTGACAAAAGCCACGTGTCAAAGTTAGTTAAAGTGGAAATGCTGGTTTTGATTGACTACCTTAAAGCTATTCTGGAGCACCAGCAGTGTGCATTCAAAAGCAATGTGCAATGCAAACAGGCTTACTGGAAATAATGTGAAATACTTGATACCACAATACATGGTGAATCCAAAGATATTTGCTGCTTGTGTCTTTCTTCATTATTTTGTGAGACCTTTAAGAACCACAAATGCCAACGTAGAGACAGAATATCAAGACATCCCAAGGGTAAGTTGAATAGAAATTCCCTGGAGCTTATAAATCTATTTGAAGGTGATAACCTAATCACAAGTGTGCCTGTCAAATCTCAAGGAAAGTGAAAGTAAAACAGTAATTCTATGAAATATGGACTTTTACTTATCTGGCTTGAACTTTCCTCCTGCTCTTTAACCCTTCTGCCCTTCAAGTCTCAAAAAATGGTTGTGTACAAAGAATAATATAATGCAGACTTGTACTTGGTGAGCTGGAGATGTTGAGCACTTCAGCGCTGCATTGAATCCTTCACCCGTGGTTTGGAAGCCAACATCATGAAATGAGCATAAGGTGGTTGTGTTCAACTGACCATTTGTCCTTTTGTGAAAAGAAAGGTTCCATGAGACAAAAAAGGCCCTGGATGATGCTTTGAAGCTCAATTTTGGAAGCAATGTGGCCCAAAAGAAGTTAGCTAATGGTGTGCTGAGGTCTGTACTGCCCTAGTTAGCGACTTTCAGCTTCAGATCTAGGTCATCCTGCTGTATTACTGAGGTGTTTCTGCACTGCCATCCACAGAGAAATACAGAGAAAGCCGAAAAACTGAGCAGTAAACAATTAGATCAAGGTCAGGGCAACACGTTGGTTTGTATCACCTTTCTTTAATCGGTGTTGGTCCAGAACCTCTGGTGACCTGGTGGATGCCAGCTGTCAATGGAAAGGCTTGACCAGCTCCTCTTAATGAGAACCCTTGTTTTTCACAGACACGCGTAATAAACATTCCGATTAAATTCATGGACCAATCAAGGATTCTAAATGATGGAAAGGATGATTAAATCTTAAAATTAACAAAGTGACGGAGAAATTAAAAAATAGCTGCAGTCCTTAATGATATGACTTTTTATAAAAAACTGGCAATGCTAATCAAGGAATTGCTCACCAAATTCAACGCAAACATATTAATTTGAAGAAAAAAACCAAACTAGATATTTTTTCTTTCATTAATTAACTTCTATTTAGTCAATAGAATTGCAAACATGAATGTTTGCATGAGCATTATTTCACATACAGGAAAAGATCATTTCACTTGATTTAAACTCTGTAATTGAAGTCACAGTTTGAGTAATGGTACTGTGAAGTTCAACAGATTCATGTCACTGTATTCACACTACTCCCACTAATTCAGCAGGTAGAGTCATATAAAAAACATGCCTATAAGGGACTCTAGATGAAACCTGAAAACTGGATTAGAAAGTTTACTTTTAGCTGTTATTATCAGTCTTGATTACAATAAATCCAATATACCATAAATTGCACTCATGTATGAGTATATAAAGTCTTCCTTGAGTCATAAGTAATTAAAAGCCAGGGAAAAAAATTCAGTGAAGGACCCAGAAGAGCCTATAAGAAATACCTTGGTTTGTCTTTATTTGGTAAGGGGAGACTGAAGAGGGATGTATATTGAATGTATGTAAATATCTTAAGGAATGATTTATGGTTATACATATTAAAACTGCACCTGAATTATTTTAAAATAAGATATTATTATTATAATTATATACATATAATATATATATTTTGTGTATATATATACTGTATATATATA
>VZTE01002857.1:1272614-1285764 GCA_013397775.1 Eulacestoma nigropectus
GTAGTGAGCTTCCTGGTTCTGCCTGGCCCTCTAGTAAGGTGTACTTGACAATGATTTGTGCTTGTTAGGTGTACTGCTGGATTGGGAGGATATTGGAGAAGAGATGAAGAAGTTGCAGTGCATTTCTCTTTCTGATGCTTACCTGAACTTGAACTTCCAGTCATATATTTTTATGTGTTACTATTTACTTGCTTGTAATGACATATTTGGGCTATGAAAGCTGTACTTGTTAAAAGGGGTGATTGAGTGAGATCACTGGGTGAAGTCTAGGGAAAAGTGTTCAAAGTCTTTTGAATTGCCAGCCTAGATTGCAATCAGCTGAATAACAACCACATTTAAGGGAAGGAGGGTCCTCAGAGCACATCAGCTGCTGTTTCCCTGTGTTGGTTTCCTGAGGGTCAGCCCTGCTGAGCTTTTCCTGAGCAGCTGAGGTCTTACCTTTGAGTCTGTTGTGTGTTTATTCCTCCGTCAGGTAAGAAAAATCTCATCTCTGGCTTTTATCTCCTCGATGTGGTCTGGTTATGGCTGCTCCATCTCACTCCTTGCTCTGTCCACCTAATTCCGTGTGCTGCCATTTACCCCAGCTATGGCCCTGTATTACAGCTGGTGGGAAAATTCCATATATTATCCATCACAGGACTCTGTTGTAGGATCAGCTTCTGTCTGAGTATTGTCCTGGGTGTATTTTTACCTTTTAAAATTACTTCAGAGGTCTTTAATCAAAAGACTGGGGTTAAGCGTTAGTTAAACCGTGTTTCTGGCTGTGGAAATTCCTGTGTGTGCCATTTCTTCTGTCCCGCTACATCCTCATGTCCAACTGGCTACTCCACCCCTCACACTCTGTGTAATTATAATTACAGGAAATAGGGGCTTATTTGCTACATGTGTTTTAACTGTTAGTAAAAAGTCCCAGAAGGTTAAACTTGGTTGAGAGGAGACTGACCCCAAAGTACTCTTCACGAGGATCCAGTCTTGACTCAAAGTATGAGATGGTTTTCCATTTCACAGAAAAAGAACGAATTTTTTTTTCCCAACAAAGTGGAAATTATATACTTGATATTTTCCCTGAAAAGTACAGCAGGTGAATAGTTCAGCAGTTATGCTAAAAGACCTCATTAGGCAAGCTAATTAAATGTGGCTGGAGCAGGCAGCTCTTTATTTCTGGTGCAGAAGTTGACTTCTAGTTGACTTATCTTGAAGATGTATCTGTGTGCCTTTTTACCTGCCAGAACCTCACTTACCACCAAAACAATTACAGTGGCATTATGGAATCATACCTAGTCCAGAAGTGTGCTCGTTTGTCTTTAAAATGTTATTTTATTTTGGTTTATTTTGGTTTTCTGCTGCAATCTTATTCAGTGCCATCTGCTCTTCAGCTTGCTTTTTTCTATTTTGTTTCTGTTTTTAGGCTGTGCTAGAGAGAACATAAGTTTTTAAATATTTCTGAGATACCAGGTCCACTTCTGATGACGCATGCTGCAAACAGTTGACATTTGCTTGATCTCCTCTTATTACTGCAAGGAGAAACATCCATAGAGACTCATAAAGAAATGAAATATTTTTCCAGACACCCCTTTGGACAGTTCAGATACTTTAGCTTTTCAACTACAGACCTTTTTAAACTAAATTTATATAAAAGTACTATAGCTTAACCAACATATTTCTAAGGAAGTCCCCTGTATTTTATTAAGTTACAGAAAATCCAAATGACACATGATTATGATGCTCTTTTCAGTTGTAGATTGAAAAATGCATTTATCAAGTACTTAAGGCCATCTCAGACATCCACCTATCCAGATGGAGGATATTCCTCGTCGTCAGAGGTATAATAAAATAACAGGATTATTGCCATAGCGCATTTTGCTTTCTTAAGTGCAAGCTTTCCCCCTCTTAGCTTGATTTCTGATTGCCAAAGCTTATTTCATCAGCAGAGACATCTCCTGAATACTGTACTTTATCTATTTAATTGTGTTTAAGTTTGGGAGGTTAAACCGGATTGCAATTAACTTCCAGGAATAAAAGACATTTTATGATTTCCAGTAGCTGGAAAAGGACAGGGCACACTCGTAGCAGGCGTTGCAAACAGGCAGCTGAAAGTCCTTGAGACCAGAGTTTGACCTCTCTTCTCCTGGAGTAAGCAATGGCTTAAGGATTCTCTTTGCCTCCCCCAGTTTTAACTGGAAAATATGTAAAATTATATTATAAATAAGAGTGCTGTCATAAAAGGAATATTCTGTGCTCCGGAGTTCTGCTTGTCCAAACTTGAAGTCTGTCTTATACGACATTTTCAACTAAGTGAAAGTAAAATTAACATAAGGATACAGTAAAGTAAAATAGATCTGTTTATTTGGCATTGTGGATTGTTTCCAGTTAGTTGCAAAGTGTTTGTATTCTATAACTGTGGTAACAATTTTTAAAAGACGTTAAGACCATAAAATCACAAATTTTGATCATTTGAGTTTATTTAATTAGGATATAAACTCTAGGGTAATTTTGCAGGGTATTTTTGCCAGTGAGGGGCTGTAAGGGGTTCAAGATTTTGCTTGGTATTTTACATTTAACATTAACTCATCAACATTAATATTCTGGATTTTGAAAGCATATTAAGGTAACCTATTGCCCTGACATTTTTTAGGATTTATCTGTCTGCCAGGATGATGTGTGAGTTGTGTTCAAAGACTTTTTGAATGAGTTTGGGTTTTATCACATCTGAAAGCAAAAATGTGAGTTGTTTCTGAAATTGATTGCAAACTTTTTTACTGCCGTAATTTTTAGGACAAGGGAAGACTTTTAAACTGTAATGTCCTTAATAGTAGGCAATTAACAAGTAGATAAATTGGGAAGAAAAAAATTAATTCAGTTTTTAACTGATTTACTTTTAGTAATTCTCTATCAGTGTTCCAGAAAAAGCATTAAAAAACTGAGACCATTTCCTGTAATGCAGGAAAGGATGGGAATATCCTTAATAAAAAATATAAGCAGTTACCAATGCTTAATTTTCCAGCAAATTTATTAATATACTGAAAATTTTTAAAGTCTTATTCTCAGCATATATATGGCAATATCTTTATTACCTTGTTCGTGGGTAGGATGAGTTGCAGCATCAAGTTTGTTGTTCAGTTTTGGGCTTCTCACTACAAGAGGGACATTGAGGGGCTGGAGCGTGTCCAGAGATGGGAATGGAGCTGGGAAGGGGCTGGAGCACCAGGAGCGGCTGAGGGAGCTGGGAAAGGGGCTCAGCCTGTGGGAAAGGGGCTCAGCCTGCAGAAAAGGAGGCTCAGGGGGGACCTTCTGGCTCTCCACAACTCCCTGAAGGTTGGTGCAGCCGCAGGGGTCAGGCTCTTTTCCCAGGTAAGAATTGACTGGACAAGAGGAAACGGCCTCAAGTTACATCGGGGGAGGTTTAGATTGGATATTAGGAAAAATAAAAACTCCCAGAAAGGTTTGTAAAGCACTGGAACAGGCTGCCCAGGGAAGTGATGGAGCCACCATCCCTGGAAGTGTTCAAGAAGGATGTGGCACCTGAGGACATGGTTTAGTTGTGAGCACGTGGTGGCATTGGGTTGATGGTTGAACCTGATGATCTTAAAGCTCTTTTCCAACCCTAGTGATTCTGTGGTTCCATGAATCTGGTGCATGGCAGCATCAAAATGCTGCTGGGAACCTGTCTGAGCAGTTCACTGGAAACCTCTTCCTTTAGGTCTGGGTGTTGTCAGCCCCTGCACCTTCATACCTTGTGCTGTCTGTCGTGGTGCTTGAGGGAAAGTGTTATTGGCACCTCTTGAAGGCCTGGCATCGTTAACAGGTTCCTCTCCACAGTGCAGGAGAAATGCACGCTCCTGCTCCAACAAGCTTTTATTCCATGTGTTAACTGCTTCCTGAATCCGTATTTTCTTTCCACCTTACTTCGTAAGGGATAATCACCCTTTACAAAAGGAGTCTTGCTGGGAGTTGAGGCTTCCCTGATCCCGGTGTAGCTCAGAGTAGAGTGTGACCTGCTGAGTTTATTCAGAGTGTGACTTTACCGAGTTGTGAAGCACAGCATGTGATCATTTACGGATTAAGTGGACTTGTGCTTGAAATACAAAGATTTTTTGATGCTTCTTAATATTTTCTCTCCATGGCTGGTTTTGTAAAATATGAAGCTGTCATGGTTACACGTGCCCATTTGTGTAATCAGACGGTGGCACCTGCCTTGTTCGGTCCTTGAGGAGTCTGGGTCATCTGCGAGTTCTGCTACATTTTCTGTGCAAATGCGAAGTCGCATATTTTGCTTCTTGCAGCTTCCTCTTCCATTGTCAGTTTATAAATTTCATCAGGTCAAAAAAGAAATTATGTAGAGAGAACAAAATATGTTTGTTTATTAGCTAGAAAGACAGTTTATAAAACCAGGAAGTCAATAGTTTCATTCAGGTAGAAGCAGAAACAATCTGTGTAACCCATCTGCACTTAGAGATTCATTATACTTTTGAAGTTCACTAAAATTTCCAGAAAAAACATAATTTTAAATAAAAAATATACAGCATTGAAAATGTCTGGTGTTAATGTTTTGATTTAGACATTTCGGGTTAAGTGTAGGTCTGGTGATTATATTTTGGACTTTTATTTAAATGTATTTTTAGTACCAATCCTCATTTGAAAAAGGCATCGTGTGTTTATCAACAGAAATAGAAGTGCATTTGTTGAATTAAGATCTCAGCTAGTAAATCAGTAGATTGAGAGGCTGTCATTTTCGAGATGTTCATATATGTCTGTGTATCATTGTAGACATTTCTGGTTATGATCATTTTGCTAATTCTGAATCCAACTTTTGCTTCAGCCTTTCATCTCAGCCTGTTGGCTTGCCAAGTAATTGAGTGCCAACTGAATGCATTCATCAAAAATAATTTAGCTCCCTATTGAAAGCTTTTATAAAATGTCCAATATTGTGTGAGCCCAGCTTTTTGTGGAGTTGCACCAATACAGAAATTTTCACTTGAAAAAACTCTGAACACTATTTTTGCATCTTTGTTAATTCAAATTATATTTTTCCTGCATTATCATCCTTATATAGTCAAGAAAACTTAAGACAACACATGCTTGTTACTTGGTTATTGAAAGGAAAGATTTTTGTTGAAATTTTATACCTTTGTAAATATCAGCAAGGTGTGAAAATATGTACTCAAGTCTTCCTTTGTTAAGCTTTTATCTATAACAGCTGCATCACCTTACAGTATTTTTCACAGATAAATATGCATCACTTTCTCTCTTTACACACTGATTTATCGAAGTCTTCTCCAGAATATGTAGGCTAAAGAGAGTCTGGAGTAAGATAATCTTTTCCTCTTACTTGAGATTAGATCCTCTGTTAAGACCTCTGCTTGACTTTTTTCAGTAGTAGCTGAACAGTATATCTGTATTTTCCTTACTAATTGATTATTTTTTATTAGAATTTTTATATTTTCTGATGGAAACAAAGGGGACCTGCAGTGCATTTGTGGGAAATCTCGCTGGAATGTCTCATTTTGTCATCAAAGAAAATATTTGTTGTAACACACCTCTGAATTGCCGGTGGTTCATCAAACATGAAAACTTGCTACTTGTACCTTCCCCCCTCGTCTTTTTAACTGCTTAAGAGATTCATCATCCAAACTTCTGGTAGCTGGGAGCCCAGCCTTGCCACTATTTATCCTTATGATCCCAAATTCCCAAACAGCCAATCTTATTAAACAACGTCTCTACATGCCAAGAAACCTCGTTTGTATTTGCCAAGCCTTGAAGAGGAAACCCATTCCTCATCTTAAATTTTGTGACCATAGAGACTTGTTAGAAAAATCTACTTAGTTCCCACTGACAAGGGTACCTGCAATTTTGTCAGAGGGGGGAGAAATACACAGAAATAATGTGGGTGGTTAATGCTGATTTTATGCATCTGTCATTGCCTTTCCCAGCAGTAATTTAAACTTTTGCTAAAGATGGAGTTATACATACATGACCTATCTCTAGAACCCCTTTAATAAGGAAGAGATGGTATTCTCACAGCCACCAATGGAAAATGTGTTTTAAAACCTGTGGGTCTTGCCCAAGCTACAGTTCTTTATTCAGAAATGCCATCTTTCTGCAGAGAAAGCAAACTCCAATATCAGGCCCCAAAAATATTTCTCGAGTCACACAAATACTTTTTTCTAAGCAAAGTGAAAGGTTGCACATCCTTGGATAAGTATCTGGTTTTTACAGTGCAAACAATGATAAAGAAAGCAAAAGCTTGAAT
Source organism: Eulacestoma nigropectus (assembly GCA_013397775.1). Classification (NCBI taxonomy): domain Eukaryota; kingdom Metazoa; phylum Chordata; class Aves; order Passeriformes; genus Eulacestoma; species Eulacestoma nigropectus. Next base: position 1,278,865 of record VZTE01002857.1, read on the forward strand.
AAATCCAGCTACATAACCTACAAAATGTCATGGCAGCAAAAAAAAGTTCCAAACCTTCAGAAGCCCTAGTGCTAATTTGATGCCTTTGTGAAGAATATTTTAATAGGAAGCTTAAGACTGTGGCAAATCAAGTGCCTGTGTAGTAAACTGGTTTGGGATTTTTTTTGGTTGGCTTTCTTTTTTAAAGTACTTCATTAGGTGTAACTCTGCATAGGTGTGGGTCTTTTGAACTGTCATTTATAAGAAAAAAGGAAGACACTTTGTTAGTGTAGAGTTCTATCCAAAGTGCTGGTGGTTGTTACTGGATGCAGGAGATCACAAGGCAGTTGCTTGGGGCAAGGGAATCATATCTGCTTTTCTTGACATAATAAACTGTCTCAGATCACAGAGTGAGGCCAGTTGGCTTCAGCAGCAAACTGATGGACTGCCTTTCCTGCTATTTCAGTGTGGTGTAGAACAAACAGGGTCCCAGTAATGCACAAAGCTGAATATCTTGGGCTGTCGAGTTTTTTCCAATATGTTTAGAGTTTGTTTTTGCTTTTTTTTTTACTCTACAGTTAAAGTAAAAAAAATGGCAGAACCAGAGAACCAAACTGGATGGTTTCTACTTATAATCATAATTTACTGTTTGAAGAGTAAGGTGCTGAAATGAAAATAACTCTTGACTGATTTTTAATGAAGGAATTCGGAACAAAAAATTTGTTGGTAGAACATTAACGAAAACAAGACAATACAAGCTGTTCATGATTGTTTCCAGAGTCACTCATGTAACAGAAATTAGCAGCTCCTTGTCTTCTGTCTTTAACTCCATGCCCTGGTAAGTGTGACATGTTGACCCCAGGTGAGGATTTTAGTTTAACATGGTTTAGGGTGCTCACAGTTTTAAAATGCTTTCTGGAAAAAAGTTTTTCTTGATGTTTCAGTCAATTCTGGAATAATAACTGGGATCTAATGAGAAGTAGAGACCAAAGAACTTCTAATTGTTTGGTCCTTTAGAAGTTACGCTTTTGAAGTTGTCCAACTTTTAACTTGAAACCAAAAGAAATTAAGAACAAGTGATCGAGGCATGGGTGGGATTGCTGGTTTTAGATTAGCAACACTCAAACAGATGAGTTGGGTTTGAGATCCAAGTGCAAAAGCAGTCTCATGTAGCAGTTGCAAAGGTGAAAACAGATCCCTGACAAAGTAATTGCTCAGAAATGGAAATTCAGGTACTCAGTAGTCACAGCTTAGCAGGGATTTTACAGCCCCAAATACAGATGGTCTTTGTTCTTAGGAATCCTTCACGTGTTCCAGTTTAGGATGAGCACTGTCACTGAACCACACTTCGATTGGTTTAAAGCCTTTGGCTTAAGGCTTGTGACTTTTACAGTCCACAGTACAACAGAGCATGATCAGAGCAAATCTGAAGCGTGGTGAAAAAAAAAAAAAGTGAGAAACTGAAGAGCTGAGAAATAAAAAAATACCTTCTTCCTTGAGATTGCCACTGTGAGGAGGAGGCGCAGAAAAGGGGAGATGTTAAAATTATTTCCAAAAGAACCCCAAAAAGACAAATTCCATATTTCACACAAACAGCATTAGATGAGTATCAAGAAAATTCCAAGAGTGTTGTAAGTGGCTGCTCACTTCCCACTCCTACTCATGTATGGGGCTGCTGTACCACATTAGCTTTGATTCCATGAGCTCCAGAAAAGCCACAGTATTTGTCTCTATGGTGGTGGCAATGTCTATTAATGTTATCTTTTGTGATTTCATCTTCTCATAATGTCTGAGAGCCCTGCTTTAAGCTGGCGGTCTGTGATTGTGACTGGTGAGATAAAAATTTCAGCGAGATAGAGAAAACTCACGCTTCTGTGTGTGACAAATTGCAATGACAAGGCTGTGTTGATAGCAGCTTATGATGTGAAATGAAATCACAACCACAATGCCATAAAGATGTGTGCTTAGGGCATCTTTACAGAGCTCCAAGCGAAGGAAGATGTGGTCACAATGTCTGGTAGACACTGTGTTCCTTCCCTGCACTTCGTTTTATTGCTGGAACTGGCCAGGACTGCTCAATAAAAATATTTCATGCATTTCAGACTTTTTTTCTTTCTTTTGTGTGGCTTTGCTGGCTATCTCTATTCTAGCTCCTGTGTGATGGATACAACCAACATCTGAAAATTGGCTGAATTCATTATGCAAATACGATAATTGCTGTAATGTTCAAGATGGCCACTTGGTTTGATTCATTGGATTGGCCGAACAATCCAGCTGAAGAATGAACAACAGGAAAGGAGAAATAACAGCAGTTACAGGATGCATTCCATGAAACTTCAGGGGGTTGCATCAATTTCTTTATTCATATTAGCAATTCATAGGACTGACAGTAGAAGTAACTGTGTGAATCTCTTCTGAATACCAAGGGTAAAATTCGGTTGCCTAAATATTAAGATCTAAAGCTATTTATTTTGTATTAAAGACAGCTTTGTGGGGCTGGCGGGTGTAAGGATGGATGGGACACCAGCACTCCTCTGGAGCAGCAGCCAGAGGCTACAGATGAGATTGTAAAATGGCACAAGAACCCTGTACTTTCACAACAGAATTACTGAGTAGTGACCTTTATGGCAGCTAAAATTTGGGATTCTAGGAGGTAAAACGTCTCTGGGAATGGCAGGAAACAGCTATTGCAAAACTGAAAAGTAATAGGATCCAAAATTTCTATAATTTTCAATAATCTCAAACGTTGTTAAGCCCCTAAGGGGAAAAATGAGTCTCCAAATCAGGACTTACATTTGGAGGTGATATCCTTCCAGTACAGAGAAATGTGCACTCAGACAGCAGCTGTAAATATCCTTGAAATTATTTTAGCTTCCTGATATGATCTACTAAATAAATTGCTATTGAAGAACTGAGATTTCAGCCTTCAGAATAACTAATTAGATCAATAATCAAAGAGGGGGGTGGGGGGGGAAGAAAACTAGAAAACAATTTCCACACAGGAGTCATACAGGAAGAGTGTTCCTAATTATTGATTTGGTTTTAGTTGGGTTTTTTTCTAGCATTACTATTCTAGTTAAGTACCATTCAAAGGGTAATTATCAGTTACCTTCTCTTCAGTTGCTGTAGATGGTGGTTTGCTTGCTAAGATTCAGGCATGCAATGCTTTCATCCAAAATTTGGTTTTATCATTGATTTCTGTCCCATCAAACAATTAAAACAATAAAAATCATACTCCTAATGAAGAGTGCAAACTAATAATTACTATAAACAGCTTTGCTGCTGCTGATTAAAGAACAAGCAGTAACTGATAATGGTGATGCAAACTATATTTTCTACCAATAGGTGCCAGTATAAGCTAATTAAGCTAAAGTATGTAATGACAGGTTTAAAGGAGACATTAGAAAAAAATATTTTAAAAATTCCAGCAAATTCTCTTCATAATTTATCCTTTTGGGAGGGGCATGATCTTTCTTGGAAGTGCTGATGGTGAAAGCAGTGTTCCGTCCCTTCGCTGCTTCTTTTCTCCCCTCTCCAGTACAGCTGAATACACACATCCCTTCTGTGTCTAGCTCGCAGGTTTTGTTATCAGTCTCCTTTTTCAAACCAGAAATTCATTAAAGCTCTTCATCAGGTAAAATTTAGAGGGCTGAAAAGCAGCAGAGAGTGATTGACTACAGCTGGATCTTGCCTGTGGGGGTTTCAGCAGCTGGACTTAATTTATAGCAAAGAAATATTTATTGTGGAAGAACAGAGTTAACTATCACTGCAGTATTCCTTCAGTCAGATTGTCCATTTTAAGCATTACAAAGATACACCTCAAACTTGGCCTCCCAGACCACGGTGAGCCAGCCTCACGTGAGTGTTTCGTGAGCAAAGCCCTGGAGTATCACTCTGCATTATTTTTTGTGCAACCTTCCCCCTGTTTGGTGCCCTGTTGCAGATATCTGTAGCCAACCATGTAATTTAATCTCATTCCTATTCAGTCTTAATGGAGAGATGACCTTTCAGCAGATTAGAATTGATTTGTTTATAAATCTGCTAGTCTTGTCAAAGCCTTGTTGTTACAGGCAATAATTTTGCTATCATCTGCCTGATGCTTATCAGTATGTCATAGCAGCTGTAATGATTTTTTTTTTTAATTTTCTTTTTTTTAAGTTATTTTTTAGCTTTGCTTGGCGCCATCTCCTCCAAAGCTTGGACAGTGTCACTGGTGAAGCATCTCTCTGTCTACCACATGAAATGTCACTGTTCCTTCTCCTTAGTTCCTCGACTCCACTCTCATTTTAAGTATACTGAACAAGGCCAGATCAAACAGGAAAATAGGAAAAGGAAAAGCTTGTCAACACCAGAGGTGTTTTTCAGCCCAAACTTTGCTTTCTTTTCAGTTGGCATGGTTGTATCACAGTTACAATATCTGTGGAGACTCTGTTGCTCCTGTAGAAATTCAGATTGTGTCATCACTGCTCTCCGTGGCACTCACCAGATTGAACCCTTCATCCATTTTACAGCCTGTCTTCACTTTCTCAGGGTTGTTTGGGTGGGGATTTTGTCTGGATCTATTTTTACAGTAATTGAATCGAACCTATGACAATACTCTTGTTCTCTGTAGACTGCTTTTGCAAGGAGCCAAAAGGAATGCGCTTCCCAGATTTAATAGGAAACACGGAATTAATTGCCTTGCAGCTTTTTCAGTGCTGATTGTGAGTTTCATATCATACCAGCCTTACAAGCATACAGGTGTTTGTGCAGAAAGGCAAATTTGGAGAACTGTTAAGATGAAATATGCTGAGGAACATCCTGTTGGTGGCAGCAATAACTTGCATTTAACTTGTTAGAAGTTGTGAAGGTGACAGAGCTCCTTTGCAGTCTGTGGAATAATGGGCTTGCTGTGCATTTGAACGCTCTACATTGATCCTTATCTCTTAATGGCTATTTAATCTAGACTTAAAATCACACATCGGGTGTAACATACAGCTAATATTTTGCATAAGCTCGTGAATCTGGCCTAAAGAGCAGTGATATGCCAGGGGTGGGTTTGTAATTCCAGAAAAAATTACCCTGCTTCTGGTGTTCAAGGGTTTGGGGGAGTTTTTTGGTAGGTTTTTTGTTGTTGTTGGCTTGGTTTGGTTTTTCTTTCTGTTATTTTTGTTTGTTTGTTTGATTTGTTGTGGTTTTTGGGTTTGTTTTGTTTTAGGATTTTGTTGTTGTTGATGGGGTTTTTTTAGGAAGAAACATGATCCAGTGCCTGTGTGTTCTTCAGGCTGCCATAACAAAGCATTTATAGTTTTCCCCACTCATTGAACATTTTGGATACTGATGATGCAGCTCTTTTTCCAGGAGAAGAATGATCGATGGATAGTTCACCGTGGTGTGTGTTGCATGATACCATCCAGTGAAATGCACAGGGTACACATATTTTAACTCTAATTTGAGTTGCCAGCAGTAATTGGTCCCTGCAATTGGTCACAGAGGTCAGTTTGGGCTGAATGTGCACTAAACAATTATTTGACATAGAAGCAGGATGGTTCTTTTAAGGTTAAAACTTCCTTAGACCCCATTTCAGTACCCAAAGGGGTTACAGAGAGCTGGAGAGGGGCTTTGGACGAAGGCCTGAAGTGACAGGACGAAGGGTAATGGCTCTAAGCTGAAGGAGTGTAGGTTTAGATGGGATAGGAAGAAGAAGTCCTTCCCTGTGAGGGTGGGGAGGCCCTGGAATGGATTGCCTGGAGAAGCTGTGGCTGCCCCTGGATCCCTGGAAGTGTCCAAGGCCAAGCTGGATGGGGCTTGGAGCAACCTGGGATAGTAGAAGATGTCCCTGCCCATGTCATAGGACATGGAGATGATCTTTAAGGTCTCTTGCAACCCACACTGCTCCAGGATTCTGTGACCTCCATCTATATCGTTCTATATCACACTACAATGCATTATTACACCACAGTGCAGTACCAGTGGATGAAGCTGTTTTGCACAAGGACTTTGACACAGAACTTTAGAAGCTCACGGTTGTTTATGTGGTTTTTTTTTCAATGGCTGTTTCTGTGCTGCAGCTCCCAGTCTGAGCCAGGCCCTGCAGGGGGCTGTAACTGAGCAGTGCCAGAGCAAATCCTGGCAGTGACCACTCAGGAAATGTTGGGGTTAGTGAGGAACAGGTCCCTCTTTGGCAAAGGACAAACCAAGTCCAGACAGAAAGGACAGACTGAAAGCAGCCGCCCCCAAAATGTTAATGAACCGTCACAACTATTTTAATTTCAACCATCTGTACTCAAAAGGGAGACAGTCTATCCAGAAGAACTGTCTGCTAGGGAAAGCCTAGACAAGACTGGAGCACCTGGGCTCCCAGCGAGTTCTGGTGCCAGTGGCTTTGTCATGATGATCCCATCCTGGGTACTAATCCCAAATGTCAACCTTGCTCTCGCGTCTCGGAGCGAAGCGCAGCCGTTCCTGCTGAGCGCAGTGGGTTGTGCACAATTGCATGTGTAGGTGTGACAATCTCAGTACTCACTGTCCTTTCACTTCTAGGGGAAATTATTCCATCTCTGGTCCTTTCCCTTCTGGCAGCAGAGCAGACGCTCTTGTATCTTTTCCAGCTCTGCCACAGATTGTGCCAGGTTACAGCAGAGATGATGAGATGAAGTTGTACTTCACCAGAGAACGTGTTTTTGTTAGTTTGTTGGTCACCTGGCTGGGAGTTTTGTCCACTTATTTATTCCCCCTCTACCACCCTTCTAAATTTAGTCAGGCAAGACACTTCAGTTTGCAATGATGGGCGTTGTTTTCCTCTCTAGTTACAAAGAAAAAAACCCATTTTACTGACTTTAGCATTTATAACATCCCAAGACTTTTAAAAATGGAGCAATTTATTTTTAATAGAGTAATTGCAAAGTCAGTAAAATTAAACCAGACATTGCCCCCCCCCCC
>VZTE01002857.1:1285879-1363104 GCA_013397775.1 Eulacestoma nigropectus
TTTCTAAAGCTACAGGATATATATGATTTATATCTTATGGCAGGTAAGTTTTGTACAGAATCTCCCGTGTTACCACATTTCTGCATAAAAGCAGAGGTTGCAAGGCTGTGTTGGACAGTTGCAGAATTTATGTCCACGGCCATTAACTTTCATCCAACTCTTTCAAAACATTGTATAATATTACTTCATAAATGTACTTGGCATCCAGAGGTCCAATACAATGTAATGAATTACATAAAGGTTTTGCTTTTTATCTTCCAAGTCTTCCCAACTTGTAAACGTTTTCTTATCTCAGGGTGTGAATGCTTGTTATTTCTTTGTCCTTATTTTGCTTTGTCAATTATGACTTTGTTTCTCAGAAATTATTTTGCTGTGTTTATACACCATATGTCATACTTAACTGAAGATAGGACACTTATGCGATTGCTGTTCATTTGTGCTTGTGTCATTGCACTTTCCAAAGGTGGTTTTTTTTGCAGAGGAAGACTTCCAGTGTTCTTTTTATTGTGGAACAAGATTTTTTTTTTTTGTCCTGAATGAATGATTAAAGTATCTCCTCACCCAGTATCCAGTTACTGTTTTTTCCCTCGCTGCTTATTTTTGTGCATGAACATTTAGCATATTTGGCTGCAAAGAGAAAGGCAAATACAAAGCACACGAGGGCTGATTTTCTGCATTGTCTGTATTCCCAGCCAGCTCTGTCAGCCAAGATCCATGCCTAAAATAAATACAGTTATTTTTATTGTTCTAGATGTCTTTCTCAGTGTGTACAGTGAATTGTGACAAAATTGTTTGCTTTATTGTGAACATCAATCCATGGATTCCCAAACCCTCCCAGCAGAAGTGGCAGAGAAGGGCAGGCAGGGATAGTCTCATCTGCTGGGTTAAAAGAATTTGCCATTTGGGGAACCAACTAAAATACAGCACTGAGGGTGGTCCCCACAGGCTCTGCCATTTTATCTTTCTGAACAGTCTTCAGCTAAGAAAATATCCCAGAAGGCAAAGACTCCTTGGTATGTGGCCAACAGTTTTTTCTAGGGACAACTCTTGTTGCTTGCTGTGCCAAGCTGAAGAGCTGCACGTGCTGAGGCAACAGACTGCACTTCATTCATCCTCAGACCATGATGACATCTAGATTATTTAGCTTGTTGGTTTTTCTGTCAGGCCTTTAAAACTATAAACAGGTTAAGGGAAAAGTATTGTTATCAAGCTGGGGCAGTGAGTTTTATGACCTTCAAAGAAGTTACAGGTGCTTCATTCTCAACGTGTTTTGGGGTTTTTTTAATATATATTATGTCTTGAATTGTGTCTCCGTCATCTTACTTCAGCAGCTGATAGTTTATTTTTTCTAGATTGTGCTGAGTACTGTGCTACATTCCACTCTGTTCCCATGCTGTCTGATTTGAGCTTGTAGATATGAACGACAGTCCAGGCTGTCATTGGGATCCAATGGAAATAAACCCCCTTAAGTACCAAAACCATATCTGACTTGCCAGAAAGTGGAAACTTTGTGGGAAGTTGGATGGTGCAAGGTGGAAAAGGAGGTGCGAGCGGTTGTTTTTCTGTTTTTAAGCCAGAGTTTGGCCTAATTAAATTCTTAGATTATTAAATGTGCTGCAGTGTACTGCAAAAAAACTCCAAGAATACACTGACAATGCTAGAGAATCCAAGCTGGTAACTCCTCAGTGTCAGACCTTTGAACTGATTTGGTTTTGTTCTTCAGCTTACAAAGCACTTTCTTAATTAGATTAGCCTGCCACAGGCTCTTGGCAAATTCAAACTTTAGTGGCAATAAGAGCAAACACGATTAATTAATCCATACATAAAAAAAGGAAGGAATAAATGGTCCAGTTACCCTGGCAGGAAAAACTCTTCTGTAACCTCAGAGTCTCACTGCCACTTGTCCCAGTTCTTTTGTACAACCATGGGTTAGGCAAATATGTCTAGTGGGAAGCATGAAAAACTTACTATGACATAAACTTCAAAATTCACTCGTATTTATAAAATTGCAGTCCAACTGCTCATTTTTCACTTACAAGGGTTACAAACTTTCTGTTTCAGAAAGACAAAACTGGCCTCAGGAGCACCTTATGTGTCCTTATGGCAAACATTTAAAGTTGGCATTAATATTTATTTCAGTAATGTTGCTTCAAAGTATGGTCTGATGTTTTAATTTTGCATGACATTTGAGAAGCAGCATAGTCTAAGTGATTTTCTGTAAATACATTGACTTTATAATATTAAAGACTTTATTCTTTGGTGCAAGTTAATAGCACTGTTACCATGGAACACTTATTCCTTTAATTTCGTGTAAATTTAAATTTTATGATGTTTGCTTCTCCAAGATTATATAATCCCTTTTTATTGAAAAGAATCACAATTATGCAAATGATGATATCCAAGGAGACAAGCAGCAATTAACTGCAAGAGACAGGCTGTTACCAAAAGAGTTTACTCTCAATGAACATAACAGGACCTCCTTTAAAATAAACCTTTATTTAAAGAAATCAATTTGGCATAGTTTCTAAAAGAAAGCAATTCATTCAGACAGAAGTTTCTGGTCTTAGCAGCATGTTCAGCAGGATATTTCAGGTTTTTTCTTTGACTCCAAATTCATTATTTCTGCACACAGAACATGGAGAGCAGAAAGCTTCAGCATCAGTGTGGACTCTGCTGGCTTTGCTTCCAAGAAAGCACCAAAAAGATTTGTCTTTCTCCAGGAGGCTGTTAATGAAGAAAAATGATCATTTGTAAGCATGGAGTTACTCAGTCTGATGGTCTCTGAGCAACCTGGGATAGCGGAAAGTGTCCTGTCTGTGGCAGGGGTTGGGACTGGATGACCTCCAAGGTCCCTTCCAACCCAAACCCTTCCTTGACAGTCACTGGTCACAGCTCTGGAAATGTAAAATGGTGCCCAAAAGAGCTGTGTGTGTTGATACCAACCTCCCTGTAGCAGGCATGGATTGGGATCCAGCCCCGTGCCGTGCATTTCTCTTACACCCCAAATGGTGCCTCAGTCTCCCGCGTGCTTTGGAATGCACTTTAAAATGTTCCCAGATGGCTTGAGAACACACTTAAGAGCTCTCTCTCCTTGGATTTGTTCCCTGTGCTTGATGACAGAGTGATGCTGCTTCAGATACGGGCAGACTTGCAACTGTAGGCAGTGGATGTGCTGTTCTGTATTAGAATTAATTTTGTTTTCCCAGTTCCCTGTGTGGAGAACCGAGCAGTGTTGGAGGAAGAGGAAATAGCAGCTGGTTTCTGGAGAGTTGATTTTTTTCCTCCGTAGTTTTGATACTCTGAGCTGTTAAGGAGCCTCAAGGGAGATTGTGGAAGGGAAAACTGGAGGTGAGGGTGGGATTTGAACAGGTCAGAGAGCAAGAAAAGGGTGTCAGAGATTAAAGTCCAGCACTGCAACAGGATAGGGTCACACATGAACTGCCAAAATCCTCTCTGTCACTGCAAGCTAGGTAATACACATAGTACCAGGTGTATTTTCCCTTGCCTCTTTACAGGTAATAGATGTGAATAAACTCTGAGACCAGGGCTATGTTGTCCAAGAAAAAAACACAGATGTGCTTTTCCTCCTCCACTTTCTCTTGCAGAGAACCAGCCAAGGGAGCAGCCTGGGCAGGGATCCATCAGACTTTAGGGAGGGCTGTTGCTTCAAACAGAGTTGTTGGAGTTGTGCATGAGCTCAGGAAAGCCTTGTGGCTGCCAAAAGCCTGAAGAGTGTCAACAGATTCTGTGTGCTTTAAATCACCAGGACTGCTAGAAAGTTTCATAGCTGCAGATAACTGTGATTAGTGCACCTGGGAAAATATTTTTTCCATTAGTGGCTTTCCCTCAATGAAAGTCAAAGATTAAATAAAAGCTTCCCCCCCCTCAGAAAAGGAAAATAGGCTTCAGAATTTGCCTGATAAGTGCAAAACAGAGAGACCTCATCTTATGCATTCTATTTGCACTTCTCAAAACATTTTATAATGTGTTAAATAATAGGTGTGGTAAACGTATAGTATCACATGTTATAAGTAAGTCAACACTGAAAATAGAGATATCCTGTGAACCTACATTGAATGCCTTCTTATGCACGGTTTTTATCTGTAATTGTAGTCACAGAGATATGAGGTGTGTGCTGGGCAGTTACCTACCCTGAACGTTGAACAGAGACAATATCAACTTGGAATGACACAGTTCCTTTGTTTTAGCTTTTTTTTTTTTTTTTTTTTTTTTTTTTTTTTTTTTTTTTTTTTTTTGGTGGGGGTTCTTTATCAGTTTAAGTTTCCCATTACTTAGATAAACACTAAATTGTGAAAGGATTATGGTTCTTTTAGAGTTGAATGTCAGACAAGTGCCAATAACGTGGGTGATATGCTTTCCTGATGCACTGGGCTGGGGTTAAGGTGCAACTGTGAGGACCATAGAGAGGAATTTCAGAAAGTTTTTGACACTGGCAGAAGGTTGTAATAAAGTGTGCAGGAGCCAGGGAAAATTGGCATTTCAGTGCAGTGTGAATGTCAAGTCATAGAAAGGTGTTGACCTCTAACCATCAATTTTAGCTCTGTTCCTTCTCTACGCTCCCAAGTGCTTTGCCCCAAAGTTGCCAATACCTCACAGTTGGCATTAAAACCATTCCAGTTCAGACAGTCTCTATTAAATCCAGTGATTAGATTTTCTCCAGTGAATGTTGTGTACAAGGGATGGAGTTGATCATATCTCTTAAAAGTACTTTGGATATCACGTGGTATAACACCTAGAAAGGTCAGGGTGGAACAGTTAACCAGACAAATCCACCCTGGTGTAATTCACATTTGGATTTCTCAAAAATAGATTTTTTTCTGTTGTGTGAAATAAGTAACCCTCTAGCAAACTGACTGAAAAGCTGAGTTTCAACAGGTTGGAACTCACTCTGTCTATGCTTTATTAATGAAAAATCAACCCCCAGGCAGAAAGGGAGTGTTGATGATGATCACTTTGTAATGCCTGTACAGCAAAATGGGAAAATTAACGATCAGGACACAGCACAGGCTGAAGGAACAAAAGCATCTCCTTCTGTTATTGCATTGCCTCAAAGAATATTGTTTTGGCTTCTTATTTATTTATTTAAGGCGGAGTACGGAGGACTGAAACCACTTGCAATTAAATAATAAACGTTAGAGAAATTAATATAATTCACAGGAAAGCATCGAGCAATCAAAACAGAATTTGAGTTTTTAACTTAATGTGTTCAATTGTGAGGAGTCTCTATGTAAGTTTCGTATGGAGATGTATTTAAAGTGCTACAACTGTAATAAAAACATAAAACATAACCATAATAACTCCCCAGTGCAAACCAAACCAGACAAAAACCCCCTCCAACTCTTAGTTAAGTAAAAAGGCAACTTCACCAATCAAGTGAAGCAGGCTGAGAAGGTTTTTCAGAATGGACACAATTTATGAGGAAAGAAAAGCAGAGAAAGAAGCCAGATGTGAGGATTTAATATTGAATAGATGCAACTTTTTTTCTTCCACATTCAGTGCCTTGATTTCCCAAAATATATTTGTTTCTGAAATCCAAGGAATTTTATAGGGGTTTCTTGGAAATCTGAAGTTCATCCAAAACTTTGTATTGTTTTTGGATGTAAAATACCTGTTCAAAATACCAACTCTTGCTTTGAGACCAAGAATAGTTTTTCCATTTGCTTACAAAGCCTTTTAGGAGGTTTTTACACCAAAATCTCTCTGGAGATCTCGGTTTAGAAATAGTGAACTCCCCCTGGTTAACAAAGGGAAATAGGCAACGTCCACATGACACAGCCTTTGATGGAAGGAGCAGGAGAGAGAGGAGACATCGAGCGTGCAGAGGTCCCTCAGGAGGAGTTAAAAGCAGAGACAATCTCTGAACTAACACTGGAGCATTTTTGGTTCTATTTGTGCAGAGGAGATTTGAGGAGCTTAGCGGGACAGACAGAGAAGATTTTACAGAGGGTTCTGGTGAACTCACTCCAAAACACCTCCAGATGATGAAAAGTCCAAGGCTTTGCACAGATGAGCCAAGATGAAATCTTTTGTCTGATCTCTCAACTATCCTTTCTTGAAGTGAAGAGATTTTTTTCCTTTTAGAACTACTGACACCAAGTTTTATCCCCTAAACCCAAGAAACAGCACCAAAACCTGCCAGAGATAAGTATATCCCTGTATGAGAACATTCTTGATGTTTATTATAATGAATGTTTGAAGGAATGGGTCTATATAAATAAATAATGGAAAAACAAAATCCCCCCCTTCTCCCTCCCACTACTCCAAGTGCTGTTAGAGTTGAGAACAATGAACTGCTTTTATTCTGTGCAGCATTTCAGTAATTTATTTACTATTGAGAAAAACCTTACCCTTTATAAAACAGTACAAAGCATATATTTGTGTTTCATTATCTTATCTAGACTGAATGGTTTACTTTTATTTTTACTTTGAAATAATTTAAAAAAAATTATACTACCACTATTTACTTTAAAAAATTATTCTAAAATAGGAATAGGAACCACACGTTCACCATTTTCCCCATTTATCTTATCTGATTCTCTTATAGGTACAGCTGGGAAGGGAGGCCAGACTCTTTTAAGTGTGGCCAAACCCAAAAATGTCAGGATTTGAGAAATACCCACCTGAATTTGTTAGGCTGGCGTTTGTTTCTCAAATCCAGTATTCTTAGGTGCTTATGCTTGCTAATAAATGCAGCCAGGTAAAACCAAGCCCATGTTGAAGGCAATGGTGCTGAAAAGAACTCTGTAAAGCTGGAGAAAAAAGCCTGAACTTCAGAATATGTGATGGATACAAAGTTGTATGAAGTTGGGAGGTAGGAAAGGAGAAGTCAAGAAGGGGTGATGAGACACAGAATAAATAAATCCCGAGTACAACCTGAAAATGTTTCCAGAAAAAGAAGGTGTAAAAGTAAAAATTACAAAGGTAATTAAAATAATAACTAAAAAGAAAATTAGACATGAAATATGGGATTGTTACCTTAAATTGATATGCTTTACCTTGTTTTTTCCAGAGATATTTAGAGGCAAAGTTTATGCATTTATGATTTTTGTACCAGTGTCTAAAAGAACAAGTAGGAACTTCTAAACTCAGTGCATTCCCAGTCATTTCTTTTAGGCTTTTGATCATGGTGTAGAAATGTAGCTTGTACTGTCTTTGTAGGATCACTTGTAGATGGCTGGCTGAGTTTCAAGTTCTTTTTCTCTTGGGAAGTCAAGTCTTTTCCAGCTTCCTAGTAATTAAAAAGAAAAAAAAGCAGACTCCCACTGTGAAGGTATGGCATTTCAGCACAATTTTTATAATGCTGGAGCAGAATGATTTCATAAGCTTTGGAAGGACAAAAAAAATATTCAAGTTAGTGCTTTTGGTTCTGCATTAAATCATTTTCTGTAGCTCCTCGTTGCACTCTGGTGTGGTTGTCATTTTATAACTCTGAGTTTGAGCCTTGTTATGGAATGTGTATGTTTGTTTGTTAAAACCCACCTCTTGGAGAACAGCTTGCTTTCTGTATCTCAGCTGTGTTTTACTTGAAAAGGTAAATATGTTTTGATATTTTTAAGCTTCTCACTTTTGTTTTCTGGTTCAGTTTTCCGTGTTCTTCAGTGTTGCTTAAAAATATGAAACTAATTATCCTGAATTCAAAAACAGAACGTGTGGCTTGAGGTGTGGCCATTCAACCTTTAGCTCGCATATTGTAATAAAAAAGGAGACAAAAGGGCTTGCTGGACAGGAGAAAAATCCTGGTAATTGTGGTAATTGGGAAAACACGTGCTCCAGGTTAATCCCACTGTCACAAATCCCTGTAAAGAGTTGTGAGCCCGGATAGAAAACCCAGGCAGTCTCACGTGTGACAGAAACCTCCAAAAAGGATCTCACTGTGGTGCAATATCCGTGGTATTAGATCCAAGGTATCCAGGTGCTGGGGTGTTGTAAACACAGGCAGGAAGATGTGCAGTCAAACCTTCAGCACGGAGCCAACTTGCGCTGCTGGCTGCAGTAATCACAGCTCACGACTTGGACCAGAGGGGTAAAAAATGCCTTTTCCAAAGAAGCAATAAGAAATCCCAGAAGAATGAATATTCCATCAGGAGAATACCATGAGATGAAGTATTCGATTTATATTTGTATTGAATTCCTGCTGTGGAGAGAATTGCTACAATTTGACAGCACCATGTAGGGCCTCGTGTTTCTTTAGCGGTGAAGGTGTTTAGGAAGGTTTTTGTTCTCGGTTCACTTTGTTTCTGTAGCATTGGTTAACTTTGTCTAAATAAGGTGGTTGTGGTTTGCCCCAGGGTATGACTTGCACCTCTCATAGCTACAGGAATAATTAAGACAAGAGACAATCATTTAGGAAGCATAGTAATGCACTCATTTGAATGCAATGTAAATTAAAATGAAGAGAAACATTTCCCTTCTCTGGCATGAGAAGGCAGAAAGAAACAGGCCAGAATGCCATAGCCTGTATATATATATATATTTATTTATTTGTCTGCTTATTTATTTATTTTTAATAAGAAAGATATTTCATAGGCATTCAAAATTACGTGGTAGCCATCATAAATGTTAGCAAGAAATCAGAATCTTTGCAATGGCAGACTCCATATGATAACCCCGTTATGAGAGATGAAGGGTGACCTCCATTCCATCTTTATTCAAAGAGCTGAGCCAGGAAAGGTCCAAAGTTGGTTGGAGGTCAAGTGGAAAATAAAATTGTGATACAAAAAACCAAATTCCTCCTTGCTGAATAAAACATCTGCCTGCTGTGTGGTGCCTGTGTGGCCACAGAGCTCTGACGTCTGCAGACATTTAGCACTTTAATATCCTTTTGTCCTTCCAGGGCTTGAGCACTGGGTTTCCCCATGGGACAGTTCTAGCCCACGGAGATTTTTTGAGATGTTTACTCTGTGGCTGTAATTAAGTTACAATAAATGAGTAAAAGTAAACCTAATCTTTCTAAACCCTAGCACAGAAGGTCTGGATGTTCAGATATGAACAGTTCCAGCATTATATGCTCTTGCCACGTTTATTCTGCAGCAAATAACAGTTAAATAAATACAGTTGCTCCACCCACCACCAAGTAATCTGTGTTTAAAAGTTTCAGCAAGGCCAAGTATCCTTCTGCAGTCTCACATCTTGTGAGTTAAATGTGAGTGGTTTGATGTTGGTTTTGTTCAGTGTCCTGGAGATCATGCAGGTCCTCCCACAACAGCCTGAAAGTCTTCTCCTGACAGAAATGAAGGGGCTTCACTGGACTGATTTTGCCAAAACATTTTAGGGTGGCTGTCACCATCTGAGGCACTTCGCTGCAGTATCGAGATAAATAAACATAAAGCTTTTTCCTTTGCTCTTCTCTCCAGGTTTCAGGCACCAGAGTGGAAACAGGAGGAGCATACGATGCTGTTGATTGACGTATATTGGATAAAATTAATTCATTTAATGTAGGGGAGAAAAACACTTAGAATAGCGACAGAGGAAAAGTGCAAGCTTCATAAGTGGTTTGGAATATCTTAAAAATAGAAGTATCTACTACTGTTTGTTTTCTTTTTTTTTATTTTTTTCAAGAAATAATCTTAACAGCCTCCTTGAATGACAGATACAAATGTCAAAATCTGATACTTCACGAGAGGAGGATGGTAAAGGATAACAAAGCCAAAGCAATAACAGAAAAGAAGAGAAAGATGTGGATTTGCTTTCCTATCTATTATCTGACAAGTTCTGTTTCACTGTCATTCTATATATGTCTTCTAATAAAACCAAGTACTTCTCTTTACAAAAGCTGCCATCTTACAGTGTTAGGAAAAGGGCAATTTACAGTTTTACATCATTCGATGAGAAAGAGAACACAGAGGGGGATTTTGCAGTCACTTACTTTCTCTAAAGAGACAATTTATTTGTCATCTTATAATGACACACTCACATTCATCTCTTTTTCTCCCTCTCTGTCCTTCTCTCTCTCTCTCCCACTCCCTCTTCCCCCTTCCTTTCTGTAAAACTTTCCACATCTCATCCAATTACTTTGCAGTTTGTCTTTTCCGTGCCTCAGTTTTCCTTAGGGAATGTACGAAAGTGTTGGGTTGCATATTCCCCTTTGGTGGGTTGCCCAAAATATATCTGTGCTCTGCCTCTCGGGGAGAGTTTTGTGCCAGACACCCTCCACGAGCAGCAGGAGTCTGCCTTTGACAGCAATACGTATCCTGACCTTCAATTAAGCTGCAGGTTAAGACAATACTGGAAAATCAATAGCTCATTTTCTGTCTTTTGTGCTCAGATTTTGATGTTTACTAAGATAAAGGATGACAAGGCTGAAGGCAGGAATCTTTGCAGAACATCCACTGGTGCTGCCAGGGGCTCAGGGGCCGGGTATGGCCTAATCTTTGCAAAGCTTCCAAACACCAATAAGTCAATAGATATCAACTGTAGCTTTGCACCACATCCACTGCCCTGGGATTCTCATCAGGCAGCTTTTCTGTCTTCTCCTCCAGTCTTCTGACCCAGGGGTTCCCCGGAAGGGTCACGAGAAATCCAAAGTCATTGGTGGTTACAGTTACTGGGAGGAAAATCTGTAGCTTGAAGGTTTAAAGTCTTTGTATATAATTTTTCGCTTAAAGTCGTTTTTATTGTTATTTTTTTCAGATATCTGTGTGTGAGGAGGATGAGTTTTGTTTACCTGTGCAATTCAAATCTACCCCGATAGCTGCACCCTCTTTTCAGCTCTTTCAGTACCTGAATGGACTCCCAGAACAGAGAGGGGACGTTGAACTCCACTTTTTGGAACATACGTGGCTGAAAGGTAACTTTTACCTCCGATTTACATTTGTGTGATTGTACACACAACGTCGATGTGTTAATAGACCTGTCAGGTCAACGTGAACGGCACAAGGCAGCTCCTCTTTACGACAAAGATCAAGAATCAGCCTACAGACAGACACTTTTGTATATGACAGGAGAAAATGTATCTTAATCAACTTCGTCTACATTTTGATAAATTTTGAAATATCAAAGCCTGAGTTTTAATTCAAACCCGGGGTTTTTTTTTTGCAAAGCAAAAATATGGTCAATTTACAGGAAATACTGTTTAAACGTTGTGAGTAACTATTAAAAATTATAACAGTGAAAAGGGAAGGACATGACAGTGTGAACATTTTCAGTCCCAGAACTTCTCCCTGTGTGTCAGGAGAGCTCACAGGGTGAGGTTGTCTGCCAGGAAGAGATGAAGTGGGGGAGAGTCAAGAAGAAAAAAGATGCAAATTGTAAGGACAAAATAATAGGGAAGACAAGCTAATTGTCTGTGTTCCTCCAACTCCCATTCCCCTCCTGTACTGACAAAGGGTTTGACCTTAACTGGAGCAGGAAGTTATGGAAAGTAACACCCTGGATTTATCACAGGTGCTTTCCTGTGGGCAAACACAGACTGAGCAAGTCAGATTTCAATCACAAGAAAATTGGTACCTGCAAAATATCAAAATGAAAATTGCTCCTTCTCCTAAATGTATTTGGGTTTTGATCTGAACTATAACGTTGCTTGTTCCTATTAAACTTTCACAATTTGATAGCCCTTAATAAATTGTGTTCAAGTGCAAAAATCAGGTATAAAATTTGAACTTGGGAGAAGAATTTGATCTGCCACTCCTTGACTTTGCACTGATGTGTGTGCAAGGCCTGCAAATGAAATATTTGCTAGTGATACCAGCTGACCTGGCTGGATGGAGTGGTGTTAACTAACTCTGACTGGCAGCATCCAGTCCTTGACTGAAGATTTGGTAATTGTGACATGAGACCCTGGAGCAGGAGAGTGTAAAGGTCACAAAACCTATAATGTCCCTTAGGAGCTCCTGGAGGGACCACTCCCAGGAGACTGCCTGCCTGTTGAGTGGGAGTACAGAAAGAAGCAGAGTAGTTCTGTGTGAGGGAAGTGAAATGTATCCATGTTCATGGATCTGAATAAGAAATCTTCCTCTCGTTCTGTGTTTCGCGCTGGCTCCCAGAGCACCTTTTATTCCCTTTCACATTTTTGCAGGTTAGCATCTCTCCTTTCTTCAGGTCTGGTTTGGGTTTTATTTTTTGTGAGCCCTGCACATAACACTCTGAAAAAGAATAAAAAAGGGTACAATTCTCCCCAGGCGAGGTTTCTGCCTACCCAATAATCCCTCTGACATGCTGCTTTCCGAGGCACTTGCTGTGCATGAGCGCAGGATTTTACAGAGGCAGAGCAGCACAGGAGTGCTGGAGGCATTCTCCTAACGAGCTGTCCAGGTTACTTTCACATGCTCTATTTTATATGCCTCCCTGACTCAGGAAAAGCCAAATACCAGGATCTCCCTGCCATTTCTTTCCATGCAGATTTTAAAGAGAGAAGAGCCTTGTTTTTCCCAGAACTTTTCCAGCCCTTTGATTTCAGTGTTAAAACTCACAGCAATGTGCCCTCGTGCACAAGCAATGAGTGCTCATATCTTTAATATTTGGTGCAGTGATTCCATTCCAAAGAGCACATCCAAGCTCATTTCTCCCATGACTATTTTATTGCCCTTTAATAAAGTAAAAATAAATTCATCTTTTCCACTGATCATGGAAAAGCAAGGAGGCAGAACTTAATGTGTTGCTTTCTTCCTTTCCTACAGATCGTGCAGTGATAAGTAAAACAAAAGCATCTTCACGTGGGAACATGAAGCCTGAATAAACCTTGTTTTGAGCTCTTGAACTCATTTTTTTATTTTTACTTTGCACGTTTTCTGACAATATCCACACCTGCTAAAGTCCAAATACATTTCTGAAGTGAAGCTATAAGCAAGGACCTGTTCCCAATGTCATTTAGTAACTCAGAAAATAATAGCAAAGTCTTAGAAGGACAAGTATTGAGGTTCTATTTCTTCCTCAGCTCGATGCGGTTTTATGAGAGGGTCTTCAAAATGTGATTACAACATTATGCAGTGAATTTTGTGTAAAACTATCACTGCTTCCCTTAGAAAATGATTACACAGAATAATGCTTTAATTCATCCTTTGTACTGAAAATAGATGAGCAACATAACTGGAATATCTACTTGAAAATGGAGAAAAATGTATATGAATGTGAATTTTCTTACTGGGAAATGTAATGACCCAGAGAAGAAGTGATTCACTCAATAAATCAAATAAGGCTGTATTTTCCATAGCTGTCACCTGTTCTTTCACTCTTCTGGAGGGGAAAGATTAATCTGATCTTAAGGGGGCTGATATGGAAGGGAAGGAAAGGAAGGATGGAGTGTGTGCAGAACAGGACTGGAGCTAACACTGGATTTATATTGTTCCCATGCAAAAGTAAACAGGAAAAAACCCTCTTTAATAGACTTCTAAAAACAGGATTCTTCATGAACACTGGATCTACTAAAATTATAGCTGAATTTGATGGAGCTAAGTAGTTAATATATTCACTCTAAAATATTAAGTCTCTTTTTTTTTTGGTTGTTTTTTATGAACAGATTTTAGTCTTTTTAAACAGATATTAATGATTTAAATAACCAAGTTTTTGAAATAATTTTGAATTTCAGAGTTCATGAGTAGCTAGGTACTGACTGCTGGAGGTTGGGATTTTGTGGTAAATCAGATAATCCCACAGCAGTAAAGCCCTTCCAGCAGAAACACTTTTGTGTGTGGATTTTACTTTCCTTTTGCAAATACTGGTGCATAGTGCTTTGAAATTAACTTTGCACAAATGTGCATGGCAATAAGTTAGTCACTCAAATGTTCATGAAAATCAAACACCCCAAAGGATCCGAGCATGGCCTCAAAGAAGTGATTTAATAAAATCAGCTGAATATTCAGATCGACTGTTTTCCCCAAGAAAATGGTTATGCCTTGGACAGAACCTTAATAGTGACAATTTTGATAAGTACCTCTGGAACTCTGAAGTGATGTCTTTGCCTGGGGGCACTCATGAATTCAATCATAGCCTGCTTTTGGCAAGATTTTATTCCAAAAAGAAAAAAGGTGATGGAGAGTGGCGTAGTTTACACGAAGTAAAAATATCTCAGCTGCTTAGAGCTTGAGGGAATGTGATTGCAAAGCCCTTGGAGTCCAGCAGATAAGGAGCAGAGGTACAGCTGCACATCTTTCCAGCGCAGGTTTTGCTGGATGAGGCCGTGAGTTTCCATTTGGTTCTGATCATACCCACTTGGAAAACCTTACCTTGGCATAAAAAGCACTTGCGAAGCACTGCTGCTTTGCATTTAGCACGGGGAAGTGTGGCTGCCTTAGCTAAATCTGTGACGATGTGTTCCTGTGCTCACGCCTCTCCTCCAGCTGTGCTTTGCAATCCATGCCTCTCATCACCACAGGCATGTCTCAGCTGTGAGGCCTCCCAAAAAAGGCTTCCTGAAGTCCTTTTCCCTAAGATGAAAAGAGCTCATCGCTGAGGAATGTGTGTTTTATTCCATTCCTCTGCTATTTCTTTATATGTGAGGCTTAAAAAAAAACCCAAACAAACATTTTTTGAAAGTTTTCCTTTAAAATGATGAGGTTTATGATGGTGAAATCTCAGACTTAGGTCTGAAAATAGAGTTCAAGATATCAGTCCTTGATCCCAAACCTAATTTAGTTTTCAGAAATCAGTTCCCACTAAATCATATTCCGTAATGTGACCAAATTGCAGCCAGCAATGACAAAAACATGAGATATGCCAGGATTACTCTGGGTGAAAAAAATAATCCTTAGCTATGAAATGAGAGAACATAGAGAGTTATTACTTATCCCAAAACTATGCAGTAGATTTTATTTTTCTTCATAGATGTCCAGCATTTATAAAATGGTTTATTTGAAATCCAAAAGTGAAGAAAGAATCCAGATGCATATTTGGTCTTTAAATATAAGCATAGTTTTGCATTGAGGTTTAATGGGATTTCAAAGTACAGCTTGAAGTTGCCTTTCAAATCCCTGTATAATTAGTAAGTTTAAATTTAGATAAACCTGCATTAAAACTTGGAAGTATCATCAACAACTTTGTATTTAAGGTCCAGATATTAAATTAGGGTTTTTTTCACTGAAAGAAGCCATAAGATATCTAAATGATGCTGGTATAATATTTTATCAGGGTCTTCTTTGTCATTTAGCATCTGGAAACTTCTAAAAGATTGCCATGTTTTCTGGATAGAGCTGAAAGGAATGATAAAAACCTGGAAATGTTATTTATATAATTCCTCTATCACCTTCTATTTGTCCCAAGCAGTTGTGTGGGAATGTGAGGACAAAGGTGTGACCCTTCTCTGCTGAACTTGGCAATTATTTTCACTGCTTCTGTGAGTTTTTAAATAGAAAGCTTGTAGAGAGCTCCTGTTGCTCAGCCCATGTGCTACAGCTTTTTAATGTTGCTCTGAAACAGCACTTGCACAGATCAATGAAAGCAGGGTTAAAATTTAATCAAAGACATTGTGGATACAATTTGTTCAAAAAACTTTCCAGGTGATACTCAAGATCCTGTCCTTTCACAGGAAAACTCCTCTCCGATGTTTGTTATGCAAACTCATGCTTAACATTTTCAGGAGTGACCAACTAATTTGTTCTGGTACAGAAGGTTTTATCCATTATTTTAATTCATCTGTTGCCATCTCAACTAATAGCAAATTAATCCCCTTTTAAAACAGCATTTGTGGAGATGTTGGTGTCTATAGATTACAATTCATAACCATGTATTCGTCTGGACTGGATGATCATAGGTCCCTTTCAAATGAAATAGTCTCTTCTGTTCTACATGACTAGAGCACTGTAGCTGTCTGTCCTGAGTCATGAAAGCACGTCCTTGATGTAATTAAATTGCTTCAAAATACGATAAAAAGTCAGTGACTGCAAATGTTGTACTTGCAATTTAGAGCAGTACATGAGAAATGGGCTTTGAAATAATGCATCTCAGAAAAAATGGCAAATGTGTAAATAATCTTTGAACCAGCCCTGGTGGCTCTTTTATTTCACTTCTTATCATCTCACCCATTTAGATTTGATGGTTTTATTTTGGGTTTTTTTTTCTGAGGCATTTTAGCCAATATGGTAACTCTAGCTATATTCTTTTTAAACTGTAGCACTGTGCTTCTGAGGATCCCGCCAAAACAGATTATGAATTCAGTTTGGATTGTCTGGGCTTTGTGATTTTTTTTTTCTTTTAATGTCAACTATCAAAGTGCCAATAAGGCATGACAAGTGATGGGGCTCTTACACATTTATGGCTAGAAATAGTTTTACTGCTGAGCTATTAATACAGATCATCAAAGAGAGAGATGAAACGAGTAGGTACAATCTGTTTATCAGACAGAGCCTAACCATGGAGGCAGAAACAGTTATGGCTATGGAAAGAACTTTGGTTGGAGGGGAGACTAAAAGGAATAGGTCATAGAAAATATAAGAGTAGGCTTAGCAAGGAAACGACAGAGGAGAGCTGATCTTACCTGGATTTTACACTAAATGTATGTTTATGAATTAGTAGACTTTCATTCTTTAATTCCTACTTATGTGGCTGAAAGTGTCCTAAATTCTCTTAGAAGAGTTAAGCTTTAGAGATCAGCCATGTGCTCAAATCTGCAAAGAAGTAAAACTGCTACTAGAAATGAAGCGTTCATCAACTCTCCTGTAAGATGGCTTTGTACATTTTCTGTAATGTTTGGATAGTAAGTTTAGACTGTTTCTCTGAGGTGAAATAGTAAGTTTTCCTCGCCTGTGTGGTAGAAACAAGGAGTGCCATAATGCTGTAGAGTAGGTAGAAAAGTTTTGAAGCAATTGTGGTCACTAATCTGCTTTCAGTACTTGAAATTTGGTAGAATGACAGCTCAATGTAGTGCAGAAAGCCCTTCATGCCTGTAGGAAAATGAAAGTATCACGGGATCATTTTCATTGCATGCTGCATTTACCAGGGGTTTTCCACCGTTTGAGCTGTAAAAAAGGTGACCTTGGTTTGCGAGATGTGAGGTTCTGGTGGTTCTTTTGACTGAATTCTGACGACCACAGCAAAGGGTTTTTGCACACTGAGTCCTACCAGCCTGCAAGGATGTGTCCAGCTGACCCAGAACACAGAAACATAACGGTTCAAATGCAAAAAAATGGAATCTGAATAACCTTCTCCCGCCTATAAGGGACTCTTACACTCTATGCTGAGTTAAAGACAAATGAGATTATTAGAATGATGTACTCTATAAATAGCTGTAAAGAGACTGCCTGTACCTAACAAATGTAACATTTCAATGCAGTTACATTTCACAGCTAGTTACTAAATTCCCTCATGCAAAATAGAAATTAATAAATGGGCCTAAATATCACACTGCACACGTCAGCAGAATTGTTCATTGTGTCCTTTAAGCATACTTTGTTTGGAGGTAAAAAACTGACTGGGAAAATTTCAGTCATCATAATTTATAGGTTTAGAATAATACTGCAAGAGTTTTCTCGTATTTTTGGTTATTATTCTATCTGGTTATTATTTTGGTTATAATTCAGTTATTATACTGAACAAAACTGCTACACATTTGTGATTTTTTTCTAAAATTTAAAGGACAGAAAGGAAGGGAAATGTCAAGACTGATAATAAGAAACTTCTTGTCACTGTCAAAACCATCAATATGATTTTAATCACAGATACAAGATGATGGTTAAATTTAAGAATTGTTATATATCCAGAGAAAAAATACAGCATAACACCATGTTACTATTTATGTCACCTTACGGTATCTTCCTTAAATATACAATGATGATTTTCTTACGTGTGTTTTTGGAAATCAATGCCTCCAGATGACAAAGCTGTCTGTAGAGATCCTTAATCTGCAAATATAAAGTATCTGTCACACATTTATGCCAGAACTGCATATAGTTGAAAACGTATAATGGAAATATTTGAACAATTAGAAAACTTTCTACAACTAAACCAGAAATTCTAATTTTTTTTTTTTTGTATTCTCAGCAGAGGTAAATGACTGTTAATTATAAAGCATATTTGTTTCATCTAACATAAGCTGCTTTCAAGCTGAGAACCATTATAATTTTCAGAAAAGAAACTTTACCACTCCTTCCCAAATTATCATATTTTAAACAATTATTTCCTTTGAACTGCTTAGGCCCAGTGGATTATTCTTGTTGCCTGGATAACCTTTAAGGCCCCTATTCCCAAATTCATTGGGTTACTGCCCATTATCTATCATCAACAGTCCTCAGACTATCATGGATTCTTATCATAAAACTTTTAATTGAAAATGTTCCAACAGGGATAAGATTTGGAGGCCACCTGTGGAATACCCAGTAAGGTATTGAAATCATAATGTTGTAACTCCAGTCGTAAACTAAGAATCTTACAAATAAGAAGCTATTTGGCTAACAATGGTTTTGCTTGTAGCTTTGGGGTATTTCTGAAGTGATATGCTAAATTGACTCTCTAAAGCAATTAAATTCACTTCTGAAAAATATTAAGACTCACTCTCCAGCTGTCACGGCATAACCAGAAGGAAATGAGTATCACGGGAAAACTAAACTCTTGCCTCTCCTGGGCTTCTCTTCAATTATACATTGGTATGTCGCAGGCAAGACACTTATTGACATTTATGAAGTTTTATGCAAATTTATCTGGTTGGTAGTTTGTTTGTTTTTGTTTTTTTTTTAATAACACTTTACAAAAGTTACAGTTTATTTGTGCAATTGGATTCCCAGCTCCGCCGTCCATCATGTGCCTCGTCCATTTTCTGGGTTTATGTGTGAATCTGTCAAGCTGCCCTGTGACAGACAACATTTGGTCGAGTTCTTTGGTCTAAATTTGCATCTTATTTCTTGTGTAAAGCAGTGATTAGGCAAGGTGACACTGCCTGGAGAGAGGGGAGATGTGTCTGTCCCGGGGAAACAGGAGCGTTGTCTGGGGAGTTGTGCCAGGCAGGAGAGAGAGACAGGGTCAGAAGAGCAGGCTGAGCACTCACAGAGGATCTGTGGCTAAACTGTGCAGGGGACAGATTTCCAGGCCTTGACAACCTTCTGAATAACCTTCTTGGATCAGCAGGGATTATTAAGATTTTGCCACTCTTCAGAAAGGTGCACAATAGGCTGAGACTCACCTGGAAGCAGGGATTTACCTTGGCACTTGTTTTTAAGATGGTTTTGTATTTTTGCCTGGGCTTACTTAGCTATTTTGAATGTTCTCTACAAAAAAAGACCTCAAATATTTTAAATTATTTTGTGATGAAAGGCAATTTTTGAGATAAATGTCTTTTAGTCTTTTTAAGAACAATATCAAGGCAAAGCTACTCCAGAAGAATTAGTAATTTAGAGTTAAGTTTCTGTGAGTTTTTTCTTCTGAACAAGTATCTGTTGACATGATTGATAAAAAAGTAAGGAAAATGAATTCAAAATTGATTTAAGAATTTGTGCTATAATATTTTATTAGCTCATTAATATATAAAAACATGCAAGGCTGAAAATTTTCAGTTATGTCTATTTTTTACACACATTCGGGAGTTTGGTTGGTTTGTCAGGTTTCTTTGTTTAACAGCAGCAGCTTTCACAGTAGTTCACTGAAAAGTGTAATGGTGCTCCTATTGTGATTCTCTTTGCCTGGATCAATAGAAATAAACAGGTTTCAAAATTTCCAATCAGTGATACCCACGTGGTAGTTTAGTTGATCAACAATATCAGTCTCACCTCTTGTAAAGCTGGGCTCAAAAGCTTAGATTTAGTAATTATCCAGTTTATTTACTTGTAATTTGTTTGGTGCTTCTTACTCTCATTATGGTAAATATTCCCCTTCAGTTTCCCCTCGCCAGCAGGTACTGTCATACAAGAAGATCACAATTATAGTAGAATAATAGGTTTTTTTGCAAAGATTTTAGGAGCAAGGTTGTATGTAGATACACAATGAGCTGCTTTGATATGAGATGATATAAACGAATTTTAATCTGATGCCTGTTTGTTCACCCATGTTCAACAAAGAGCATAGAATGACATTTTTTTTGTCATCTCAGAGATGAAGATAGATGGGTTGTGAGCTTGGCCATGCTCTGCTCTTTAGACAACTCTTGAACTGCCGTTGGTCAAGAGAAGGATGCTTGTTCACTCCATCAGAGTTCTTTGTTACACCTGCTTTGCTCGTTCTAATTTGTTTTGCTGTGTTGTGTTTGTAGCTAAACCTGGTGTGAAGAATGAGGAGCTCATGAAGCTCATTATGCTTCATTTGATTTGAAAATTAAATTTTGCAATTTGAGACTTGTAAACACTTTTGAGAAGCATTGCTTCCTGTAATGGAAAACAACACATTCCTGCAGAGTTGTTAGGAAATAAATTTGTATCATGAATCTTTAATAAGTCATTCAATATGTTGCGCCCTTGGGCTATTGATATACCAGGAATTGTACCTGTATTCTGGAAAAAAAATGTGCAATTTGAAAATCTTTTTTTCTTTCCAAGACATGTACCAATCTGAATCTTATTAAGTTGGTAATAAGCCACAGCTATTTCAGCCTTTTCTTCTTACACTAAAGCTTCTCAAAGACAGAATGCTTTTTGTCATGTCTGCTTCCCAGCACTAAATCTTGGCACGTTTGTTTCAGCAGAACTGAAAAGAGAGCACGGTTCTATTAAGTATCTCACTTTCCAGTATATATTGCATATATTTTCAGTATCTTTTAGGGTTTTTTGGTTGAGTCAGTTATTGAATCAGACTTTCAGGAGACCAGACAGTGGACAGGCTCCTGCCCACACACCTTCCAGCTATACATAAAGTATTTATCAGAAGAAGGTTGAGAAGAGAAGACCAGGCTCTTTTTCCAGAGGTCTAATGTAGAACTTAATCCGTTATCTGTGGATAACAAGACAATTTGTGCATAACAATACTCCTGCAGAGTCTCTTGAAAAGATGCCTTTTTTCTTTGAAAGAAACACTGTATTGTATGTGTGTTGACATGCAGCCCCACTCAAGAATGTTTTTTAACAATTGGAATCAATAGATATAAGAAAGTCTAAGTGAAGTATAATTGTTTAAATACCATATATATATATATATATACATATATATATAAAATAAGAGCTTTTATTTTTCCAGAAGGTTTTAGAACTTTTAGACTTGGAAATTAGATGGTTAAATTTTAGAAATTGTTTACCTGGAGTTAGAAAAGAAACTTGTTCTATTTAAATAGCCTCTGGCTAATTTTTCAGAAACCCAGATTCATTTTCTTACACTTTATTTCACCAAACTATTTCTGACTTTTATTTTTTTCAACTGAAAAGTAGAGATATTCTGCAATAACTGCAATATTCTCCTTTGGTCTTTTCTGAGATTAAAATTCCTCAGGTAGAAATTATTCCTAAAATAACCCCAGTACTTTTATATATTCCATGGACATTTTTCTTTTCAGAAAGGACCATAAAAAGGGCCTCTTAAACTTGTAAAGAACTCAGAATTTCCTCCCAGCCAAACAGTACTTAACTCTGTCTTTCCTAGTATGTATTTCTCTTGACCTCTCATCCCTCCCATTGCTTTCCTCCATGGATGGCTTGGAACACAATGTCTAAAACTCCTATTTTAGCAGAAATTCTCTCCGTGCTGTGTAAATAGGGATCACTTCATATATCTGCAACTATGAAACTCCTGTTTGTAGATCCCAGTGTGATATTTGCCTTCACCGATGCCGTGACATTGACTCGTGCTTTGCCCAGACTCAAACACCGCCTAGATGTTTTTCTGAAGAACTTCCATCTGATCTTTGATCCTTTATTGTGTATTTGCAAAACTGGTTAGCCCCGCTTCAGTAGTTCCTTCAAACGTTGAAATTTGCTTTCGGAAAAGTGTGTGTAGGTGCAACACAGAAGTATGGATGTGGAATTAATGCGCATTAGCGGTAGCTCTTGATCACGACAAGTCACAATGCTAATAAATATTGTTGGGGAGTTTGGGAGGTTTTGTGTCTTGCCCTTAGCTCAGTTAAATGTCTGAAATGCTCCCAGAAGTCAGACTCTGGAGTTGCAATGTCAGGCTGCATTAAGTAATTAAGGACAGAAGCAGACCCAAGGCTCCTGCACAAGAGACTTAGTTTTGTTTTCAAGCTCCATGCAAGAAATTGTTGGGGTTTGGTTTGCATGGGAGGAAGACTGAGTTGGTTCAGCCTGGAGAAGAGACGGCTCCAAGGAGACCTTAGACCCTCTTCCAGAGCCTAAAGGGTCAATAAGAGAGCTGGAGGGGGACTTTGGACAAGGACAAACTGACAGGAGGCAGGTTTAATTAGATATTAGGAAGAAATTGTTCCCTGTGAGGGTGGGAGGCCCTGGCACAGGGTTCCCAGAGAAGCTGTGGCTGCCCCTGGATCCCTGGAAGTGTCCAAGGCCAGGCTGAACAGGGCTTGGAGCAAGCTGGGCTAGTGGAAGGTGTCCCTGCCCATGGCAGTGGGTTGGAACTGGGTGGTCTTCAAAGTTCCTCAATGCACACTGTTCTACAATTCAAAGTTCGTATTTAATTGTGCAACAGGTTGAGTTCACGTAAAAAACTCCTATTCCATGTGTGCAGTCTGGGTGTTGAGTGACCAAGTGACTCCTGTGGGCAGGGAGCACACCCAGGGTACAGAGTGCAAAGAGAGGACCCTCGTGTGGGGAGGATGGGTTGGGTAATTCAAAAGGCTTTGCCTGAGCGTTTCAGCTTCTGGCTTCCACACAGGAATTCTGTCTTTGCTAATAAGCTGAAATCTTCCCCTGGCAGTGAATGCTTGTATTGAGTCACATTAACTTCTGCAGCTATTCACTATGTAAATTGGGGGTGGTTGCCATGGCAACCTGCCGCATAAAACAGCCATCCTTGCAAGCCCAACAGGCCTGTCTGATGTCGAACCCCGGGGTGTTCGGGGTCTGCTTTGATCCCAAGGAGCCAGTGTCAGATCCGTGGTGAAGGGGACAGTCAGTACCGCACAGACATCCTGCTCTGTGTGCAAGCAGCGAGCAGTTCCTCTTCGTGAGGTGAAACCCACCGCCTGCTCTTCCTTTACATGGAAAACACCACCCACGCATTTGTTTTTTGGAGGATTATTTTCTTTTACATTGCAACTAAGGCAAATGATAATTTGTGGCAATTAACTGTGACCTTTGGTGTTTTGTAATGAGATATCTCTTAATCGATTTTTTTTTTTTCTAGAGAGGAATAAATTATTTTGTGATTACATTAATTTCTCCATTATATTCCTTGCATATGTTTTGTATTAGTTAGCCTATCAGTCTTTTTTTTCCTTTTTTTTTTAAAAATTTGCCTTAGTCTTTCACAGCAAAGACAGAAATCACTTTTCCTTAATTTCACTAATAATTTAATTTTTGGCATATTTGAGGCAGACTGAGCAGGCTGCATTTGTAGTCAAATACTACACAAGAGGCTCTGGAATGGTTAAAACCATAGCAATGTTGTTGAAGCACAAATGCTACATCATTCACACCTTGCTGCTTAAGAGGAGCAGTGTTTGTAGAAAGGCTTAATGCTTAGAGCTAGAGTAGTACCAAACATAAAATACAGCAGGCAACCAAACCACCTGATGAATTGGTACAGGGCTTACCTTCATGATACTCATTTTTCTTTCCAGTCTATGCACTTCCAGCCTTTACTGCGGAGACAGAGCGCTCCTGTGTTTTTCATTGAATCTGCTGTACAACCTGGGGGTTGTTTCATTTTCTACCCAACTGCGAAGATTTCTTGTTAACTTGTATATAGGTAAACCTGACCTCATCTGCAGAGTCCTGCTGGCAACCGTGTGCCTTTCCTGAATTGTGCTCAGCCCTTTCAGCTCTCACTGCACACCTCAGTAGGCTTGAAGTTGTTTCCACAATCCCTTAAAGCATTTTGGTAACACAGGCCTAGAAAGGCCTTCCTCTGCTGAGGCTGGTTCTTTGAATTTGTCGAGTTTATTTTGCAGTGAATGTGTTCTTTGCTTTCTTCTGTGCTCCTCCTCTCCCTCTCCCCCTCTCCCCGTACCCCACAAGAAGACTGCTTCAGCATCTCACCCCTTTGGGAGTTATAAACCAGTTTCTTGTTTGTAGCCTAAATTTCTTCTTTGCTTTAATGCTGATGCGACAACACTATCAGAAGCTTTAACAGCTTATTTTTTTTTTCTCCCCAGCGGTTGCTATCACTAAAGTATTTGCAAATTACAGTTGTTCAGTCAATAAATTAACTTTATTGTGTGTTTAAGCTTATGCTTAAAGTAATTCTGGAACCCAGAATGCCAACAAATTTTGCCTTGATTTCTCAGCAACAAATGAGGTTGAGTCCTGAAGCTCTGGTGAAAAGAAGAGTGTGCTTGGAGCTCATGTGCAGGCACATTCCCTTGAGACAGGAGTAGATAAATTGCTTGTTAGGGATCCTGAGTAGAGCACCACCATTTCTTCTTCCCATCCCTACTTTTCCATCCCAGGACTATTTTCAGCCTTTAGAAAAAATCCGACTCCAGAGTCAAGACAGAGGACTAAAGCATATAAGAAAATCTCAAGAAGCTGCCTATGAAGATGTGACTCCTAGGATTAGAACACAACAAATGTGACCATCAGGGCTATCAGTATTGATGTATAATCACAGTTTTTTATTATCTGCATTTATTATCATTCAAAAAAAACCCTCCCTCGCTGGACAAAAGTTGAGAACCTGGTTTTGAGAGAAAACTCAAAACACATGAACAAAAGTTACTATTTTTTCTATTGAATTGATGGAAACAAGTGTTTCAAAAGAATTTAATAACTTAATTCTTAATAACATGCTAAACTCTAAAATTCACAGATCTAGGAAAAACAAATTTTAGTTTGGGAATGTCTTCATCAACTTGAAGACAATGACCTATTATACATGATTTTGGTGTTAAAAGGCTCTCTGAAAAAATATTTTAGACCTTAAAGTTGAATGTAACCTTTAGTAGAAAGTGCCTTGCCTTAGCTGCCATGACATACAGTGTTTCCTGAATTTTGGAAAAGGATTGGAATATTACGATCCGCAGCATTAAGCTGGACATGGTTGAAGGCTGACTGAGTGACAAATGCCTCTGGAAATGTTTAAAGAGAGCCACCTCTTTCACAAGGACCCTTGAAAGAAAACAGCTTTGAAAAGAAAAAAGATAAACTTTAAAACATTCACATTCTATTGGAAGAAAATGGACTATGTTTTATACAGAAAAATTCTCATTTAGCAAAAAGGTCAAATGTTCAAAGAGATATCTTTCTTCATCTGCAAGGCAAGCTCTTATAGATTCATCTAAAACAAGGGAAATTTTGTCAAAAAAAAATTAAATTTTTTCAATCCTCTAAATTCAAAACTAGCCAGATTTCCCTTTATTTGCAATGAGACTTTGTAGATGTTTGACACTATTAACATTAAAAGCAAAAGGATGACTTTTTCAGTTCAGGAATCCAGTCTTCCTCTGCAGATAAGAAAAGATTTAGAAGAAATATTTCTATAGAGCCTCAAAAACATTTAATTCTTAAGTTTTCAGCTATATGTACAGTAGTTTTCTGAACTGCTACATTCAGTAAACAAGGCTATTTTTAAATTGAAGCCAGGTGTGTGAGACACAGATCTGGCAGCTTTAGGTAGAGACCGTTCAAATGATGATGGTCACAAGTTAATTGTTGTTTTGGCGCAGCAGGGAAGAAGCAAGGAGGCCAAGGTTGCACCTTTGTGGGATTTCCTTCATGAAGGACAGCAGAGAGATGAAAGCACACTGATGTATCTGCATTAAAAATACATTTACCAAACCGTAGGAAAGGAGCAGGTAAAGAATATTTGAGTACTTTCCCAGCCTGATATTCATATTTCCAACTCAAATCTCCAGCATCTGATTAAATAGCACCATTGATTCCATTAAATACGTGTGTGGAATGAACACACATTTTTAACATTAGGTTCCAGAAGTAATTTTAATTAGAAAGAAGGCACATTTTTGTGTAGCACAGAAAATTTTATTTTTCTTTCTTTTGTTCTCACTTTTAATTGGACATGGCTTCTGTGAAAGTTATTAGCTGTTATGATATGTGCGATTTTGGAAAAGGAAAATGTATCTTCCCTTGAGTAGAGATAACCTATCTAAAAGCACGAGGCTTATAGTAACTTTTGAATGCTTTTCATGAGAAAGAACCCCTTTATAAAGGGTTTTATTAATGATATTATTAATAACTTATTATTGCTTTTTCACAATAGTGGAAAATAGACCTGTAATATTATTTGTTTACATCAAATGTCACATCACTTGAAGTCGGCACTTTCATGTGCTACTTGTAAATCTGAATTTGCTTTATAATAACAAAAGAAGCATCTGAGAGTGGGTTTTTTCTTATTGAAATTTGTAAATAAAATACATTTAAAACTGTGTGCAACAAACTTTACCCAGAACTTGAATGGTACAGCTTAAGTGGCTGGATTGTACAAAAATGGGAGTAGGTTTTTGTCAGCTTATGTTCCCCACTGGAATTTGCAGTTAAGTATTGAAGAGACCATAAAGAGTGAAGCTGGGAGGCATGAGAATGTTCAGCGAGGAAAACTAAAAGAGAAAAAACAAAATAGACACAGGAGGCAAATGCTGGAATATGTATTCCTTCCTTCTGCCCACATTTAATTGTATTAACAGCAAGGTTTTAACAGTAACCTTTTCATTTTCCCCAATTAAAAAACTAGTGGAGTTTATTCTGTACTCTGCTATATTAGTTTTATGTGGGGGTGACTTTAATACAGCTTTTGAAATTAGAAACGTCAATTCAATGTGGATATCACAGAGCACAGTCTGCATCCACCTTGAGTGAAATCCTGACCCAGTGAAATCAATGGCAAAATTCCCATTGACTTCAAAGAGGGTTGGATTTCACACCCAATCGCCTCTTCCTTTTTTCTTCAGCCTCTCTGCTTTTGCTAAATGGGATTGCTTTCCCCAGATGGACCTCTTAATGCTATGCACAATGATCATTTCCACTTGCTTTTATAAAATTGTGCAAGTCTTCTGAGGAAAATTCTGTCTTTTCTTCTTTCTTTCTTTTCAGTACAATACTGATGTCCTCCACAGTACGGCCTAAGTGCCATCTCCTGATCTCTTGTCTTAACAGTGTTTTGTCTCTTTTTTTTTTGACTC
Source organism: Eulacestoma nigropectus (assembly GCA_013397775.1). Lineage (NCBI taxonomy): Eukaryota > Metazoa > Chordata > Aves > Passeriformes > Eulacestoma > Eulacestoma nigropectus. Next base: position 1,312,953 of record VZTE01002857.1, read on the forward strand.
ACAGTTTCAGAAGGCGTGGTTTTCAGAAGTTCACATGTTAAATATCATTTGGCTGTATACCACAGGAGCACAAGTTTTCCATGGGGACTCTTTTCCACAATGAATATTTATATCCACCCATAGCAATCACACAAACAGCTAAACTGCAATGTGGTTTTAACTTCCACCTTACTCATAACCTCCTTTCTGCTACAGTTTAATCACATCATCTTCTCAACACTAAGAAATAAACTAGAATACTTTATGTTTACATATTTGAAGCAGTTGTCCCCTTGTGCTGTTCTTGGCATTGCATTTAAAAGCTGAATTCCTCATTCTTGATTAATTTAAGTTTTATCTGTGAAGACCAGCACCATATATGCAGGTATGGTGGTTCCTTAATCAGTAGATAGAAGGCTCTATTTACTGCGTGTCTAATGTTTTATCTGACTGTTACACCTTGTCCCTAAATATTGTAAATATCTTGAAGGATTAGGCCTTTCTTTAAAAATAGCTGCTAAATAAGGCTAAGACGTTTATTAGAAATGTTGGACCAAGCTACAGACCTTCTCTTTGCAGTTGTTGCTGAGTAGTTACAGCTTTTATCTTCTGTAAATATGATAAAACCCTTTTATAACTTGCTTACATTATGAACTATACTTGTGATTTTATATTAATTACAGAGAAAAGAAGCATGGACTAAGCCCTCAAACATCTGGAAGTTTTTTACTTCATCTAACGTAAGACATTTCCATAGGTTTGAATTGCTTGCTCCTGCTTGCTTGTTCATCCAAAGCTGGTAAGTCTAAACTTTGCCTTTTGAAGTGTATTTTTTGTCTCTGAAAAATGCACATACCAAACAGCTAAAGATAATGTGTGGGTAACTCAGTAATTTGAACGCATTTGTGGAAGACTGACTTTGCCTGTAACAGGAGCAGGTGCTGAACCCTATCATGGAGAATTTGCTGACTGCTCTACGGACACAAAGCTCTGAATCAGCTGCTGACAATGGTCCCAAGCTCATCGTCCTGAAATGCTGCCCTTCTGTTAAACTTCTTTGAGAAAAACCAATCTTTTACACCTCTAACAGCAGCACCTTGCTTTCTTTTGGATCTGCTTGACCCCAAGCCACAGACACGCATAGAACAGCACCTAGAGGTCGGGTAAGGCTTTCTGACAGCACCAGCCTTGGTTTTCATTTTAAGAATTCTCTTCAATTAAACGAAAAATGCCATCTCTATCTTTCTATGTTTGGTTTGTTGGCTGGTTTTTTAGATATTTTAACCTATTAGTGCAAAACTAATTGTGTTGGAAATACAAGATTTTTAAATACCCTCACAATAAATTCCATCAAAGGTTGCTTTCTGATATAATTATATATACAGTTTAATGGTTCTGTATTCACTGCTGTCTCTCTTTAAATTGCAAGTTCTTAGCAGTAAGAAGTCATACTAGAAAAAATCTTAAGTAAGAACAAAAATGTACAGATTTACAATCTCACGAGGAACACCTCTAAAGTGTATCTGGCACAATGATTAAAGGTAATGCTTTTGTAGTTCATAAAATTTCACTATTAGACAATAAAAGATCCTAAAATTAGATACAAGAGTTTCTAGGAACTCAGGTTAGCTAGATTTAACTAGAATGCAATTTATTTCTATTATGTGTGTAGGGAAATGTTAAAGAACTTGACCTTCCACTATGTAGCATGAAAGCATTTACAACTCCATTAAACTGAGGATATATGTTTCAACTACTCTGTGTCTTCCTCCAAGACATTTAATTTTGCCAGCATTTACTTTAGTTGGAAATAAAAGGAATTCTATCAGTAAGCTGGAAACACAAGTTAATGTGTCAAGACTAGGAAACATCATGTTTTCTGATTTTTGAATTTTTAATGGTGAGGCTCCGTGGCTCTGAAGCCCTGCACAAAAGAAGGATTGCAGTTAGAAAATACCATGCTAAAAAGTGTCCTTTTTCACAGGTGTGCGCTTCCATTTTGAAAGATCGTGTTTTTCATTTTGAAGATTTATTACTACTAAATGGATGTTGGCCACTATTTTATTATCTTATCAGTATTCTGAGTATTTATTTTTTTCTTTTAAAATACATAAAACCTGCCATTATGAACCATTTATCCTCTGCATTCTTTATTCTTTTTTTAAGCAGTGGAAAAAAAAGAGGTTGCAATTTACATTTATGGTGATGTAAGAACATTGGAGGAAATGAACGAAAAATACAGGTTCCGTGGTAATTTTTTTTCTTCTTTTCCTGCAAACATAGTAAAGTATTGGGAAAAATTAGGAATTAAACTGTGTAATCAAATTCAGATTAGTTTCAGATACTGGTGCACTGCTGTTAGGAGAGAAAATAGTTTTCCAAGTTGTCTAAAGGATAGGATGATACAACTTAAAATCAAAGTACTGTCAGCCACATTTGCTTATGATCTGGTAGGAAAACGGCAGCTGCCACAGTATCTGACAGCAACTCTTTGATGTTTCATAGGAAACTGTTTTGTTATTAAAAGTTGTATTGATTTCTCAAATTCACATTAACGATGCAATTTCAAGTCTGTCATGGTGTGAGAATTATGGATAAAGCCAACAATGGCTGGAAGGATTAGCAGAGTCAAGTGGAGAGAAGGAGTCCTTTAATGTGCTACATGGACAAGCCCGATAGTCCTCAAGAACATTTCCCTCTTGCCCAAGTCTCTAATCCTCTTCCAGGGCTGACTCAAGTGAAATCCGAGGAGCTTCGAGTCCTCCTCCCTGCCCGCAGGGAAGGCATTTTCTCTTTCATTGTTTCCACCAGAAAAGAAAGATGAAGAGGAAGTGAGGAATGATGAAAATAAGAAGGCCAAATGATTTCAAAGGTCAAACAAAAAAAGAAAGCCAAAGATCCTCCTGTGAAGCTTTTTGAAGTTAATCAGAGGGTTGGTTTGACATCTGCCAACAGTTCCTCTGACATTTAGATGGGCCTTTGGCTCATGTCAGGTTTGTTTTATAGTTTTCCATATGTTTGTGTTAGCACATTTTGAACAGTGTCATTAATGACTCTGTCTTTCAGCAGTCAGTCAAATCAATTTTTTTTTTTTTTTTTAGGGTTAAAAAATGACTTTTCACTTTTAAATACTTAAATGCAGCATCTACTCAACAGGCCAGGTTAGATAGCTTAAAAATCTTTGGAAAGATAATAATGTTTATCCATACCTGGAGTTCGGGTTTCTAATGAGCAGTCATATATGTTACAAAGTAAATTTTAATATAAAAATATTTACTTATTACTCTCTTCAATTTACTGTTTCATGAATTTACAATTAAAGAAAATAAGGTTATTGCGTGGACAAACTGAGAGCCAGTGGGTCAAAATGGTGACACTGAATGGCTGAGATCCATGAGATAAAGACAGCATTTTCTGCATTTTAATGAGTTCTTTAAGTTTGCAGCTGGAAGCTGCTAGGAAAGCTTTAAATTAAGATGATGGATAGATCAGTTATGCAGGCGAAAGAGAAGTCAGTGCTCTCAACCAGAAAACACTGGAGTAAAGCACGTACTCCAACAGAGTAAAGCAGCCTGTTTTCCTGATTACCTTAATTTTCTGATTTTAACATCTCACATCCTCTCTCTGTTTCCAGAAATCTTGGCTTTCTGAAAAGATGTACATTTTCTTCTGTTCTTTTTGCCTGGTGGTTTCTCATCTTTACCTTCCAAGGGGTGATTTTTAAATATCCCAGAAGTATTGTTTCACAAAAGAAAAAAGAAGAAAAGACATTCAGAGTGGACCTGGTGAAGATAACACCCTATTCTTACTTAAGCTGACCTTTAGGTATTTCTTAATGTGCTTAGATATTTGCAATGCTATTTTAGCAAAACCGTTGATGTTTATTCTTTTTAATTGAGTTTAATTGCCATATAAAGTGGCAATTTCTCAGTTCACAGAGGAAACTGCTCCCATTTATCCATTTCTATTATTCTCTGTAACCAATTAACACCCGGACTCTGGGGCTCCAGTTAAGCAAGGACATTCTGCAGGGTCATCCCCACACGTCACAGGGTCTTCTGACCAGATACAACTCCTACAAAACCACACAACAGTGATGTTAAAGAAAAGCTAATTATCAAATGGGAACAATGAGCTGCCTACAGCACTCTGTGTGCTGAAGAAGTCATTCAGCAAAAGGAAGTTATGCAGATTTCCAGTGCTTATGAAAATATAATTTTACCAACTTTATATGCTCAGATCCCCAAGATCTGAGGCCGATGCAAATACGTGAGTGAAAAATTGGGGCATTTTGTGAGTGGTTCCTGTAAAGCTCATAGAGTATATATTTCAGTTGATAAAATGTAAGATTGAACAATACAGTTACAAATTAGGGGAAAGCGAAACAATTTGCATTTGTGTTTTTTATCTTTTCCGGTCTTTTTTTTTTTTTTTTTACCAAGGGAGTGCCAATGTTCTTTATTCTATTTTTTGCTCCACTCTGGCTTCTTCTCACCAACATTTCCTAAGTGTAAGACAAAACAACATTTAAATCAAGCCTTCTAAGTGAGTGATTCTGCAGATTCTTTTGAATTAAGCTTTATGCCTCTAATTTTGGAGATCATTTATCCTGTAAAGACGTATTTGTTCAAGCTATGTGCTGTTTCCCATTTACAACGTGCAAACTACTACAAAAACACCAGTGGCTAAATCACAAACTTTCTCATGGGTCCCCTGTGATTAAATCATTAAAACTCCTTCCGTCTGTAAAGCCTTTATGGGTGAAGTTGCTGACAACATCTGGATACAAGTAAAGAGACACTATTCCTTTGTCCCCTTAAAAGATCTAACTAGAAAGGCTTTCCTTAAACAAAAATTAAATTTACAGCATAAAGCAATTCATTTTCAGCTCCGCCCTGAAGGATAGATTTGTCACAGAGCAGACACATGTATTTTTATTAGTTAAAGTGTTGTGCATCTGTGGTGGAAGCTACTGAAAGTCTCCAAGGTTGACATTTTTCTTTGTGTATCCTGTTAAAAGAAGGAAGGATTTGGTTTCCTCTATTACAAGTTTCCAGCCTTGAAGGAAGAGCAGAACTGTTGCAAATGAGGATACAACTCACCTTCCTGTTAAAAGCTCAATCCTATGTAAATCTCATAAGCTAATTTTGAAAAAGTCATATTACTTGATAGTGAAATTACAAATAGCTTTCTAAAAATGGCTTGAAGGATATTGTAGTTTTTAATCATTGGAACACAGAAGGAAGTCTGCTGTAGTCACCTGGGGCACCACGAGAAAAATCTCTGCTACAAAGTTTTCTCTTTCTTTTTGGTGTCAGATATCTAATTGTCTATCTAAATCGCAATAAGGACCTCAAAGCGTAGGTTACACTTATTTCCAGTTAATAACATTTGAAGATAAGAGAACATTTTCCCCTCAGTGCTCCACAAAAAACAAAACTCAGACTGAAATTGTTCTTTTTAAATGAATGCGGTTAAATGAGATTTTGCAAAGGGTAAAGCAGAGTATTTATGATAATATATGCAAAAAGAAATCACTTGTCTGTGATTTAATTGGTACATTCCTGAGCCAGTTTCCTTCAAACCATTTGCTGCACAGTTATTTTAGCCTTGTGCCCTAAGGAAAGGGTGTTGGTGTGATAGCATCCTCTGCCTGCTCTCCCTTGCTCCCTTCAGTAAATGTTGAATTTCTCGGCCAATTCCAACCCCATTTGACAAAGGGGCAGAAGTCTCAAAGATAATTAAGTTCCTACAAGTTTCATGACGAGTGGTGTCCAGGGGATGGGGAAGAACTCAGATTAATGCTCTGCTGAGGAACACCACCAGCCAGGTTCTGGTTTATCCCCTCGGTGCCCCTTGCAGAGAAACTGGTGCACGGCAACTCTGTGAGGTGCTGCAAATAAAATCAGGGCCTCTGGGGTAGAGACAGAGCTGGACCTAAACAGAAGGGCCACAGAAAATATGAATAATTAAAAGTTGGGCAATAACTTGTTTGCTGTGGGCATGGAGAGTAACTTAGGTTGTGTGAGGTCGGAGGGAAAATAGAATCTACAAAACGAGCGACATTAATTCTCCCAGCGACTTGAGATTTGTTATCAATTTGCAGAAAATTGGAGTTGGTGGGTGTAAGAAAATAGAAAACTTGCTATTTTCAGAAGGCAGGACTTAGTAGCAGATTGGATATAATTTCACAGTAATGATGGTAAAACTTCATATCTGAGGTGAAAAATAACAGGAGGCAAAAAGTCTTCAAATATTTCTTTGAATTTAATAGGTTATTTCACCAATTTGTAGCCTTATTATTTTCATTTAAGAAAAATATATATTTTTTTTAACATTCTCTAGCCTAAATATGAGATTAAAGTTGAATCCCCTTCTCTATATGAATTGCCAACAATTTCACCAGAATCTTTATAGCTGGAAGAAATCTCAACATTTTTACTGGGAGTGCCATTTGGGACAAAATTAACTTGCAGTATGATGAATAAGTTACAAATGTAGAAATTTAAATTAAATACATCAACATGAATAAGCTAATAATCCAAGTATATATTTCACTTTCACCAGAAGCAGTGGAATAAATTTTTCTCAGATCTCTGAGTATGGAATGGGTGATTACAAGTGAGGGAATGGTAAGGGAAGAATTATTTTAATTCTAGAAAGTCTAATTTAAAAGCAATGGATTTTTAAAATTCCTCTCAGGTAAAAAAAAAGTGTAAGGTGTTATAAAATGTTATAATTTTGTTCTTTTACATGTCTCCTTTGGTATTCAATTATAGACACCATATGTTTCTTGACTGCTTTTTCTCCCAGAAAGAGAAGTACAGTAATGATATATATGCATATGTATTCCTGAGCTAGGCACGTAAAACTACACAAAGTTACAGAGTCCATTGAAACAAACAAAACTTTCCTTAAAATATAAGTAGCTCCTGCAAAGTATTCACCCAAATGTGTTCAAGGAAGATAATTTTTTTAAAATGCAGTTTGAAGGTATATGAACAAATATCTAAGAAGTCCTACAAGCAGTTGTTCCCTATGCTTTTTCTTTTTTTTTTTTATATTTTAGATATTTATTGGAATTCATCGTTTGGCCTCACCCTGGCAGAATATGAATTAAGCAGCAGCTTACTTATCTGCAATAGGTTTTGCAGATTAATGCGGTCTTGCCTTGTGTTTCCTGTATTCCTTCCTTTCAACTTGTCAGTATTCAGAGCAGGAAGTGTAACAGAAAGTTGTGTTTGAAGTTAAAAACAAAGAAAAACAAAACAAAAACAACAACAACAAGAAACAGGCAAGCCTCTGGCAACTATAAAGAACTAACTGGGATCAAGATTAAAGATAGAAGTGGCAAAAAATGCATAAAACTCTTCTAAACCTCTAGGCATTGTGAAAGAAAGAACATGAAATGTTTATATAGATAAGGGAGCCCTAATGAAAGAACAGAAATTTGAGCACTACTGAATTTTATCGTGACATTGTCTGGAATAAGAAATGTGGATCAAAAACTCCGACAGCCTCTCAGAAGCTGGGGAGCCTCACAGAGCTGTCTCCTGTATTAATCAGCAAACAGAACCCTGCAAAGAGGCAAAAAGGAATTGTGTCACAGGAGCTGGGCCACACCTGCTCAATTGGATGGAAGTTTGGGAGCGTCTTTGTAGGGATTCAGCTTGGGAAAAGCAGGCAAGCTCAGGAAATATCCTTCAGTGGGTAAAACCACAAAAGTATTCAACACTGCAGACTTGTTGGGCAGAAATACAGTGTGTGTTCTTTAAACAGCCAGGGGAGGTAACAGCAAAGCAGTGACTGTTTGATGTAAATCAATATCATTGATCCCAATAAAAGCCATATTAAGAGGATGTAAACTCATGAAAAGCCACAAGTTTCTCCCTTCAACACTTGCACTGTATCTTTGGAATAAGAATTTCTTCGCGTTGTGGTGAAGTCTGCCTTCCACTGACTCCCTGGCAGCTAAAAACAATGGATTTCTTGAGGCCTATGTAAAATTCTAGAATGTGGTGTTTAGATTCACGAATCTATAGGAAATTGCCTTAAGCTATCATGAGGATGCCTGTGGCTCTTGTGTAGGGCCAAGACCTACAGTTTAACAGTTTTTATAAAAACAGAGGTTGCTGAAAGGCTGTTAATGGAAGAGGCAACTCAGTAATTGAAGCCGTAGTAACTGAGTCATTTACCATCGGTTATATTTGTAGCTGAAGAAATATTTCTGTTCTAGAGGAATAATGAGACACAGAAATATGTGGGAGTCTGTGAACTCAACATTAAGGACAAAAATTTGTCTGGGTCACCAAATGGTTTAAAGAAAATATGAAAAATGTGTGGTTTCTTGTATTCAGAATATTAACAAAACATAAAAATTGATCTCCAACAAATTTTTTTTTTGAACTTGCATTATATTAAAAGTCTCACAAGTACAGATTTTCTACTCTGGTATGTTACAGTCTATTTGTTACCATGTAGCATATTATTCTGGATTTTGGCAAGATATCCATAAAAATACTTTAAATGTTTGAGGGAAAACATTTAAATGCATATTATACTTTCAAAATAATTATTAGAATGGCACATATCCTCCCAATGTTTAAATTTTGTATTTCCTTTATTACAGTTATTACTGTAAGTATGTAACCTTTTTTTAATGATCTTTAACTAAAAGAGCAGCAGTCCTCATAAGACTTCTTGCTTTAGAATGTTACATTTTCTTTCCTTTGTCTGCATTTTGGACAGACTACTAAAGAGTTTTTTTTTTTCCTTAATAAGGCAAATTGAGCTCCTCTAGACTTTGAATTGAAAGAAAAACTATGCTGGAGTGTAATCTTAGCTGTATCCACGGAAACCAGATGCTCCACTGGAGAATATTCTGTATTCCACTCAGTAGACTTGTGCACCAGAAAAGAAAACTGTTTTGGACTGACTCATTATCCTCAGGAAAGCATAAAGTCTAAGGTTACCATAAAGGTGTTTGTTGTTGGAAACCGTTCAGCCTAATAGTCCCTCGTGTTTACTCTGGGTTTCTAATCAGAGTCCTCTGGCCCATCTAGGCTGAACCTTTTTGCGCTGGGTCTAAACCAGCTTCAATCCCGAGTAGCTCCTTCTGTTGTTGCTGTTTTACGGGTGGGTGTTGTTAAAGGGTCTGATTCTCCCAAAGAATTCGCATTTCTGCAGAGCCTCAGTGTTTGTTCCTCTTCTGTACATGGGGCAGCAAAGGAAGTGAAAATTGTTTTCCATAAATTGCTTCCCACTCTGAAACACTGAAATGGCTTTTTAAAAACTGTCTGGTGTTATTGTCCTCCTTTTGCTGTCTGTGTAAGGAGGGACTTGCAGAGTATAATGAAGACTTTCCAAAAAGTGTGAAATGTGTTGGTGTCAAGAGAATGGGAAAGAAGCTGTATCTGAGGATCCTGAAAGTTCCAGAAGGACTTGCCTGCTGCAGAGAACAGTCTGTGCCCCAACAGTGTGAGAGAAGTGCCTGAGCTGCTGGAGGGGCTGTGAAACAATTGCACAGATAAAATTGACAGATAAATTTGGCAACCTCAGAATAGGCACAGAAAAAATTCACTGTCAAATTCCTTCAGAATTTTTGGAATTCTCCAGCTTTGCCTCACTTTTCCTGATGTCTTTGTAAAACAAAAAACAAGAAAAAAGCATTCTCCGTGCAACTGGGATAATTTTATTTAATGGTTCCTCTTCATAACTTTGTGAAAAAGGTAGCATTGAAGAAAAGTATTTAAAACACTGGATAGTTTATAACATAATAAAAGTGCCAGCATAGAACAAGTAGGAGAACATTGCAGAAGTATTATCCTGAGTACTATGTTAGGAGCATCATCATTCCCTTCTGTAATCAGATGGAGGTTCTGGCATAAATGGCAAGTGAGCTTCAGGCTTTTGTGTGGGATGAGGTAAAATCAAAAATTAGGAGCTGAGAAATCAAGGTTAAGTTTTGGGTGGTTGTTTTTCAAGTAACAGGAAAAATAATCCAGTATCATTCCTGTCGCTGAAGCACCACTTAATTTGTATGACCTGATTCAGATCAATGGTGAGGAAAAATGGATGAAATTCCATCCTGTACAGTTTCCTACCTCCAAAATATCGTACTGCTGTCAGCTTAAAACCTCGTTTCTGCGTGGTTACAACAGCAAACCGCATTTCTGCAATTCTCCTCCTCAGAATGCCATTGAAACGGAGACACCCGTGTTTGCAAAGCCCTGCAGTGCTCTTGTGCTCTGCCTTTCTGCCTTCCAGCAGCAGCCTCTGTGGGCAGCTCTCCGTGGAGCCCAGAACATTTTCAAGTGAGGCTTTTTTGGGCACGAGTTCAGAAAGACCTGACTGTACTGTGAAATGGGATTTCACAACTCCTTGACCAAGTCTGTTAGTGAATGTTAGCAAAACTCTTAGGATGCATTTTCAGAGGCTGAATAGGGAATATTCTTGACTAGAGAAATCTTTTCGTTTCCAGAACTTTAAAAAACTAAGGTTATACAACCCATCTCATACTGAGCGTCTTAAAATAAACAGTCACTTTAAACCCCAGAAATTTTGACTATATCTCAATTTCTCTTAATATAAATTGTTGCTGCCATCTAGAATAAGGACTTACTCAATATTTTCTATCAGAACTCAGGATATTCTTACAGCAGAATTTTAGTGTTTAGAGAATTGAAAATTTAGAGAAATATAACTAAAAAGGATTTCCGATTTTCTTTTTTTTTTTTTTAATAATAGTCTGATTTTATTAATTGATTGTATATTTCAGAAAGGAAATAATTTTGGCATGATTTGCTTTTGATACTTGGTCTACATTCAGCTTCAACAGATCAATGCTTCTATTTCTGGCCACTGTTAATGCTCTTACTCTGATGTAGTTTAACTTCCTGGGGTTTCTGATGTGGCCACATGTGATGTCTATATAAGGATTCCTTTTGAACATTTTTGTGTCCATTCATTTCAAAGAGAAACAGCAGCAGCATTTATTTCATCAATTAGAGATTAATATTGGCTCAAATCAAGGCAGGTATTTTTTAAAAAATACATCAAACATTTGACTTCTTTTAAAATCATATTAGAATTTGCACAAAACTCTTTAAGTTATAATTCCAGTGGCTTTTGTCTTCTCTTTTATTATTAACTAAATACTTTTGATTAATGCTTCTGTGATTTCTATACTGAAAGAGAATAATTGTTTGATCAGTGTATGAATTAACTAAAAAAGGATAGTTCTAAGAAATGTACTAAGCACTTAAACTCACAGTCTACTTTTCATACAGCAATCCAACAATTTAGTCAGAACTCAAAGCTTTGTGTGTCCTGATTGGTATCTGCAATCAAATAAATCTATCTATTAACCATGTAAGTCAGTATATTTGGTATCTGAGTGCTGTGGGACATCTTCCATTGTTTAGAGAGTTCTTATCACTAAGGAAAGTTTTTCCCAGCTAATCGAAGTCCTTTAAAAAAACCCAAACCACAAATCCTTTGAAGTGTCTGTGGCAGGGTCTGGAGTAAGGACGACTTTCAGATTATTTCAGTGGCAGAAACTAAGAAATAGCACCTTCTTTTTAAGTATGAGTGGACAGCTTTGCAGAGCTAGCGAACCTGAAACAGGGAACAAAATGAAAGCAAACTCTTCTGATTGCATTTCTTGTGTTGCTGCAGGAATGGAAGGAGCTGTCATGGACTCAGAGGGTGCTGGGGCTCTGACCTGGCTCCCCAGGGAATGGGCACGGCCCTAAGGCTGCCAGAGCTCCAGGAGTGTGTGAACAACGCTCTGAGGCACAGGGTGGGGTTGTTGGGGTGTCTATGCAGGGCCAGGAGTTGGACTCGATGATCCTTGTGGGTCCCTTCCGTCTCAAGATGTTCCTGTGATTTCCTGTGCTGCCGTGGAACATGGATTGCTAAAGCTGCGTTATACAGTTTTACAGCTGTGCCAAATCCACTCTGCAATTCAAGTCACCCCAGAGAATGGTGAGTTTGCACAAAGCAAAACCACTTGTTTTCTATAAAATCTGAAATGCAGTTTTGAATGTTAAAAAAAATGTTATTTCAGCTCTTTTTCTAATTAGGCAGCAGTTTAATACCAGCCAAACAGGTCTTACATTCCCATCCTACAGAACGGCTGCAGTCACCCAGCTCTTGCTCTGAGATCTGTGACAACACTTGCTCCTCGTGTCTTTCTTTTTGTTGCACTGATACAACACAGTATTGGCAAGGGAGAGAAACACAAAAGGAATCCATGTAATACTGCAAAGGGGTGAGTTATGCTTTATTACCTCGCACCTGACTCCAGGAGCGATGTGTTCTCTCCTTGCAGAGGACATGTGGAATTACAGAAATGAAAAGAATTGTGTGTAGATCAAGGAAAAACAGAAATAAGAGCTTTGTTGGTTCAGATCCCTGCCAGTGCTACAGAACAGAGCTCAGCTGCAGGTGGTGCTTGCTGGATCAGTCAGCACTGGGTCTCCAGCAAAAGGGATCAAAATTAACATCCAGGTTAAGAATAACTGCAAAGTACTGGAGCTGTTGCACTTGGGGGTAGCTCCCTCTGTTCAATTCACATGCTTCTAACAATGTATCTTGGGCCACTGATGGTTGTGGTTAGACCAGTGCAGTCTAGAGACACTTTTAGATCTTAAATGATCTTTTAGATCTTAAGAACTAAAATGAGAACTGTTCCAAGTATGAGTTTAGTTGCTGCAGCGTGTTGTCATGGAAATGTCTTGCTGTGGGCTTGTTTTATAAAATCTGTGCGGTTTATGTGGGGAAACAGCTCCAACAGCAAGGCTGAAGGCACCAGACTCCATTCCTGGGGGTGCCTGGGGTTGTGGTCAGGGGAAGGACAAACATAAGAGAAAACCTGCAGTGGTGCTTCTGCCAGCTCCCAGCTCTCATGGGTTGGACTAGATGATCTTGAAGGTCTCTTCCAACCTAGTCATTCTGTGATTCTGTGATTCTGTGATTCTGTGATTCTGTGATTCTGTGTCTGTGCTCTCAGTGGGGAGATCCCCACGTTGCTGCTCTGGGGTGGGGTGTGACCTCCGGAGAAATTCTCTTCCGCTGCAGATGCTTCTTCAGCACATTGCATGGGGCAGTGGCTTTGGAAAGTGGAGTGATGGAGTGACCTCTGCAGCTTTTTGCACGGATTGATTTTCATTCCCACTGTTCCAGCACGTTACCTGACTGTATCAGTTGATCTGTGACCGTACAATGCTGAAGAGCATTTCGTTCTCCAAGTTAATAAACTTGGCCTTTAAAAGAAAAGAAAAATGAAAGGAGAAAAAAACTAAAAATATTTCTGAAACAGGCGTTAGTGATGGCAGAGAGAAAATAGTTCCTGCTATTTGGCTGACATTAATTAAATGTGTATTGATTTCAGCGTATTTTTTTCTTTCTGTTGAGGTATCCCAGATAGTTTTACCTAGGTCTTTTCCTTTGAGATCATGACAGAGGCTTAACAAAAGCACTGAACTCTCTAAATCTTGGAGTTACATCTTCTTAGGGCTGCGAGTACAAAGTAATAGCCTTGATGTGATAGTGTGTGAAAGCAGAAGTTTTTATTACTTCATTTAGCTGAGTTCCATAAAAGAGTAATCTCGCCATAAAACAGGACATGTCATCCTCAAACACTCAGGAAGACGAACTTTACCTTGCAGCCTTCAGCCAAAAAGGGAATTTTAAATTGGTTTTTTTTGTTGTTGTTGTTTTTTGGAGGTTTTTTTTGTCTTGTTTTTGGGAGAGTTTAGGTGTTTTCTTGAGAAAAATGGATTTCTCCTCGTTGCCACTTGGTTTGCTCAAGGCAAGCTTCTGTCTGATGGTCAGTCCTGCCTGTTACATTCTTTGTGAGTCTAATGTTTATTTATTTATTTTATTTGGTAATTTATCTGGAAGAACTCGCACAGGTTCAAGTCAATAAAAATGCTTTTGATATCAAGGTGAATGGGCACTTAAATGCAGTTTTTAAAAGCTAAACTATCTTTCATGTCGCTTGAATTGCCTTACTCAAAGGCAATTTGAGAAAGAGAAACTTGCCTTTCCTTGTGTTACCTTACTTCTGTATTCAGAAATGTTCAGTTTAACTTCAAGTTTCGCTGATAACTTTATGCGTGAATGTGAAAGTTACCATTAAAGTTCTGAATTCCCACTCCCAAGGAAGAATTATTGAACACAATGAAGGATGTGTACTTAAATTATACCCTGAGATATTGAATGAGCCTGAGAGAGAAGCTAAATTTATTTTTTAATGCCATTTCTGAAAACGCACTCTGTTTATCATGAGTCATTTTCTGGTAAGCCCTAAAGTAGGGGTATTATACTTTAATATCATTTTCCGTAACATTAAATTTGCAATGGAGAAAGGCACTAGGTCTGATTCATCATTGCATTTCACTGCTCAGATTTCTTTGACTTCAACAGCGCAAATTGGTGTAAGATAAAGGACAATCTGGTTTTCCTTCTCTTACAATTTTTCTGATTAGCTTTCTATTTTTTCATTTCAGAATTTCCTGTGTTCTAATCTGAGTGAAATCATCAATGAAACAGTTTAAAATATTGAGGTTTTTTCCATTAAAAAATGCCCCAAGTAATCTGGATTCGATGGTAACTAACTAAAACTGAAGAGTTTCTCCTACAGCTTTGGAAAATATCTTAAAGAAATATGATTTAGTTATAACTTAATTGCGATTCAAGAATCAATGAATGCTTAGATGAGTGAAAGAAAGCTCAAAGAGACATAAACACAAAGAATAAAACCACATTTACTTATTGTTGTCCAATTATTTTCCCAGACTGCTGGTTATGTTTTCCTTACTGGACTTTCATCTAATTTCTTTGGTGCCTGTGCTTTAACATAAATGGGGCTGTCCAGATTCCAGCTCTCATTTTTAAGCGTATTTTGGGTAATTGTTCTAGGGGTCACCCTCTCTAAAGAGAAATTGCCACTATTCAGTGACTAATGCCAGTATTTCAGCCTATCCAAATGCTAAACCCTCCCTTTTCCTGTTGTATTTATAATTCACTTCTTCAGCAATAGCCGATGGCTAAAAAAGTATGGATATGTAAACAGTTATTATTTAGTATACTAAAGTAACCATTTTAGAGTGCATGAAAAATGAAGTGGCCTAAACCAACCAAACAGAATCCCAAAGCCCCAGTAATTCTTTGCTCTCTGCTCTCTTTGTTATCCCTTGGCTCTGGATGGGAATATGTCCAAATTTTTATTCTTCAGGCTTATTGAGATCAACAGGAGTCCTGCCAGACTTATAGGTCCTCATTTTTGTTTGTTGGTTTCCAGAGTGGAATCCAAACCCAGCTGAGCTTCTGTCAACATGTGGAAAGATTTCCAAACTCAGAGCAGTAATTTCTACATAGAAAACAGGGAGCTGCCTTATCCCAAGGCTGTGCTCTTAAATCTTGCCCTTGGGAACTTCAACACGGTGGATTCAATGTCTTCCCCAGTCTGAAGCTCTTCCTGACAGCAAACTGCTGTGTGTGGGATCATTCCCATTCTTTCCCCTTCAGAGAAGGATGGAAGATTTGGAGAGTATGGAACAGGGTGAAAAGAAACCCGAAAAGCCAGCACTCACAAGAGGAGTCTCAGTAAGGATTCTCTGCTTGAAAATGATTTCATTTCCCTGGTAGGAACAATTGTGCTCTGGCTGACTGACTTTAATAAGTGGAGAGGCTGCTGTGCCCCTGTCCAGCCCACAGTCACTGCTGTAAGCAGCAGCACAGTAACGGTGCAGGACACACATCAGGCTGGAGATGGTTATTAAATCTGGAGCTAATGTTGAAGCTGGAGCTCATAAATTATGTACAAGCTCCCCAGCTCATCACAGCTCGAGCCTCAAAAAATAATATTAACCACAGGGTCATGGTAATTCTTGTCTTCCTGGAACTCAGAATCCAAATTACTCTTGGAGTAAAGGACCAAAGGAACAAAGACTGGTAGAAGTTCAGCTTGAATTCTTATAAGAGCGGTTTCTCACTAGGAATGAAAACTTTTAAAAACAGCATCTTTTTCGCATTCCCTAAAAAAATATGAAAAATAGAAATGAAATACAGTTGTAAGAATACAGCCAAAACTCAGGAGTGTTCACAGAAAAAAACCCCAACATCTTGATATCATTCTTGGTCCAATGAAGTGATGGCTACATGAGCAATTCCCCCTGTTCTCGGCCCCTTGGCATCCTCTCCACCAAGGCAGTGAGAGCTGAGAGCAGCACGAAGAGAGAAAGGTGATATCTGTGGTATTTATCATACATGGTGCATTTCCACAGCGTATCACAACGTCCTGTGTGCTATCGCAGCTGCAGCAAGGTGAAAGACCTGAATATTGCACTCAGGCACTTAAAACTGGCATTCTAAACGTTACTGAGGGAGGGCAACCAGACTGAAGGAGGGTGGCATTTGCCATGGAGAAAGATCTGGCAGGGAACCGGGAAAGTGGAAATATTTTCTTTATTGGTGATCGAGAACATCAGAGAAGATGGGGCAGGCCCAACATAAGGGCATGGCCTTCAAGGCTTTGTAGTCTGTGGTGCTTCATTGTGGTTTGCTGGGTAGCACATTTGACTGATAGTACCAGATATTCTCTAAATTTATGGGGTTTTTACAGTTTCTTGTTATTTTTGGCTGAATACTCTTTTTGAGCTTCTGAGACCTTTCTTTTTTTTTTTTTTTTTTTTTTTTTTTGTGGTTTTTTTTTTTTGATGTGTTTTNTTTTTTTTTTTTTTTTTTTTTTTTTATGAAGGTTTTTCTTATAGATGGTGCTTTCCTTCATGAATTTCTGCACGTGGATGTATTCAGATCAGTGCCTTGAAGCTGTTCTGTGTATCAATGTGCAGATCTTTCTTGTGAACTAATGATGGAGACATTTAGTTATATGCAATAAATAGGAGATCTTTAAGATTCAAGACTGATGTTGATGCAAATTTTTAGTAGTCAGCCAAAAATTTTAGGCCAACCTTGATACTAGAACAGAAAGAGTCTTAGTGCTTGAGATTACCCATGGATAACTCTCTTCTTCCTTGGAGAAAAAATATATATTTTATATGTATATTTCAGATTCCAAAGCTGGAATATTCCAAATTTCATGTATAAAAAATGCTATACAATAGTAGCTACCATCATTTCTGTGTAAAGATCACAGGTTTTCTGCTTACATACCCCACCAAAGTTCTTTTTAATCCTTTAAATGCAGAAACCATTTTTATTGAGACAGACAACCTAATGGAGCCAAGCTGCTGTTCATGTGTGCTCGCCTCCAGGGAATGCTTTGCTCTTTGGAAGCAGAAGTGGTTGTTGTAGGACAAGATCTGCAGGGTCCTGCATGTCGCAGCCTGCCTTTGTATCCGCTGGTCAGCTTAGGCATCCCACATTGCATTTTTCACCTTTCCTCCCATATTAAAGTTTAAGCAGTTAAAACTTGTTGGTTTTTCTTGTAATTGGGAGCAGCTGAAGCCATAAATTTTGCCTGATGAATAGACCAGTAATAGAGGGAATATATTCAGGAAACTTCATGCACCAAGGTCAAATGATGTGGATAAAGATACAAAGGAAAATCAGTATAGATGGAACATAAGGATTTCTTGATCTTATTCCTCCTCTTTGTCTGATAGATTGAGCATCTCTTTGTCTCATCTATTTGATGCAAGAGAAGGCTGCCTTTTGTGCTGTGGATCTGATTATGCTGGCTATTTTGGGAGCTGTGTTCCAAAGCTGTTGACTGACTGCTCTATATCGGATGCAGCTCTCTAGAAACCATTTGGGCAGGACGGTGCTTTATGCCAAGCAGTCACTCAACAAGCAAAGCAAGCCCTCACTGGATGCCTGTGCACGATTCCTCGAGCACTCGAATGACACGGAGGCTTAGGAGTCGATTGGGAACCCAAATATCCATCCCAAGCATGGAATAATGAAATGTACGGCGTGGCTGAAATCACCCAACAGGGCAAATAGTCAAAACCGTACCCCGAGCACAGCCTGGTTAGAATTTCCTGAGGCTTGCTCATTACCCAGCAATAACTTTGTGAGAGGAGCAAAGTGCTGAATTCAATGAATCTTAAGTACCTTAATTTCAATGCAACCTTTGTGTGTTTTTTTAATTATTGAATTCAGCCCAGTAATCAATCCTACGATAAAGCACGTGTGCCTAACACTAAAAAAGTGAACCAAAGAAGTGAATAAATCAGTATCTTGTGCTTTACCATCAGAATTGCCCATATTTCCACATATAATCTAAAATCTGTGGGTAAAGTAGGCGTCTGATTCACCACAATTAATTGTGTGAGATTTGTAATTCATGACTGTGTATTGGAGGGACTTTAAATTGAATTTTTTTCTTCTCGTTTCAGTGTTTCATCAGATTCCACCTGAAAACTTGCCTTGGTTTTTAGCTGAAACTTCCACATATCACCTGGAGGTGAGCAAACACTGAAGTCTTTACCTGGTTTCATTGATTCAACACGTGCTCACAAGTTGCTATTTAAGCTAAGCCTGCTGTGCTAATGAATTAACAAACCAAAGGATTTATGGTTATCCTAATTTTCTCCTCTTAGAAATTTAATTTCCTGCCACTGAATCCATGCTGATACACCCACTGTTTTTTTTTTTTTTTCCAAAAAAAAGGATAGCAGCTCTTAACTTATTAATTAATGACCACGTTTTTCAACAGCCTGGATCTGCATCTAGTTCTTTTTTACTTCCATATATGCAATTTTTATTGAAAATACCTGTCCAATGGTAAATTCAACAAATTAATAATTCTGATGTTCTTGCAGTCCTGGAATCTCACTTATTTGAGTGTAAACAACATAAGAGTGTATGGCACATTTACCACTGAACAGCAGAATATAAGAACACATTTTTTCCCCCAGTCACCTTGAGTGAGTTTTAAAAATAAAATAATTGTATCAAACAAAAGCTTTACTAAAGCAGTTAAAATGTCCATAAGTGATTTTGAACATGTTTTTCATTTCCTTTTCTGCCTACAGAGTAATTATGTGGGGGTTTTTTTGTTGCAGCAAAAAATTAGATATTAAACATTAGCTCTTTTAAAATGCATTTATAAGTGGGTGAGGAATAGTCTCGTGTGTTTGGCTTTCAATTATGATTTACAAGTTTAGGTGATTATGGATAGCCTCCCTTTCAAACATTCTTCTGCTGACTTGAAATGACATTTTTCTTTCAAAACCACCTCGTTAAAGCTATTGATGCAATTTCCTTTTATCTTTGCTCAGCAAAGCAAAACAAACTGGCAAAATTTGGCTAAACAGCAGTGAGATTAATGCTAAAATTTGACTCTTGCAATATTTAGTATGCAGAACACCAGGTTTTGTCCAAAACTTGGGGAAGTAGAGCATGAGGGACTTAAACACCTCCATAAGTCCCACGAATGCTCATGGCTGCTTGGCATGCTGTAAACATGATCCTCCTGGCAGCGTTCCTCAGCAGGTGCTGAACATCTGCACCTTTCAGAAAGTTCTTTGGCGCTGTGGGTGCTCAGAGACAGCTGTAAAATGGAGCTGTGAATCTCTCAGTTTGCACCTCTATTTTCCCAGACTCAGAGGCACTCTGCTGAAGAGGAATATTAGAAGAGAAACAGGAGAGACACGAGAATCATGAAAAGTTGTCACTGTCACTGTTCAAATTAGGAGTCTTAAGTGTGAGTATCCTTATATGATAAATGAAGGACTGAACAGGCAGCTTAATCACCTGCTGGCATCTTTATGTTTGGATATTTGGGGCTTTTTAATAAAGATTTTCAGTTAATTAACCAGGGAAGTTGATAGCTAGAATATCTCAAAAACTGATGTTTTAAAAAATTGGGCTCTGATGCAGGATCAGCCAGCAGTGAACTTGTACCCCAAAATGATGGGAGTCTGGCTGTATTTCCAGCAGCTTTGTCTTTATTCTATTTTATAAACTTTATTTTTGAATGTCCATTGTCATGAGGAAAGGTCTTGTCACTCAGGGTTCTTCCCTGATGAGAACAATAAAAGAAGAGAGTGAAATTATTGTTAGAAATAACTACGGTGCTCATTAAAAACAAACTTGTTTTCTAAAAAGTCTACAGATGAACAATTTTATTCTTCATTTTATCAGAATACCTGCTCAATAGGAAATAGAATGTAACGAACTGCTATATTCAGCTCACAAATTCCACTCGTCAATATCTCTACCAGCAACATAATCTGAAAAGTAATTCACTTATTGGCACATTTAGCACTCCCGATTTTATGCATCACTCTGCCAAGACTGATTGGAATCAAACCAGCCAAAGAGTCAAATTTGCTAATTCTAACAAGCCACATCCTCTGGTTACCCCGTCCTCAGCAGAGTGCCCTCGCTGAGCCCACGGCGAGGGGATCAATGCAATTATCAGCCCCTGACACATGGCGAGCAGCTCCGAGTATTTTCACATGAGCTAAATTGAATGGGACACAAATCATTGACTTCTGTCAAGGCAACCAGAGACAGCACCTAAAATACAGTGAATTTCACAGGGGGCTGACAGGCACGGAGTGAGGAAAACAGAGCTGCATGGTGTTGATACTGTTCTCACCAAAAATCACTCAGCCCCTGTGCAGCTCAATATTTGCTCTGTCACCCAGTGCAAGGTGCAGGGCGATCTGCTTCCTCTCTGTTTCCTTTATTTATGCAAGTGTTTGCTTATTCATTTCGTATTCCTTCCAGAGGGTAAATGCCCTTATTCTCTTTAACAAGTCAGTTTGGGAAAATGGCATCAGGAGTGCTAGAACTGCTGCTGGCAATCCATATGGAAAAATAGCAAGGATTTCAATAGTCCAAATGCTTTCTACACTCTTGCCAGCCTCAGCAATGAAGATAACAGTTTAAAAAGATGGGAAATGCCACTTTCACTTTTCTTTTCTTTTTAATCTAAACATGGGCTGTCATTTTATGAAAAAAAAAAGAGTCAATAATGCTTTAATTTAATTTGAATACTGGAAATTCATTACAGCTCGTTAAGTCCACATTTGTAGACAAAAAGGAAGTGTGGTTCAAGGTGTTTTGTTCAGCCTGTTTGGTACATAAAGAGAAAGTTGCACCAACTAACTCCAAGAGCTTTTGATGCCTAAACCAGAAACTAATCTTCTTAAGCCTCCAATGAAATTCATGACAAGAGAGAGAGATTTCTCCAGAGGGCAATTCAGAGTAAGAATTTAACTTAGGTGTTTTGCTCTGGACCCTCCAGAGAAAACCCAGCTTCTCCTTCTAGGTGTAAAGTGTGTGAGCAGCTTTCTAACTTGGGCACTTAAGCCAAGGGAATGAAATCCTGTATCTCGATCAAGACAAACATGTTCTTGCTAAATAATGATTTCTCTGTAAAATACAATTTTCCTGTCTTGAAATAGTTTGTGGGCACTGGTGATGTTTAAAAAAAAATGTAATTCTGCATCTAGAACAAGTGTAGGGGAATACAATTTGCTGGTGAGTGGTGGTTGTGCTTTTTATCATTAGTGCATCTTATTTCATTTTCACTATACTTGTAGAAAATATGGACTGAATAGTCTATGAATGTGCAAAGGTTAAACATTTGCAAGAAAGAAATGCAGCAATGATAAACAGAGAGATAATTTTGTTTCATTAAGTGCTTTTGTCACCTTGTTTTAGCAAATATTTGAAGCAGTTTTGCGAGATGCCCTGAGTGATATGGGTTTGCTCAGCTACAGAGCTGCTCAATTCCATGTGATGCATTATTTAATTTTTGTTAGTCTTCATGTCAATGGGTAGTTTAATATAACCCTGCAAGCCGTCTGGTTTGACTGATATGCTTTTAATGTAAAGTATCATTTGTTTTGAGATACACTGAAATAGGGGAGTTGGCAGATGCAGAGCATACAGGGAAAGACCTTGACAGACGGTTCACATGAGTTTGCTTAAGGTTTTGAGCACTTGGATTCAGTGTACTGGGAAGGAGAGAAACTCAGGGGTTCATTTTTTAACTTTCAGCCTACCAGGGCCCTCTGGCCGCTGTCTGCCAGTCCAGTTTTTCAGGAAAAATGGAAAACAACAACAAAAAGCCGCTGCCTAAAGACTCACTTCACCTCTTTTTGATTTTTCTCCCCTTTGCTTCCCTTGTGGTTGTCAAAACCACCTTATTCTTTCCATTATCGCAGGCCTGGGCATTTTCTTTCCATAGGACATTTCCTTCTAAATGCCTTTTGGCTTTTACTCGAGCCTCCATCCACCTCTGAAAAGCTTTACTGAGAGCAGCTCTGTCAAAAACTCTGGAGAAACAAGGCAGTTTTCAGGCCTTTCATGTACTGACTGCACAAGCAAAGAGTGGAGAAATATAAAAAAAAAAATGGGATGAGATGATTTTTTAGGTCCCTTCCAACCTGAACCATCCTTGGAGTCTATGAAATAAACTTATGTGAGCACACAAGGTTCTCATAGACTTGTGGGACTTTATATTCGGGAGAAAATGACAAATACTCAACAGATATTCTTATCCAGTCTGTCCTCCAGCTGATGGCAAAAATATGCCCTAAAACCCATTTTTTTGCTTCCATTTTTTCATGTGTTTCAAAGGCCTAGGAAAGAAAGCACCCTCAAACCCCGCGGCCTCTAAGCTAAGCTCTAACGGGACAGAGTGATGCACTCCCCCAGTCCTCCTGTTAAAGGTTGAAAATAGCATTATTCAGGGTATTTCTGTGATTTGTAAATCTGTACACACACACAAACCCCTAAAAACCAAACAAAACCCGGAAACATTAGATCAAGGTTATAGCATTTCTCGTTTTTCAGAGCAGAAGAGCCTTTTCGGAGTTTAAGCTGCCCTACACAGTTTTACCAGTAAGAAGAAGGGTTAAAACAAGTTTGGATATTGCTGTGTTGCACAGCAGTCACTGGAGCACAATTAACTCTCAGCCCTCTAATCTTTGTAGAGCAGATTTTTCTTGCCTTCTTATATATAAGATGTTATTACCTAAGCATGACTGTGTGATTAATTCATTTCAAGACTTGCATCATTCTTAAATGGCTTCTAAAGTAAGGAGGCAAATAAAATATCGAGTGACATCGTATTCATATTCAATATTCATGTGTTGTATCAGATAATTATTATTAAGAGAATTTGTGTTCAAATTCAAATGCTTCCAAAAGTGACTTTAATAAAGCTTATGCCACATTAAGTGTTGGAAGGACAGGAAATGTATTCTGGTAAAATCCAAACAAGAATTAGAAATGACTGATACTCTGACTTATAAAGAGCTGAATTTCAGAGTACTTTTACATATGGGAATCCCACACTAGATATTCCATATAATGACTTCCTTACTGCATCTTTTCTACTCTCTTCCCAAGAAAAATAAATTGCAAGGCTTGTGCAAAGAATCTCTTTTAAACTGAGTAAAGGAAGAGAGAGACGTGTGCAGGCTTAATATTGTCAAACACAATTTATCTGCCTTTATATGGGGGTTGATCATTATGGATGAAGACGTCTTCATGCCTGGCACAAAGTTTTGCAGTGAAATATCAACTAAATTATGATGCCTGCATCGAAGAAATTCCGGTCTATTTATATCTACGTGCTGCTTGGGGATTTTTTCAGCTCGGTGGAGGAGTCTGTCTGTGTGATGCAGAACATGTAAACCTGGTTAGAAAGTGGCTTGTAATTGCATATGATTAAACCTTGGATTTACAGAAAGGTCAGTGCACCTTAAAGCTCATGGTAACCACACAGCAAAACAATGAAGGTTAAGTTCTGCCCTTACTTTTGTTTTGTAGCCTCCCCAAAGCCATTCGTGTCTTAAACTGTAGGAAGTTGCTAAGACTTTAAGTACCTGACTTCGGAGTTGTGTAGAGGTGCTGTGAGGACAGTGAGAGGAAAAACAATTGGTCCAGAGAGCATCCAGATAAAACCAGGTCTTATCGCTTCTGTTGTACGGAGAAAAACAATTTAACAGTAGCGAAGCTCCTCTCCCCTCCAGGATCTCGCCTGCTCGCTCCAGCCCTGCCCTCAGCGCTGCTCTGCCATCCATTTATTCTCTCCAGCACCACTTAAACCCAGGTGAGAGTGGATCAGGAAGCAGCATGTGCTGAGAACACCAACCTTTCCTAGAAATTGTAGCTGAAAAAGAAATATAAAAAAAAAAAAAAAGAGGAATGGGAGTTCAGGAACTCAGAGTGCTGGAATGCTCTCGCAGCCCTCCCTTCCCCTCAGATCTTACACAGACGGGAATGGAGAGCAGATTAATGCACAGATCCTCTCCCAGTGATTTTTCTTTTTAAGAGACTGCTTCACCACTGGCAAAATATCCTTTTTTCCCTCTTGGTATTTTTATCTTTAGTTTTATTTATTTTTGCAGCATGCTGGCTTGTCACTTATATGAGAAGCATTTATTTTTCCCATAAAAAACACTCTTTCCAATGTGTTTAATCTCTGCTGCTTTATTAAGTAAGCTATTTTTAAAGAATTAAATTAAAACTGAAGTCAAGAATTATTTGCAGACCCAAACTGAAGCAAGTAGCTACAGCAGGATTAAGCAAATCCGTGGGTACTACAAAGCAAGTCCTGCAGCTATAGAGCCATGTGTGGTATCCCATCATTTCACCCAGGTGAGAGAGCCTGAATCTGCCCCCAAAATGGGCAAAGTTGTATGGATTTTGTGCCTGCCAAGCCCCTGAGGGCTGCTGTATCTTAACAAAAGGAGCAGGGATCCTCATTTTTTTAAAGCAGTTGGAATATTTGCTCTCAGAGGTATAAAGATATATAATACTTACTACATTGTAAATGATGTGGATTGGAAATAATTAAGTTTAACACATGCTTTATCCCCTACATTGTTCTCTAAATAAAGCTCCAGTGTGCAAGGCAGTCACCTGGGTGAAAAAGGACACGGGAGAGCTGCAATAAAACAGGATAAGAGATATAAAACCAGGAAACAGGTAGTAAACACAAGTTACTATTTAAAAGGTTCATGCAATTACCAAGGGAAAGAAAAAATATAATAGCGATATCAATAGTGAATAGAGTAGGTAAAAAGGAAGGTTTTTCAAAATAAATAGTGTTTGGGTTAAAAATAGCTTTGTAAAACTGGTGTAAGAAATAAGAGTTATGCCAGGATTTGAAATCAAGCTCTTTCCAGCCCTGGAGAAAAAAAAGTCTGTGAGTTCATCTGGGGAGGATGAGAAAGTTACATTTACTAAAAGTGTAGTGTGTAATCCTCTAGTGTTGGGGACACGAGTTCTGGAGGCACAGAAGAACTGTGGTGTCCTGAACCACAATTAACATCAACATTAGAAAGAAAAGAGGGGTTGCACAAAAAAGCCTGAGGTTATAAAATTGCCCCAGCACTGGATAAGGTAGAAATCAGGACTTGGGAGTTATAGATCACCTGGATCGATATTGATTCTAAGCAAAATAAGGGAACAATTGAGTTGGAACTTTAAGACATCCAATTATTATAGTGCTGATTCTTACGTTGCATGTCTCGTTTTGTGGAATTTGTCTTTTCAAACTTCTTGTGTTGTTCTGTTCTGACAAGCTTGCACACCTGGTCAGGACAGACAGACAGCAATTTGGTGTCTAGATTTCTCCAGCTTCTTTGTGATTGCAAACTCTCATTAAAGGCAATAACAGGGTGTTTGGCAGATTAAGTTTAGAAGTGATTCCCTCACAGAAAACAATTTTAAGTTGCTGATGGGTAGGAAAGAAAGTCCTGGGCTGTTACTGAGTAGTTAATATTTGCTGGAGACAGAGAATATGCAAAGTTTGCAAATGATACAATATTTTGTGGTAGGGAATGATGGGAATGATGAGATATTACCCCAGAGCAAGGGGTGGGTTCAGCTGATGACCTGAGTGAAGAGGCTGCCCAACAGCAGAACTGCAAGGGGAGCCTGTTCCTGCGGCAGCCCGTCCTTCCTCGGGGGAGAAGTTACAACTCCATCAACCTTCCTCCTTTCTGCTACTACATCTGGTCTCGAGAATGACCTGGGGCACTCAATTAAACGGGCGCAATTGAATAGTGACGTGCACAGTGATGCACGTTTCCAAATGAAGGCCACACACTGTGCTCAGGAAGTCGGAGCTCTTGTGTAGCAATGCAGTAAGTTAAGAAGGGTTTTAACGCTCACTGTGAATATGTATCAAGGTTTTAAATTCACTTCAGAGTCAACTGGAGAAATAGACCCCAAGAATGAACACTCTGAAAAAGGAAAACTTCCTGTAATCGATGCTGTGCTGGATAGCAGGGGTCTGCTGGGCTTTTTTTCTGTTCTATTGGTGGTTTTCAGAGGGTTTTCTGAGAATTCAAATTCTTTGAGCAATTGAAATTGCTGTTTGTTAGAAGGAAGTCAAATGACAGAGAATCACAGTCACATTTCTGTTCCTGTTTGGTGCCAGGCCTGCAAAACTTGTCTGGAAGTGATCTGTAGTCAGTGAAGGTGTTCCTCAGAGAGCAATCCAGCCTCTACATTTTAAGAATGAATTGATTATCTTCTGGTAATTGATGGTACAATAAATTAATATTTTAGAATTGGCCTCCACTATCTGGTGGCTGAAATTAGGTGAATTGGATGTCACCTGCTGTGATATAAAAGCTTAATAGTGTATTTTTTTTTTCTGTTTGAAATATTACTAATGTAACATTTGGATACAGAAGAGTTACAAACAGTTTGGTTTTTTTTGGGTTTTTTTTTTTTTAATTTAGGCTCTCTGCTTTGCTTTTCAGGGATTACAGAGTTACCACAGCTGTATCATTGTATTAGAAATTGCCAGATAATTTGGGCCACACGCAGAACATAACCATTACTGCAGCCCTGCAGTTATTAAATGAGAGAATGACAATGAGTTTGTTGAACAGCATCATTACTCATAAATGTTCCCTTTGTTATCTGCTATTAGCCACTGTATTTTTCTCTTAGAATGAATAACAGTTAAGATCAAAACAATTATGCCAAATGTTGAAAGTAATTGTACAATATCTATACTCAGACACCAGATTTATGATAGATAATAAGAACATGGTCAAAACACAATTACACATGCAATTTGTTTTGCTGTACACAGTTTTGAGTGACAAAAATGCTTTAATTCCAGCTTTCTTTCTTTTTTTTTTGTTTATTTGTTTGTTTTCTTGCTTTTTTTAAAGTCCACTACTTTAAGGATAAGCTAAATTAAGTTGTATTTACGAATTGCAGTCCACCTTTTAGCGGGAACTCTTCCTTTCCCATAATAAGCAAAGCACGAAGGCTGATGTTTCTGCTGCTATCGTTTGGAAGATCTAACTCTCAGGTTTGGCTAATTCTTTTCAATTTTTGGTGTTGTATTTTAAGATGTTCATACTGTGGAACCAGCCCTTCACTAACAGGAAATTTTCCTGCCACAACCGTGATCTTGTGGTACTGGGTGAGAAATTGTAGCAGAGAGAGAATCCTAATTTATGAAGGGTTAGGATTAAGGATTTGGATAAATCTTGTCATTATGTATGGAACAATCTGAACATGAACACTTAAAATACCATGACTGTCCATTAACTGATGTTACCACCATTTCTCTTTCTAACCGATCTGTGCAGCTGGATTTCTCATTAAAACCTGGAGAATTTTCTAGGGTTTTTTGGTCTGTTTGTAGTTTCGTTGTTGTTTCTTTTTGTTATGTAATCTGATCTAAGCATGTGTGTAGAAATCTCTGTTACAGAAGGGATGAATGGAGCTTTTATGATCACAGCTTGCTTCCTGCCAGTGCTGGTATTCCTGTGAGCTCTTGGAGTCTGTTTTAAGACCTCTGTGAGAAGCATTTAACACCATCATCACGTCATAGGGCCAGTCCCTGTGCTTTCCAAAGCACGAGGATTTTGCTGCACCTGTCTAACGCTGTTTATTAACCTTTATTCTGAATTTTTGTGCTGACCCCGCACTGCGTCACCTTCACGGGGGTGTCACAAACTGGGATAAACTGGGAGTGTGCAAGTCTCTGCTTGTTTTCCTGCCCAGCAGAAGTGCAGGTTGAGTACACCCTTGAGCTTTCCCATTCCTTGTCAGCACTCTGCTGCTAGCAGAGTTAAAATAGCTGCACTCCAGCTGGAAGGGTGAACTTCCTGTTAAAAAAGTAAAAAGAACTGCTGGGAAGGAAGAACGAACTCTGGGTGTCAGAGGTGCCTTGACGGTGCTAAACTTTAATGGAGGATGAGCTGCCTCTATTTTTCCATGCTGAGATGCCTCCCTATTTTGTCTGCTCAGACTGACAGGTCTGAAAATGAATGATTTTTCGTCACTCATGATGGATACCATTTCTAGACATACTGTAGCATAATGGACAAATAACTTCTCTTAAAGACTTGTCATATAATTTGAAGGGGAAAAAAAATTGTACCTGAGACAGACATTTCTATCTATATCCTCTGGGAATAACGAGACCTTAGAGCAGAGTCTAAGGCTAAGAGTTGGTTCAAAATACTATGATGTGATGTGCCCTTATCTTTTTTCACAGATAAGACAGGCAGACTGTTTCTTGCACTGAAAATCAAAGAGCAGGCTGTAAAATCATAGGAAATAAAACCTGACAACTGGAATCTTTCCTTTCCTTTGAAAAAATATTTCTTCCAGAAACTCTCTTTTATTTTCCTCTCTTTATTCCTTGGTGACCCCCACTTACCTAAACTGCAGTGACCATAGCTGAATCCCAAATAATTCATCTGAATATGGAAAATATAAACCTCCCTATTTGATTTCAAGTCTTTATGTTGTTACTAAGCTGTAACCTTGTGCCTGCACGAAGCACAGTGACCCTTGTAACCCTGACAGCAGGCTGGGAGCTGGGAAAGAGGACATAGACCTCTGAGAATGTTCCAGGTTGAGGAGAAGCCGGCTCCAGGATGTCAGGAGGGGCAAAGAAGACGTGGAGCTGAAGGGGCAGTAAATTCTTGGTGGCATTTGAGATGTGTCCACCTTGGCACAGAGCACAGCACCACCGGTGTGTGAAGGAGCAGCACCGGCACCTCCCTTCAGCCAGCAGCTGATTTGCTTCCTGTTGTCAACACAAGAGGTCAGGTGGCTGCTGTAGGACCCTCTGTGTTGGTGTCAAAAACCCCTTTTTCCTCCTAAAGGGTCATAAAGCCGCTCAGTGCCCAGGGGGAGGGGCTGGCTGGTGCCTCTCGGTGGTTCCAAGCTCCAAAGGTGCTCGTGGTGGGCTGCAGGAGGCTGTTCTGCGTCCCAGCTCCCTGGATCTATAGGAAAGGATCATTCCCATGTGCTGACAGCCCTGCTGTGGGAGGAGGTCAGGGACTCTCACTGCGGGATGAGCGGGATGTGTCCAAAACGCCACAGGCCCTCAGTTTGGTGTTTTCCACATAGAACAGGACCCCTCAGCAACCAGTTTAGAGAAGGCTGAAGAAGAGACTGGGAGAAGATGTGATACATGAAAAAATACGCGACAAAGATGGGCATCAGCCAAACATCACTCAGTACACCAAACGTTAGTCTCGACAAGGGCTGTGATTCATTTTAAACCTGCGCAGCAGCACACACAGAGGACATTATACTCCAAAGCATGGGATCAGTGTTGGGCTGCACGATGCCTGTGCATGACAATCTCCTTCTCTCCCTGCTTGCCTTACAAATTGCTGCCTGGAACTGGTTAATTGCTTTTTGTTCGTTAACAAGAGAGTCCTGGTTATTTCTAAGTCTCTCGAGGTTTCACAATCAGTTATTACTGCAGCCTCCTCTTTTTGAGGGTGTGGAAAGACTGGCCTGAGGAGGATGAAACAGAAGCGTCTGCACTGGGGTGAAATGTCCAGGCTGACTTCATTTTTGTCTAGATTGACACAGCCTTATGAGTAGTTTATTTTTATTTGGCAAGTACTTTGGATTATTCATACAAAAAATTCAACTAAAATTCCAGAAATACATTTCAAAATTTGAAAAGAAGCATGCAATAGAGGCTTTCTAAAAAAAAAAAAATATTTATTTTGAAATAACATCCCATGTAAAGCTGGCTAAAATTAAGTTGCTGGTTTTAAGGTTAAAGTATATAGCTAAAAACAAAGGTTCATTTGACTCAAAACAACATAAGTTGTTTGTTCTAAGCAAACTAGAAATTGATTGACCCAGAATTGATTAAAAATTGTAGCCTCTCACCAAGCCAAAAACTAATAACATTTTTTCACAGATCTAGTGAAGTACATCTTAACATTATAAACTGAAATACCTGAGCTCTATGTGAAATGATATTACAAAATCCCTATTGCAATTTATGAGGAAAATTACTGTTTGGAGCCCCTAACCACTTCATATATGTCATTTC
The DNA here is from genome assembly GCA_013397775.1 of Eulacestoma nigropectus. NCBI lineage: Eukaryota > Metazoa > Chordata > Aves > Passeriformes > Eulacestoma > Eulacestoma nigropectus. Next base: position 1,343,218 of record VZTE01002857.1, read on the forward strand.
TCTGCAGGGAATATGATTTTTATTTACTGGAAAAGTGTCTCTGATGAAGAGACTGTAATTAATTAAATACATTAGTCTGTTTTGTTTAACGTATAGACCAGACTTGCAGGATGGATCTGTTTCTAATAGAGAAGATATGAGTGGTCCTTGCCCAGCCTGCTGTAAAACACAAGGAAAAAAAAACCAAAAAACAACAACAACAACAACCCAACAAAAACAACCCATAAAAACCACAAAAAACCCCAAAACCAAACAAAAAAACCCCAAAGAAACTAAAAAAACCCAAAAAAACCCCAAAAACCAAAAATCCCCAACCAACCAAAAAAAAATAAAAGCAGAAAAACCAAAGCAAAACAAAAATCAAACAAACAAAGAAACAGATTGGAGAAAAGCAACAAATTCATGACTTTTTCTTCCCTCACTCACTGTTTAATCAAAATATTCTTCATTTCAATGAGTTTCTTGCCTGATAGGAAAAAAAAATTGGAAGTGGATTACACCCATCATCTTCCAGCCCAGGACCATGGCTTCCTATGATGCATAAATCCTTGATGCCTAAATTTTCCTGGAGTGTTTCCTTCAGTGTTAACTGGGATGCAAAAAGGGCAAGGCCCGAAGTTTCAGATTTTGCTGCCTAATCCAAGTTCTTCATTTAAAGGCCATTTGAAGGTTTATAAAACTTAGCACTAAGTGTCTTTAGAAAGGGATACACTGGGAATTAAAGAACTTGAATTTCAGCTTTTATTGTTGCTACTTAGATGACAGTGGAATTGGAGTCCTTAAATTAAATCATTGACCACAACCCTCATTAAAAGTCAATATTTATGGAAATTAATGCATTCTGGGATCTGAGAAACTGAAGCATTACTGTGTGAGCAGAAAAGCAATGACTCTTTCTATGGCATACACATCAATATTTTTAATAGCCCCATTGAGGCAAAGAACCTCAATTACACCTTCAGTCTCTCACAACGAACTGTTTGTAAATTTCTGGAAAAAAAAATTAAATTTTCTTCCTTTTTTTTCCCACCCCCCCCAATGGAAATGGAAAAGCCATTCTTTACCAATGCAAACGTGAGTACAAATCTTAAACAAATCTGTTTTATACGATCAATGCTTCTGAGCTTCTATGGCTAAAATGAGTTAACAGAAATGCAAACCAGCTCTGATGGAGGACAAAAAAGCCAACTGACCGTGGTTGCTCTGGTAACAAATTGCCTTTCTCTGTGAGTGTGTGCAGGAATGCATGAATATGAGAGGGATATCTGTACGCAGCTCATAGCAAGTTGCATATTTGTGCACGTCCATCTCCCTGTGCATCCCTCCCTCTCCCAGATAACTGCACGTGTTTTACTACCCATGGATCTATGTGGGTTTTCTCCCCTTGAAATTTCATTAATCATCCTTGCAAATGGAATGCTTCCCTTGAGTGACGTTTTTTATGTTAAAATTATATTATATTTGATTTGAAAAGCAACCTAATTAAGGTAGGCTTCCTGTAAGCTATTTAAGTCTCATCTCCCCGTGGACTCGCGGAACATTTAGAAAAATAATGAATTACATCTTATATAATCTTTATTGCTACTTTTTAGAATGAATAATATATTCAGTTTGGGTTGAAATAACAAATCCCTAAGGTACAATTCGTTTCCACAAATTAGATTGGTCCCTCACATACAAGATTATTAAGCATGAAGAAGAAAGTTATTGGGTTCCCTGTGCCCCCTAGGAATAGCACTTTTCCCTTCACATCTGAGCTGCAAATGTAGCCCAATCCAAGACAAATCTGGTAAATAGTTAAAAGAATGGTGCAGTTGCTTGGACTTACCTGTTAACCTTGTTCTTTCAAATTCTCCTTTTTATTTTGAATATATGATTGCTGTGTACAAAGGGAAACACGAACAGAAATACTACTGTGACTCCTCATTTTTATAGGTTCTGGATGTAGTTCTTTTTCTAGCTTTACCCAGCTTTCAGTTGATTAAAAAAACTCAGTGTGATTCACTCCGACTGTCAAGGAAGGTTTGAGTTATTATTTCTAGACAAAAACGGGATTATGCTGTAGTATGTAGTGGGGAGAAACATGTTCAACACAGAGTTACCATTAAATAATTTATAATTCTGATAGTTCCTATGGAAAAATCTTGAATAACAAGTTATGTGATGAATCATGGAAAATTATTTGCAAAGGATGGAACAAAAGGATTTTTTAAACATCATTGCCTAAGACAGTCTTGTGGTTCTCAGGTGTTCTCTCTATAATGACATTAAATAATCATTTGTTTCTTTTTCGTGAAGGTGGAGGTATATATTTGTTCCAAGTCACTTTAATAGTTTGAGAAATATAAATACTGCTGCTCAGAGCTAAAATATCCTCTCTAATTTATTTTAAAAACACAGCTCTACTCTCGTTTGTACTAAATAAGTAACTCAGTAAAATGAAAAGTAGATCTTGCAATATTTTCTGTCATACCTCTTGATTCCATTAAAGAATTTTAGTTAAAGAATTTTAGTTAAAGTAGTGAAAAATTATACAGTAATTTTTCAAATGTGTTGATAACTATGTCTAAAAGTCCTGCTGAACTGGAACCTTAAAATTAGCTAAATTTGAAACTAAAATCAATATGAAAATAATTTTTTTTTTTTTGAGAACTTTCTGCCTTTTTTTACTGTTAAATGTATATTTAGATTAGTTTCCCAGAGTTATGTTAGCCTGTATTCTGCTAGTACCTGAACTAAACTCCATCCATCCAATCTGTTCCATGCTAAAAGTAGTTTGTCCCAGTCTGGTTTCAACTGGCACCAAAAAAATGGAGGTAGATGGATTTCTAGATCGTACAAAACCTGCAGCAGAGTCTGGCTAGAATTTTAAATCCTAATTTTATCCAGCCTTACTTACATCTAGATTAAAAGATACGCCTGGTAAGAGCCAGGAAGATCCAGCATGTGTGAGGTCTTACGCTGTGTTGCCATCTTAGCCAGGAAGAAGAGATTTTAAATGAGGTAAAGATGCGATCATAATCTCATTAAAATTTTTAGCTTTTTACAGATCAGTAGTAATAGACACTCACATAAACCCTGGGAATTTTTCTCTTCTTTTTCACTTCGATCAAACTGTGAGGGAAGGTATGAACTTCCTAAACTTTCTTCCAACAAAAGTTATTCTGATGGATAGAGGGGTAACAATGAATTGGGAGGCCATGGCTCTGCCCCTTCCTCCTTTATCTGCAAACCCTCTCACAAAGGTGAAGGCAGAAGGAGGTCAAGCTCCCAAAGCTGCCTGGAGAAAGGCATGGACTTCACTAGTGAGTATTTTGGAGAAGAAAACTCTCAGTAGTGTCACAGTTCTTCAACTGAAATATTGCAGAAATGGAAAGGATGGATAAAAAAGGTAGAAATACGGTTTTGTGGAAAAGAATTTTACATTGTGTGGTACATGGGCTCTGCGACTTGTATATCAAGGAACCACGTACCCGTTCTTGAGAGATAAAAGCGTTTTAACCCTGTGGTCAGGCCCTACATATTTACCTATTTAATGCTGCAATATGTTAAACTCAGTTTGTAGCATGAGTGCACACACATCAGTACATCTCTTCTGTCTGTATTTGAACATGGATTTGCTTTTCCTTTAGATTTAGAGGTTTGCTTTTTTTTTTTTTTTTTTTTTTTTTTTTTTTTTTTTTTTTTTTTTTTTTTTTTTTAATTTTAGGAAAAAGTTGACAGCTTTTTACCACAGCTGAGGGGCTGTTTGATTTGAAGAAACACTCCATGTGTGAAAGAGTGAATCACTCCCAGCAAATTGGTGCTATTCAACCCAGCCACAGCTGGAACTGATTCCAGGTATTCCAGGTGTTTAAGGAAGGAGGGCACGGAGGCTTCTGGTGTGGGATGAGGCTGGCTGCAGTGGTCTTTGTTGTTCTCTCTGGCCCCAGGATCCAAGGAAACCTCTCCAGGTACAGTAGAACTGCAGTGTCATGAAACCAAGTGTTTGTGCTTGAAGGATGTTCTGAAATGTTATAACAAGACTGTTGTGAGCTTTGTGCAGTTCCAAGTGAGAAGCAGAAAGTGCATCAGTGATGGAATAGATTTGTTTATTGTTGTGTTTCCAGCCTCTTCTTGTTTTTATCTGCTGCAACTGGGTAAAATGTGCGGCCTTTGTGCATAAATGTGTCCTTTGAGAGAGGTGTCCCAGTGGCTCTCCTCTCAATTCTTCTGTGTCCGAGGTTGTTTGCTACAGCACCACATTCCTACTGCTCCTGGAAGCTGCTCCCCTCCAGGGGAGGAGCTCTGCTGTGTGGGCTGACTGGGGAATAGCTCCAGAACTCAACATCCAAAGCAGGGATCCTGGATGGGATCCTGGATGCTTGGTATTTTCTGGTTAATATGCATGTGTTTACCTCTCTCTCTGATTGGATTGCTTTTGATAAGAGGGCTGTTGGCATAGTTTTACTGGTTTGCTTGAATTTTCATGCATTGGATTTCGCTTCAAGGCAGACTCTTTACAAAGTCATCTTGCTTGGAATTTTCCTAGTCGAGAATATGGGCTGTGAGTTAGGCAAGGTGTCTTTGTGCTAAATTTCTTGTCATGGTATAAAGTAGATCATAAATTTTGTTTCTTACATAATTCCTTGATTTTGTAATTTTTTTTCCTTTTCCAAACGATTCATCTCTGGCAGGTCCCTATTTTTTCTTTATCACAGCTGTGAATTCAACTTCTCTACTGCTGTGCCTTTGTACTTTAAAATTGCCAGTGGTGTCACCACGGGTCTGGGAAGGTGACGTGCAAAGACAACACCTTGGGTACTGTTCAAGAAAAACTATTGTGTGTTGAACATAAATACCATTTATTTGTCAAAGAATACTTAGCAAAGGGAAGGACGGGGGAAATGGAGAACACAGAGAGAGAGGTGTTTAAAAAGGTGAATGTTGTTTTGGTCCTTGAATCCCAACCCTTTGAAAATAACAGAAACCAGAACGGGATCCAGAGCAGTGATTCTGCACAGCAGCTCAGTCTGATTTCTCTGCCAGATCTCTGGCTGACATTTAAATCAAATCATTTTCTATTTACAGAATCAGATTTGGTCACCATTCAGGAAATGCCAATAGGATCCTATGACACTTAGAGAATTGAGCAGGCGAAAGAGTCACCTGCAATAGTGCAATAATGTTTATTCAAGTAGTTATTCTATATATTAAAGTTTCTGAAGTTTCCCTTTTTGTTTGTGCAATGACTTAATCCAATGCTGCTGGTACTTCAGTTCTGGTCTCCTTTGAAGAGCTGTTAATGGCTGTGCTTTTTAATATAAGCCTCAAATGCCAGAGAGACTCTGAATTTCATCTTGTGTCTGAAATATTATATGAATTTTTCCCAGTAAATTCTATTTTTGCTGAGGCCAGTGGAACTTTTCCATGGACTTAACGGCATTACATTTTTCACCCTTAATCTGTGCAGGTGACAAATAGACCATAGCTTATACATCATATGACACTCTTCCAAAGCCATCAGAACGCCTCTGAAACATCATAACCACAATTTCATACTCTCTATTGTATATTGGCCTTCTAGGAACTTGGATTGATACTCACAAAGACTCAGGAGCAAAAGAAATGATCACTGGACGTAATGAGTATTTGTTATCTGACCCCCTTTCTGCACTGAATTCATAGAATTTCCCAGGCCCAGTTCCACTGCACATGTCACAGATCCAAGGATTGTTTTTCTCTTCCTCAGTAAGATCCACAAATCAGTATTCTGGAGGAGGGGGGAAAATATAATTCAGAAATATTTTGCAGTTAATAATATTTTATTTGTCTTAGAGAACCTCTCCCTCAGGCTGCTGGCAATGCTTCTGGAGATGCAGCCCTGGATGGGGTTTGCTTTCTGGACTATTCAGAACAGTTTAGAGTAGCACAGCAACTTCTTAGCATTCCCAATCTTTTCCAAGTCCAGCATCTAGGTAATATTTCCTGGCTTTCTCACTAGCCCCAGTCCAGCCACGCTGTGTGTTGTTGCTGCCCAGAGTATTTTGCATGAAACATAACGTGTGAACCTCCTCGATAACAATATCTCACCAGGATGAATAAACGCCAAGGGCTGGTTTTTATTGCAGTCAGTGTGACGGCTGGGGTGATGGGCTGCTTTTCTTCCCTTCTGATGGTGTCCATGACTGCAGTAACTTTATATTTTAATGTGCCTGGTGGCCTAGTGCTTTTCTTTTAGTCAGTAAATACACTGAATAAATTGCACAGAGCAGCAAGGGATATATTGGTTAAGACGTGGAAGCACCTCCAGAAAGGGCTCAGAATGAAATGGCAAAATATTTATCACTGTGTCTGAGTCACTTGACTTCAGTGCATTGTTTGTGTGAAAAGATGCATTGCTATTGATGATCTCTTTTGCTTATTAGAGCATTTTAAATTGAAAAGTGGGCGACAATGTTCAAATCAGTTTGTAAAACCAAACCTCCGTGCTGGATGTGCACAGTAGGAAAATCTGTCTGCTTTGCAGGGCCCTTTGTGTTGTCCTTGTTAGCAAGCAGTGAAACACTGCAAAGCCAACTCAGAGGGAGCAATCCTAACCCATAAATAATTGTCTTTGCTGTCGCAAGGATGGCCACTGGATCAACAGTTGTGCAATAATCTCCTCATTTGGCAATAAACAGCCTCGTTTATCATTAGCTTAACAGTTTCAAAATTATGCTGACTAAATGGAAATATGCAAATCGATCTTATAGCTAAATAAAGAAAGTTTGGCAAAAATCGGTTTGATGCTGGATGTTCACGTGATTTCTACGGCTGTCACATGAATTATCACTCTGATATGCAATAATATAAACATATAAATGATTTCGCTGAGATTTATAGCAAACCTAATCTGTGTTCCTCTTGTAATTCATGGAGAGGAACAATCACATTTGCTCTGCCTGAGAAGAGGGAAAATTTGCATCTGCATTGACTCTGCCTTTTAGAGTTTATTGCTCCCTTTCGTGTACTCTTTGCGCCTGTAATGCTAAGCTGCGGGAGGATAAAATTTAGCAAAAAAAAAAACCCAAAAAACTAAAAACTTGAAACATTTGTGCTGTTTTCTTTGGAGGGTGTTTCTAGATGAAACAACATTAGGAAAGGACACACAGGCTTGGAATTTAATGACTATGCTTCACTGTATTGGAAGTAAGTATAGATTCCAACCCCAAATGTGTGCAATGCCTGTAGTTCCTACATGGCATATTATATAAAGACATAAAAGGCAGCTTGTACTCTTATTTCAGAAGCAAATTGTACCAGATAAATTGCACAACAAGCTGCCTAGATGGAAGTTCCAGGCTCTCTCGAAGCCTGTAAATAAATGGTGCGTTTCTAGAAGGTAGGAAAAGTGCTGCTGTCACTTTCTCTTGTGCAATGTTCTGAGTGGTGCAAGGAAATTTGTTCCTACCAGAATGCTTGAGTACCTGAAGCAGAGTCAGGGCTTGAAACCTGGTTTGCTCTGTGAGGTTATTTCAAATGCTGTCACCTGCAGTCTTCTCATGCTTGAGATAGAGCTTATGTCTGAATTTAAATCAAGCTCTGCTTAATGTATATTCAGATTCTATTTATTTGGCTTCTTCTCCACTTGGTGAAGTTCTTGCAAGACCTTGAAGATTTTCTGTCACCTTGCAGAGAGACAATAATGTACCTCTCTGTGGATATTAGAAACAGATAAATTGTTAACAAAGTGTTGGATAATTTTAAATTAGTTGAGGAGCAATTTCAGTTTTATTTGCGGAGAACTCTGAGTTTCCTCTACTATTAGAAAAGTTTGGTTTGAAATGTGTAACTTCACAGGATCTTGTAATGAAGTTGTTATTTTTAAATTTTTTTTTTTTTGACCTCTTGCTGAGAAGAAAATTGCCATATTTTACATGGGCTATTTTTCTTTATTATAACTATGCTTATTATACCTTGAGATGTAAGAGAAGGAGATTTTTAATTCTTTATTTTATTTGAAGAGGTAGAAAAGCATAAGGGAGTGCTTCTTACACTTAAAATTGAGATATGGCCCCATCATCTTTACGAGAGACAAGACCAGGGGCCATCTGTCAGGGCAGATTTTCTTTAAGGTGCCATACGTGAGTTATGGACAAATAATACCCAAATAGACATTTTATTGATCAGTTTGATGCCCAGCCTGTCTCTGGGTGACTGCTGAAATTCCCTGCTCTCAGACTCTCCTGTAGATAGTGCTAACTTGAAGATTTAGCTCATGGGTTTTAGTTCAGAACAGGTGTGACTCTGTTTTATCCTTAGCTGGCCACTTATGTACTGATCATATTTTCAGTTTTATGGCATGGCTGACTGCTCTGGAGCTGCTGGAATACACCCACCAGAGCCGAGCAACACAAAGAACAGTTGTTATTCAATAACATATTTCAGAATCCTCCTGCAAATTGTTCCCACAGCAGAAATTCAGCAGCTAAACTTGTCACTAAGGCCACAGAGACCAAGGTCTAGACTGGCAGGGGATATTTTTGCTGTGAAGTTCACCCATTCATCACCACTGTGTTATTCTCATTATTCATTAATGCCAGCCTTGTGCTATTTCCAGAAATCCAGTCTCATATACGCAACTCTCAGATGGGAACTTCACCCACAGCCTGCCCCAGTGCAGGTGCAGGAAACCAGGGGTGGATGGGCCCCTCAGGCTTCCAGTGCTAGAGGGGTCAGAGTGGGGCTCTCAGTCCCACACACAGATTTACATCACACCAAGGCTCCTTAGGGAACTTCTAGACACAGTTTTGACTTCTGTTCTTCTGTTTCAGCTTCTCTTTTGGCTATTTTTTCTTTTTTTGTATTTATGCAAGGGTGACTGACAATAAAATGTTTTTTTTGTCAGAGCATGCGATTGGAATGTGTCATTTTGCAGGGTGTAAATGCCTATAGCTGGGGAGGTACCAGTTTCATAGTAAGTCTTTTACAATGTATGTGAGCACTGAAATCTTGTGAGGTGATTATAATTAGTTTTTACTGAAAATTTTGGTGATATTTAAAGGGCAAATCCCATTAAAGCATTTTTTCGGAGAAAAAATTCTAAACATAAGGTACTCGAAACAAATTCCAGCTGGAAAAGAATGAGACAGCTGCAAGGAGCCATTTTTTCTAAAAAACCCTCTAGACGTATTTATGGAGTCTCACATTCAGCATCATCAAACTTGCAGCAGCCACAGAAGGAGAGGAAATAACTTAGGAAGTCCTGGTTACCTGTATGACCTCATGCCACGCTGCTTTTCCTTCTCATCCAGGTGAATCATTTCTGAGGTGTCATCAGAACTGGTTTTTCCCACAGAGGTCCAGCTTTCGTACCCACTGTTGTCCCAAAGCCAGTTAATCTTTTAGAAATCCTCCTTCCTGGACAACATTAAAATATACCGAGGGTGAGACAAACCTGGACTGTCTTTGTGTTGCCCGTGCCTGACAGGTTTTTCCTGCAGGTGTCCCAATTTCCAGGCTGATCTATCCCTGTGCAGAGCATGGGCTGCCCCCAGTGCAGAATGGGAGCTCAGGCAGTCCACAAATCCTTTCTCCTCCGCAGTAGGTGATGTCTCGGTGTCCTTTTAGGAAGGATGCTGAAACCACTGCAAGAAAGGAGTCAGTTCCCTGTTTTAATGTTACAAGACCACTGTGATAGCTGCCACAGAACTGGATCCTGCAAAAGGTGCCAAACTGGCTCACAGAGGAAATCCACTAAAGGATTCTTTGGGATTTCCCTCAAATTGGCTCTGAAGGCATTCCTGCAGGAATTCAGCTAAATTGTTTCCCGTGTAACATTTACTCTCAGCTTCTGATGGGGAAACATGAACCCAGAATTGCCTGATGTATGATATTTATGAGAGACACACGTTTCTGGGGTGATGAAACTGTGGGTTGGGTGACTGATCACACAGAAAATAAGAAAGACAATTAAAACCCCAACAGCAGTGACCGTCATGACTTTTGTTCTTTTCTTTTATGCACACTTTTCATTCTCTAGTTTCCCGTTGTTAATTTCTTCATTGTCTTTAATTAAGATCTTGATGGACTTCTTTTTTGTTCTACAGAATAGGGCTTCTAAATGCTCAGAAGCTTTAATCTGAGCCCTTCAGTAGAAAACAGCGCTTTGCAAACGAAACTCGGAATGACTAGACTTACATATGTGATTAGTTACAGTGCTGAAATGCTTTATGTTATTTTCTTCCAAATTCTTAGGCCTTTTTCTCCTTCTGTCTTGGTGCCTATTACCCTTTTTTGTTCCTACCTTTAGTATTTCCTGTGTTGGAAGAAACAAAATTGTTTTAAAACCTGTTTAGAAAGCTCAGCACTGTGCATTCTTGGCCACAGACTGGGTGTGACAAAGGTGCAAGCAGCAGATAGGCAAAGTGCTTGTTCAGAATATTGTGAATGAGGGAGTTTCTTTAGGCAGGTCTCCCCCAGCTCCAATCTAGGGCCAACTACTTGATAAGAGAGAGCTGAATGAGCACTCTTTGTGTGTTCCAAAATAACTGTCTTTCCTGTTGTGGTTTTCAACAAATTCCTTCATTATGAAAAGCTAATAATTGCATAATGTAGTGTCCCAAACTTTGAGAATCTTAGATTTCCAAAAAAAAAAAAAAAAAAAAAAAGTAATTTCTTTCCTACATCTTCCTTTCTTTACATATATATTTATCTTTCATTACATCAGCACTGCAGCACAAGCAATCAGAACTTTTGCAGTGAAAGAAAACATTTCCTAAAGCATGCAGCTCCATTTTGGCACAGGAGTTGGGTTTGCCTCCTGCAGGGAGGTGAAAGAGGGGTAGAAGTGATCAATGGATTTGTGACGTCATTGGTCCTAAATTGTCATCAACACGTAGAAAATTGGGCTGCTTCCTGTAGTTCTTTGTGTTCCAGCAGCTCTGGGGCTTTGAAGCAGTCGGTGACCAGATGATGCAGAGAGGCCTGGGATTGTCACAGTCATTGTTACACAATGACAGAATTTTTTTTCTAAGATGTGCCCCTTTGTAACTGATAGAAACTTCTGGAAAATAGGTGTTAAGTGGTGATTGTCCAGAAAGTGCAGCTTTGGCTGTTCTGCCTGGGCATTGCCATATTCAGTGCACTTGGGAGAAATGCAGATTTTCTTCTCTTCACCTTTCTTTGTATCCAGCAACAAAAACATCATACATGAATGATGCACAGATCCTACAAACACCAGCTGACAAAATTCCAGAAGGTTCCTTATTTCATTAAATACATAGTGAAACTAAAAATAAAATTAACACAGTGGGCATTTGCTTTTGTTTTTTTGTTTGTTATTTTTTTTTTTTAAGTTCAGTTGTAAAAGGGAAATTGAAAAATGCAAATTAGCTGTTTTTAGAACCACATATCTGAGATGGAACTATTGAAGTTTGCATACAATTATCTTCCCAGAGAACCTGACTTCTTCCTGCGTTCTGCCCCGAGTACTTTTCTTGCAAGGCAACTTCTTGATGAGCTGTGACCACACTCAGAGGGTTTCCACCTCTCTTCTCTGTTTTAAGTTTGTTGAACACCCCTTTGTGCCTCTTTGAAGTGAATGTTCAAAAGCAATGCTCAGAGTGTAAAGGCTATGGACTTATCTTGGATAAAGGTGCAGAGTGCTCCTGAGCTCCAAGGACTGAGTGCTGTTAATTGTGAGTGAGAATCCCTGGCTGCTGCTCGGGGCAGTGCGAACCCAGAATGCAAACACGGAATCCTTTTCTGTGGCTGATGACACTGCACGGGTTGCAGGGACAGCATCACAGGGCACAGTCAGCAGTGTGCAGGGAGGGGAGTGTTTCCAGTACAAAAACATTTATAATTTTGTGATCTGCATTTTTTTTAACTGGCTGTTTCTACCTCACGGAGTCCAATGAGGCCAAGTGTGAGGTACTGCAGGTGGATCAGGGCAGTGGGGATGTTCACCCAGAGAAGAGAAGCCTCTGCAGAGACCTTAAAACACCTCTCAGGGCCTAAAAGGGCTTCAGTGGAGCTGGAGGGGGGCTTTGGACAAGGGACCGGAGTGACAAGACAAGGGGAAATGGCTTTAAACTGTCCAAGAGTGAATTTCAATTGCATGTTAAGAAGAAATTCTTTCCTGTGAGGGTGGGGAGGCCCTGGCACAGGTTGCCCAGAGAAGCTGTGGATGCTCCATCCCTGGAAGTGTCCAAGGCCAGGTTGGACAGGGCTTAGAGCAGCCTGGGTGTGGAAGGTGTCCCTGCCCTGGCAGAGGGATTGGAATGAGATGAGTATTAATGTCCCTTTTAAATCAAACCATTCTCTGAATTATCCTGAGCACTTAAAATTTGTTGTATATAATTTTCAATCTAAGAGTAATTTGGGGGTTTTACTTTTATTACCTACAACATTATATTTCATTGTAGTTCAGCTCTTTGAACAGCTTGATATGCTGATGGTGGTGAGCCTCTGGTCTCATCTGTTTAGGTGATGCAACACCACAGTTCTTACCCTGTACAAAATCAAGCTGTGTGTAACTGTATGAATCTCTGTGGCATCCATTTAATCACCTGTCACACAATTCCAGCCATTTGTAGACCTTGCTGGGCAGAGCACAGAGCTGGGGCCTGTGTGTGGCCACGAGGATGATGAAGCCATCCCTGTATTTCAGACTGGTGGCCATGTGTGGCCTCTCTGACCTTTGGACAGTGCTCATGAAGCAACGCTGAAGTTGTCATGGATATTATTTCAGAGCATGAGATGCAAACCTGTTCAGATCTCACACAGAGGCAGGATAAAAGCACCCACTGACAGCCCAAGGGGCCTTGCTTTATGCATTTGGAATGACAAAATAAGCTCTGCCTGGCACGTCATCCATCGAGGGAAGGGTTGGGAGTGATCTGTGACTGCCTTGTGTCGAGCAAAAAGGAGTGGGATCCTGATTTACTCCTTTCTATGCTTATTAGCAATGAAAGCTGTGTATTGACCCCCATTAATCCTGATTGTGTGGTAGCAGTGCAGTTGCTAATGACATTGCACCTGCCATTCTGTGCAGCCCCACTTGCCTTGTTCCAGTCATTTAGGAAGGTGAAATACTCAAATATCTGGAAATAGCAATTTTTTTCAAATTTTTTTACTGGAGTTCCTTCTTCATCTCACCATCTTCATATGGGGAAATGGCTGTATTTGCTGAACAGGGAACAGACATTAAAGGGGGAAGGTGGCATCAAAAAAGAGCAGTTTCTCTTGACTTTCTCATGAAAAACCCCAAACAAACAAAGGAATAGAACCCCCCCAAAACTACCACAGCATAATTGTGATGGTAAATTATTAAGGTAATTTCATTATTTTCATTCATTGCATCCCAAAAGTAGGGCAGTGGGAACAGCAAAATCCAAACAACGTAAAATGAAAATCAGAACGTTACCGCAAATCATGAGACTGTGAAGAGAAAAAATTACTAGAGAGGCAATAAACTCTGTTATTGTTTGTGCTGTAAGCTGCCGCTAATTTCTTGGGCTAACAAACAATCCCATCTAATTACAGAAACATTCTTCTTGATTAGGGTTGGCTGGTCCTTGCTTGCATCTCGCTGTATTTCATGAAGAGACGAGCTGGGAGTTCTTGGTTGTGTGGCAGTCTTGGACAACAGTTGCTACCAATTTGCATTTCAAAACCCACAAATCCGGAACGCAGTTCAGCAACCTCTATTTGCACCCTTGCAGGGCTTTAGATATCTTACTGCACACCTGTGGGGAAAGCCTTGCATGGCAAAGAGGATGAAGGAAAATTGTGGCGTTTCCCATGAAAGTATAACTAAAAAATCTCCTGTTTAACTGAAAATCTCTCAGAAGGGAAGTTCCAAAACAAGTGTTAGATTAGCATGGAAGGAATGAAGAGCTGTCTCTTTGTTGCATTAAAAACATCTTTTTTCCTCACATAAAATGACTGGATTAGCAGTTGCTGAGATCTAAACTGTTGTGTTAGCTTAAACATTATATATCACATCCTAATGTGGTAGTTTAGGAAAAATAGGAAAAATACAATGATAAAGGAGTCTTTTATAACTTGTCTTGATTTTTTTCTTCTCATCTAGATGAGTTTTGCCATTAATTAAACCCCAAAGTCTAACGATTCAATTATACAGAATGCTTCAGAAATGGTCTTGTTCACTCAATAAACATTTTTCTTCTTGCAAGGAAATACAAGCCTGATCTAAATCTGGTCATGTTTAAAGAGTAAGGAATTTTCACATGATCAATAATGCAATTTTGCATAGAAATAAAAGGGTTTTTCTAAAGCTAGCCCTGTTTAAGTGGGACTCATTAGAAACTTTCCAGTTAGAAGTATTTTTTCTTTGGGAAAGAATGCACCATCATCCTTGGATGAAATAAACTCTGATCTTGCTCAAGTTTCTCGTGCTGCTTGCCATGGTAAGAGCAATCACCTCATGGGAAAAGCCCAGCATTAATATCTGGATTATTTACCTCCATTTTCAGTTCAACTCACAACTTCTAGTACAGGTTTAGGTAAGTAACTGTGTCAGTTCCAGGATAAAATTGGGTATGTCCCCTCTCATTGGAAATATTGTGAAAACTGTGCTTTTGAGTTCTGAGTCAAGATGATGGATAACACTTTTTGTTCAAGTTAGAAATGTAGCTGATAAAGAAGAATGGGTAAAAATCTCTCATGCTGCTGAAATACTGCCTTTTGCAGCACACTGGTCTTCTGCTAGAGTCAGATTTTATATTTGTCAATAAGTTTTATTTAATGTAAGTGTACAAGTGCCGGCTGTTAGATTTATATGAACAGAGGCACACATACAATGTTTATTTTTATAAATTGTATTTTTACTTATGTAGGTTATGTATTTATACTGCTTTTGAGTCTAATGTTTTATGTGTGCCTTGATAAAACTACATCTTGTTACACGTTCACACTTAAGGTCGGTTTTGTAGTCAGTCTAAGCACTTTCTTCCCACTTCTGTAGTGAAGGAAATACTGAGGGGAAGTTCTTTAACAAGTAACCATCAGTACCGGGCTTTGCCAGAGCCTTCCCTCAAGAAACAGAACAAATCACTTAATTGGGGTATCCCACTACAGAGTCCTAGAATCATTAAGGCTGGAAAAGACCGCCAAGATCATTGAGTCCAACTGTAGTTGGACCATATTTAAACTCCCCAGATTTAGGCCAACTTCTAAAACTTCCTGCACAGTCACTGGGAAGATGTTTATATAAAAAAACCCTCCTAAAACCCAGACACTCAACCCACCCCCAGAACCACAAAAATTCCCACAATGAGCACGACCCAACTTGTCTGCTTAGGAGGAGTTGGGTTCCTTGTAACATAGCTGATCCAGGTTTCCCTCTGGAAGCATTCACCCTCCACTGAGAATTTCAGGAGCCTGTATTTCTAAGTTAGATATTTTCCAGGTACCATTAAGGTTAAGAGTGCCTTTTCCAATTAATACGATTTCTTCTTGATGATGTGATCATTTCTGTAGTTTCCTGTTCGTAACAAGCAGCAAATATTTACTGCAAAGGGGGATTTTGAGGCTGTGTATGGAAAATTTTGAAGTTATGGAGCCAGTAAAAATGTCCAGCTCAGAGGGAAATTTTCCTCTCTTCCTATCAATAAGAAGCACCTGTAAGTACTGACAAACAGGAGAAAAATAGAAATGTAACAAGATAATGATGAGGAGAAGGAGTGGGACGAGTAAGATAGACCAAACTAGCAAAAAATTGTAGGTTTGGACATTTTGAGGTATTGATTTTTCAATATTGAGCAAGAGATGAGAGACATTCTCCATTCCTGGGAGTGGGGTGGGACAGAACTGGACTGGGTCCGTGTCAGGATGGGTGCAGTTCAAGTAATGTTCCAGCTGTGGGGATGAAATCAACTGCTCCCTGTAGGAGGGAAAACAGGTTCTGGCATTCAGAAAGAATTAATGAAATATAACCTTGTTGGGTTACACTGTGTGGTGACAGAGAGATAAGCCCGGAAGGCCGCAGAGACAGCCTCTGTCCTGGGCCCGGAGGTGACCCTGGGACTGTATCCAGGGCACCGGCGATGGGCGGAGAGAGGTTTGTGGCTTGTGGACAAAGCTGGAGCTGTGAGAAGTGAAGATTGTAGTTTGTGACCTTACAGGGTATTGTTTACCTGTTCCCATAATAGGCAATGTCTGTGCACTGCTCCAGGTGATGGGGAGACACTGTGGGGAACATCTTTCCTGTTTCCATGATGCTCTATCCTGTTCTGTGGGGGTATTTAGGGAATTCACACTGCGCAATAAACGGGGATTTTGACTTTGACTTTGCACCTGAAGGAGTGCAGAGTTATTGCCCACGTGTGATTACTGCATAACCTGAATAAGTGGGGTTTATGTCAAATTTGCTGCCCGTGTTGTAACCGCACGCGCCGGGCAGGAAGCGGCTGCTCCGTGTGGGGGTCAGGAGGGAGGTTCTGGTGGGGGATGAAGGGCCCTGTTTAAAACAGGCTGAGCTGCAGCTCAGCGCTGGGTGTGTGATTGGGTTGTCAAACAGGCAAAGCAGAGGAAAATCAGTCTAGAGCAGGGAAAGCAGCTAATAAGGAGAGTTACATTTAGAAACGAAACTGCTTGCAGACAAAGCAGAGAGGAGAATGTAATCCAAGGAGAGAGTCAGCTGGAAGCCCATGGGGAAATATGGCAAAATAATGAACAATGAAAAAGAGAATAAGGAAAAGGGGGAGAAAAATCACAGTAAGACAAAAAGCTTAAGAAAAGAGAGACAATGGAGATACTGAAGACATCTTACAGACTGTGACAAGATCCCAAGTCAGCCTGTGTCCTGAAAAGCAGCTGTCACCTACAGTTTGAAATTGAGAAAACAAAAGAGTTTTCAATCCTCATATAATTATACATTAGAATTCGAGTTATGAGATAGTAGAAAACTTTGCTAGATTTGTAAGGCAAAAAATAATGTAATCTGAGTCAAATTCTTTCTCCCAGTTGGATTATATTTCCTGAAAACAGATAGAAAATAAATTATTCCTAATACGAACAGACTCAGTGCTGTACTAGATTAAACTAAAAGCATCCTTTTGATTCCGCAGTTTGGGCATTGAGAAGGGCTTTTTTTTTTCTTGCATTTGGCTCAGAGTGCAAAAATCTTAAAATTTAAACACCTTGGTGAAAACCTATTGGAAAGTTGCTGTACCTTTATTATTTTTTTTTCTCTCAAATTAACTCAATTGAAAAAAAAAAAAAAAGAAACAAGCATCTTTCAGTTAGTTCCTTTCTCTCCCTCCTAGTTGTCTGGTGGTTTTTTAAATATTCTCAGAGTTTCTTCCTTGGAAAGGCTGTGGGGAGTTCACTTTGTTTGACATAATTATTTATGAGTAACTCAGTCTGCAAAATATATGTAAAAAGCCATCAGCAGTCTGTCATTTTGCATCTGGAGCAAAGTTCCTCATACTCCCTAAAGTGTAAGAGTCCAAATTCATCCTGCTGCAGTTTCATTGGCTTGCACTTCACTGAGGGTTGATGCATTAAACAAGAGCACAGATTCAGCCTGAGTCATTTGTTATGATATTCCTGCAAAACTTTTGGGAACTTCACTGGAGGCAGTGATACAGAGCCAAAAATTTGGTGCCTGGAAGAGAAAAAGAGAATCAGCTGCTTGAACTTAAATCTCAGTAGAAAACTTGTTATTGGCTCCCTCCTCTTTCCAAATGCCCGCTGAAACACTCCTCAGATGTTCATCACAGAATCACCATCACGGTGCCCCTGATTCCTTCTGGAATTCGCTCCAGTTTCCCCTGAGTGGGAGCAGGGTAAGCTGGCAGCAGTGACGTCACACAGGCAGCGAGCAGTGACGTCACATGGAAGCTGAGCAATGTGACGTCACGCGGCCGCTGGGCAGTGACATCATGTGGACGCTGAGCAGTGATGTCACACGGCCGCTGGGCAGTGATGCCATGCGGACACTGAGCAGTGATGTCACGCAGACACTGAGCAGTGATGTCACACAGCCGCTGGGCAGTGATGTCACGCGGACACTGAGCAGTGAGGTCACGCAGACACTGAGCAGTGAGGTCACGCAGACACTGAGCAGTGATGTCACGCAGACACTGAGCAGTGAGGTCACGCAGACACTGAGCAGTGATGTCACACGGCCGCTGAGCAGTGATGTCACGCGGACGCTGAGCAGTGAGGTCACGCAGCCGCTGGGCAGTGATGTCATGCAGACACTGAGCAGTGAGGTCACGCAGCCGCTGGGCAGTGATGTCACGCGGCCGCTGGGCAGTGATGTCACGCGGCCGCTGGGCAGTGATGTCACACGGACACTGAGCAATGAGGTCACACGGCCGCTGGGCAGTGATGTCATGTGGACACTGAACAATGTGAACCCCGAGCGAGGCTGAACGGGGCAGGGAACTCCCGGTGCTGCTGCGCAGGGAGCGTTTGGAGCGCTCGGTTCCAGGGGAGACGCGTTACTGCCTCGTAACCCCGGCAAATCAGCCTCTGCATTTCGAACAGGGCAGGGCCTGCCATCGCTGCATCAGGGATCTGTGGCCTTCAGCTTTCCTGAAAGATTTTATACTGCTCTCCTGGAGATCACAAGGCACACCAAGAGGTGCATTGTAACCAGAATGAACAGACTATGTATTAACTTAGTGCTTTTATTTCTAGTCTTGAACAAAGAAAAAATGGTGCTTGAGGTCACGGGGATTTGAGTCAGGTGGAATGCCAGTGTCTAGAGAAAGGGAAATATTTTGTTCCCTCAGTCATTTGAAAAAAAAAAACCTAAAGAAAGCGCCTGTGGGCTAAAACATAATCTCTTCTGTTCAGCTTCAAATGAGAGAAAAATGGGAAAGAGCAGGTAGCAAAGTGAAAGTTAGACTCTAAACAGTCCACCAATTTTAATTACAGGTCTATGTTCTCATGAACATAATGAGACAGCACAGGGATCCCAAAGCTGTACAGATGGGGTTTGTCAGTATCTGTGCCATGTCTGGGTTGTAAGGTGCCGACTACAAAGATGCTTTTACAATGTTTTGTTTCAAATGACACATCATAGAATCTTAGAATGCTTTGGAAGGGACCTTAAAGATCATTTACTTTCAACTCCCCTTCCTGCTCAAGTTCTTGTCTTACCAATTTGAGTGTTTTAACAATCAGTGGTTGTCACCAGATTTTATGCAGGAGAGGATCTCAGGGAACAGCAGAAGACTCTTAACTGGCTAAAAAATGCCTTAACTTCTTAGGTACCATTTGCTAAATATAGTGGTTATATTATAAAATTATTAAACAGTACAATAGCCTTCTTTCCAAAAGTGCATCATCTCTATTTTCCTTACATTTACAATGCTACTAATCTTACATAAACTTACAAATTCACTCACAAGTGGGAGATGATGGTAATATATATTAATTTGATCGGTCTCTTCCTGTCTTCAGCTGCACAGCAGCAATTGTTTGGCATGTCCTGTTATCAGGGATAAGATCTCTGAAAAGAGAAACAGGAAGATTTTAGCATCTTTGCAAAGATTCCGAACACTGAGGATTTCTTTTAAAACAAATAGGCATGCTTGGCAGTGCCAAACTACTATAAAAACGTGCAGTATTTTCTAATAGTCAGTTTTTAATTCATTTTTTTTTAATTTTCAATGATTGTTCCTGGTCCCATTTCATTCTTGCCTTTCATTCTCCTCTAAGCTGCTACTTCCCTTGTTTCAGTTTGCCCACTCTTGCTTTTGCAGAATTTCTTTCTGAATATTTTCGGTATAAATCTGGCTTGAACAAACACTAGAGATGAAAATGTTCATTTTATCCCAGGACAGATATTTTTCTCTGTTGGATGCTTTCACATGACTTGCCACCCCCCCCGAAGTTTTAAGGCATTTTGACAATTATTTTAATTCCACTCTGGAGAGGGGAAAA
>VZTE01002857.1:1363136-1406285 GCA_013397775.1 Eulacestoma nigropectus
AAAAAAAAGAAACATTCTTTCACTGTGATTGACAGCAGAAACTTTGCAGTTCATTTCATAACTACAGCTAATTAGTCAGTCATTACGGTGTGCTTCAGTTAGATGGCAGATCTTGATGCTCTTTCCTGAGCTTCCTGGTCATAAGGGCAGGACAACAATGTCTCGTTTGCCAAGGACTGCAAAATGAAAGCTTTCACTTTGGCACGGTATAAAAAAAACCAACTGGACCTTTACAATAAGCTCCATGTTTTAGTGCTGGATCACCTCTGGAACTGCTACCAAGCTGTGCTTTGACCACAGCAGGGAAGCGTTTGATTAACTACCAACAAGAAAGAATGCGCTGAACAATGAGACATCAAAGGCAGCAGCTCCCTGACAGCACGTATTGAACAGTGATTAATGGATGACACAAATGAAGGATGTATCACCTCCAGTATATTTAAGAAGGCTAATAAGTATCATGAGGTGAAGTTCAAACGAGTCATTAATTGGTGAAAATAAAGAGCAACAACTTTAAAATATGTTTAAAACTTCACATTAGGTCTGGTTTAAAGATCAACCGTATAGGGCGGCATAGCTAAGGCTCATATTGCATCTTTCTTTTTTAATGAAAAGACCTTCTTAGATTAGTTTAATTGAGGGGGAAGATTTATGTTCGTTTCAATAATAAGCATTGCAATTTGAAACTCTTTCATGCTTTAATAATAAACAGTCCTTATTTACTGCTCTTAGTTTTCATGGTAGCTAATTACTGTTGAATTTTCAATGGCAAAACTGAAGAATGTAAGAAAGAGCAGAAATTTTACAAACATCAGTGATCTGAAATAAGGTGAGAGGTAATTGAGCATTATTAGCAATTCAGAAATGTTTTTGTGCCTTTGGTTTATGTCACTTAAAGCTAATGGCTCAAATGACACCTTTCATTGCAATCAGATGCAATTTTCAGACCGGTGCTGGTCTTTTAGTTTGCTTATACTTCTCTCAAGCACAGCAAAATCCCTTTCAGACTGGTTGAAGTGTGGTGATGGCATCTTGATGGGGTCAGAAGCTCAAAACTGTCAGTAAAGTTTGTTCGTCCAGGTGTGGCTGCTTCCAGCCTGTGAACCTCCCTGCTCACAGCGTGCTCTCAGCTGGAGAAGAGAGGGCTCCAGGGAGACCTTAGAGCATCAGCTGGAGCCTAAAGGGGCTCCAAGAGAGCTGGAGAGGGACTTTGGACAAAGGGATGGAGAGAGAGGAGAAGGGGGAATGGCTTTGAGCTGGCAGCAGGCAGGGTTGGATGGGATATTGGGAAGAAGCTCTTCCCTGGGAGGGTGGGGAGGCCCTGGCACAGGGTACCCAGAGAAGCTGTGGCTGCCCCTGGATCCCTGGCAGTGTCCAAGGCCAGGTTGGAGAGAACTTGGAACAATCTGAGATGGTGGAGGATGACCCTGCCCATGGCAGGGGGTTGGAATGAGATAATCTTTAAGGTCACTTCCAGGTCAGGCCATTGTCTGGTACTGTGCTCTGCCATAAATAAAAATGTGCTCTCCACGTGGCTTCCTCCTTTGATTGCAAATTGTACCTTCTCCATGGAGCTGGAGGGAGCCAAGGCCAGCGCCAGAGAGCCTCTCACACCAGAGTGCACCTGGGGGAACTCATCACTGCTCTGAACTGGGTACACAAGTTTCTTTTTCCAGGGAGGAAGAGCTGGAAATACACTGGGATCAAAGGCTGTGGAACCTACAAGAGCAATAGCAAGAGGCACAGAGGTTCCACTCGGTCCTCACCAATTCCTTGGAGCTGAAGAAGTCACCCAGCCACAGCTGGAGTGAAGCACGAGCAGCACCATTCTCACAGAAAGAGGCCACTGGAAACCCTCTGCTCCCCTTTGCAACAGCACAAAATGAGGGCAGTCATTGGGATTAGAAGAGATCAGATCCAGCTCCCTCCTCTGCCTACAGGGATTGTTAAATCTCTCAGAAGAGTCCTAATTAGTGTGCTATGAAGTATTCTATGGAAGAATGCTCTTGGTTGCTCCTGATGTTATTGCACTTGGCATTAAATAATTAAATCTTTGCTGGAGAAAAGATGCAAGGGAAAGGCAGGGGGATGGGGTGAAGGGGGAGAGCGTGCACCAACATGACTTTTAAGCAAAATGTGAGAGAAATTCAGACTTGTATTCTCATTCCTGTAAATACAACCCCACTTCACACTACATAGTCATTGAAGGAGGGAACACATATCTCCCCATTCCAAGTAGCCTTCAATCTACTAGACAATTAAATTTTCTTTTAATTAAATGTTAGGAGATTCTGGGGAGACTCAGAGGGTCTGTTGTTGCACATGCTGGTAGCACTTCTTTCCTGCAGGGAGGGTCAGACCCCTTCACTGAGCAGAAATGCATTTGTGTCCCTGAGCAGTTGGGCTTGGAGATAAATCCTTTCAGCAAGGTTGCTGAGGAGTGCAAGGCATGTAGGAGGCACAGATTTATGTGTGTGATCTCGGTGCCTCTGAAGTGAAAGTTTAACATGTGATAAGGCAGATGTATGGCTGGAGTGTTTAATTTGGTCAGGAAGCTGTAACACAAGTTCCTGTGGGTGCCCCTCAGTCTGCGCTATGAGGTCACTGTGCTGGTTTATTATTTTGGGACATGACAACAGATGGAAAAGGGCTTCTCTGCCTAATGTCAGTTGTGTTTGTGACTGAATAGCCTGTAGAGTTCTACTGATGCAGCTGCTAAGACCATTGAATTGTGGAGTTCAGGGGGCAGGGGAGGCGTTCTGCTGTGAGGGAGATTTTTTCTGCTTTTAATGTTGGGTAGAAATATATTTGTGTGTGTTTGTGTCTACATATAAACATCCTAGAAAGTATGTTTGCCTGGCAAATTATTTCTGTGGTGACAATTTTTCAGTTGTATCTGTGGAGGTGACAGGCTAAGTATATATAGTTTTCAGAAACTGCATGTTGAGGCAGTGATGAATACGTTCAATAATTGTTATTTCTGGGCTTTTTGTAATACTTTAATAAGACAAAGTTATTCCTGAAGTTCATACTTTTCTGTGTGAGACTTGAATATCTAATCCAGTAACGGGAACTTCTCCTGTATCATTCCAAGGTTCCACATTTATCAAAAGTTCTGCAGCTTGAGAAAAGAGAGATCTCTTCTTGAGACTTCCACCATTGCCTCAGTCAGGCTAAAAGCAATGTTTCACTGCATTTAAACCTAGAAAAAGGGAGTTATAATTAGTGCTGTTCACTGAAGCCTTTCAAAGACTGTTACAGTCTGAGGGTGCTTCAAGGGTTAGGGAGGGCAAGGTCAGAGTTTCCAGCATTATGATCCCATTAGTGCAGAGCACTTAAGCCAATCTGTGCTGTGTTAGGACTAAGTTAACCCCAGAGCTCCAAACGGCGCTGAGTGCAACAGGCAGGACCTAAGAGCTGCTGCATCCTCGGAGAATGCCCCGTGGGAATGCTGATCCCTGTCCTTACGGAGTGCTCTGGATGCAGCTGCACCGTCAGGGGTTTGAAGAGAACTTGCTGTAAGCACCTCTATTTGTGCTGTTCGTGGTCAGGTATCCAAAATACCAAACCTGCTTTCTGCTAATAAATGACCTGGCTTGGGTCTCTCTGGAAACCAAACTCTCTGCATCTTGCTGGACATACAAAGATTTATGCTTGAACATACCAATGTTCTCGATTTGGTGTACACTCTTCGATCCCTCATTGCCCAAAGAAGGATTTATTTCAGTAACAAAGGAAATTATCTCTTTATATAATTGTAATTTTTTTTGTATTCCTCTGAGTCAAAGGCATATTATAAGTACAAAATAGAAATTCAGTATTTTGATATAAGGTGACTCCCGCAAAGGAAAGTTATTGAGCTTCCATTCGTCTGAATTCTGGCAAAACCTTTGGTGCCTTGTGGTGATATTCTCTGTCTGCAGCTGTGTTGTAGAGGCCAGATGGCACTGCAAAGCTTTACACTTTTGCACACTCTTTAACTGAGATGCTGCAGGAAATTAAGCTACAGTTACACTATGAAGAGTAGGAAGCCTCCAAACTTGAAGAAAAATTGAGTTTAAATGCTGAAGCTCCAGAGGGTTATGATGAGCCCTTCCAGTCTCAGTGTTGCAACACATCTTTACTTTCAGACCTTCGTGGTGTGGTGAAAAGTGTTTCTTTAGCTGCAGTTGGCATTTGTCCCTCAGTGTGGTCATTGCAGAATTTGCTGTCTCTGGGGTTTGCTAGCTGTGACTCTGGAGAAGGCCTGCATCCCATGCTCATCAGAATGTTCTTCCCTCTCTGCTTCTTTCTAATTGTTCATTGCCCTTTTTTAATTGAACTGCAGGATCTTTACATCAACAATCATTCTTATCACTTGCATCACATCTTGATCAGTGATAGTAAAAAAATTAGGGGAATAGACTCTATGAGTGAATTTGTTAAACAAAGGGAAGATCAAAAATATTTCCTCCTTACTGTTTATTCCATCCTAACAAACTGCACAAATTAAACCACGGAGCTCAGTTAATAAGCTAGGCACATGTGTAAAGTCCAGCCGAGCTGACTTTGGTTATAATCAGGAGATTATTAGAATACAGCAGGTTTTTATTGCCATGTCAGTGGCTCAGCGAGCCATGGAAAGGAGTGTGTCAAGCCCTGGCCATGCTCTCTGCTCCCACTGCTCACCTCCTGTGTGTGGGGCTGTGAGGGCAGCAGGCTGGGGTGCAAATCTGCCAGCGTCCTGTCCGTACTCTGTCTCAGCCCTCTTGGCTCTGTGGTTTTGGACTCTGCAGTCATCTGAGCACCTTCTTCTCTCAAGGATCTCCAAACTTACAGCACTATTTTTGCTGCTGGATTTCAAGAGTTTATTACTCTTTGACCGCTTTTCTTTCTATTGCTTTTCTATTGCTATTTATTTCTGTAAGATCTTTAAAAGTGTAGAGGTTTCATCTCAGCTGAAAGTGGCCAGGGCTTGCACAAAGATGTCTGTCTCTCCTCACCTAAATATGATTTATAATCTAGGTATATAAACATAAGGGCACCACATGAAGGAGAAATTAAGCTTAATACTGCATGAAAATTATCACTTTGTCTTCATTTTATCTATTTATCCTGCATAAGTAGTTTCATGACAACTTTTGAGAAGGCCAATTCTCCTCAGCAAAAGCTATAAGTGTTTGCTGGAGAAGTAATGACACATAAATCACTTCTCTTCCTTCTGCAACCATTTCTGTTCCACTGAAAGTTCAAGGCTCTGCTTTTTCTACTTGTGGGATGAGTTGCACCAGCTGAAGCTGGGATTTGTTCACAAAATCTGTAAGGAAACTGATTTTGCTCAGGACAAAATACATCACCTGTTGAATCCTCTTTCCCATCCCATCATGTCTCTGAGGTCTTCTGCTCTGTGGCTGTGTCACAGCGCAGGATCTCTGGTTTTGGCAAAAGAAGCACATTTCTCATTTTGTTGCTGGCTGTAGTTTCCTCTGTTATCAGTATAGGGCAATATTTTCTTGCTGTTCTGCTGCTCTTGGTGCTTCCACATCCACATTTCTATTCACACTTCGTCCACATCCGTCTTCGCACTTCTGTCACGAGTCTTTCAGAGGGCATTTAGGCAATGAGCAAATTAAATTGCATTAACATATTAGCATTGTTAAATGCATTATATACCAGCCCTGAGATACCACCAGAGTTATAGAAATTGCCCTCCAGAACACAGTAACAACCAACTGAACTGAATGTGCACCTCTCCCTACCCAGCCTGTGGCCTATAGCTGTTTTGCTTCTCCTTGCCTTCCACGTTTGCCATTTTCCCTCTGAACTTTTAAATCCCAGCTGTATCTTTTTCTTTTATGTTTGGCATGACTTTGTGATGAGGACTTCTGGAATATATGGACACTTTTGGACAACACAGTTATTCAAGTGGTAGTTAAAAGGTAGTGCATGAGTTCGGCCTCCTACACTGCTACTTCATTTACCCATGACATCCCCAGGCTTGCTGCAGTATCTGGAAGGAAGGAAGCAAACTTAACTGCAAAGTCAATGTTAAATGAATTTATTAGTCATGCACACTTTGCACAAGTATCTTCTTCCGTGAACTTGAATTGTCACGTTAATTCAGTTTCCTCCTAAAGGGCTTTGAGAGTGATAATCTCATTTCCTCATCTAGTTTCACATGTAACAGAGATGAGGAACTGCTGGCCTTGAGCATAAAATCCTTCAAATGCATAACAGCATTTTAGGAGTCTTAAAATATAGTGAGCTCGATGTTTTCTTTTTAAAAATATACTCCAAATGAATACCTGAGAAATATGCTGCATAATGAAATGATATACAGAGTGATTGCCCTGAGAATAACTTACAAAGATGATTTTTGCCCTTCAACTCGTGCTCTACACTGAGCATTTCTCTCACATATTATCTTCCAAGTGGATTTTGGTGCCAGTAAATAATGAGTCTTTGAAATGGCTGGAAGTCAAGAAACTTCTTCTCCCAGGAATAAAGAACACTTTTTTACACAATCCCCTCCACCCTGCAGCCTTATTCTGGAAGCAAGCTGCAGCTCCAGTGGATAACCCCCTCAAATTTGAATGGGCGATCAGTTGTGAGCCTGTCTGAACGCCCGAGGGGGAGGATGTGCTCCTTCGTTAGATGAAGAAGAGAGAATCAAAGAGAAAAATTCCAGTTTTTCATTTCACATAGCTGTGGTAATAATAGAAGTGAAGTGTCTGGTTCTGCTGGCTGGGTATTGATCAGGTGCACAGACACAGCGACAGAAATTTGTGCAACACACTCAGGGGTGTTTTCTGCTGCTCTCCTCAGTCTGCTGGGAAGGCACAGGAGCTTGGGGTGATGTCAGAGCTCAGGAGGAGCAGAACTGAATGTTTCCTGAGGAGATCCAGGGAATGGGAGCACTGATGGCTCTGCAAATAGCTTTGAGTGGCAAAGGGGAGGTGCAGGTAAGGAGGAGTTATCCTGGCACACGGGTTTCTGTGCCAGCAGTGTTTGCCTATTTCAGTGCAACTTATTGCTACAGTGACACCCTGGAAACTCAGAAGAGCCACTGCGTGGCTGTAAGGACAACAAATTCAGTCTGAGCATCAGCTCTACTGGAAACAAAGCTGGCTCTCATCAGGAAATGTGTAAACTGAGATTTCCATTCTGAGAGGGCTTACAGCACTGGGTAGAGTGTCCTCAAGAATATTTGATGGCACAGTACAGACAGAAATGTGTGTTTGAAAACCAGATCAGAACTTATGGCCTAAATTCATATTTGTGGCTGTAAGGAGATGATGATCACAGGATCAGGGAGAGCTTCCATGCATTGTCCAAAGCAGATTCTTCACAATGTCCTTATCTCATGCTACATGCTGAATAAGCCACTACTGGAAAAAATTTCTAAAACATTAGGTAGATTCTCTATCAGCAATAACTTAAAAAAACCAAAACAGGTGTTTGAGGTTTTTTTTTTTTTAAATGTGCTGGGAGAACACTGAAAAGTAAGTTTGGATTTCGTGACATGGAGAGAGTCTCCAATTTGTGGCCTTCTGGACAGTAAACTGAAATGGTTCCTTGATAGCTGATGGACTGAGGGAGATTTCCTGGTGATTTACTCTGGGTGTAACAGGAAGGATGGTTGTGCAGTTTTCCTCTTCTTTTGTGATGAGGAACACATCTCTGAGCTAATGGTGGGGGAAAATGATTCTCCAAGTTTCTATGGGCCAGCCTTAGTTTTCTTTTTTATTTATTTTGACATTTAAATAATATTGTTTACGTGCAGAATTCTTACCAAGGCCAAAGACTTGCCTAGAAAGAGCCAGGCTCTCTTTTCAGATATGCATATTTTAGATGCCATGCTCTTAAATCTAGCTGGGATTCTGTTGCCTCAAAATAAATAAATAATTGAGTCTACTGCCCTTGTATCTGTCTCTTCCAGCCTTTTCCTGGTAATAAAGAGTACTATAAATGATAGCCGAATCTGGTAATTAGACAAGACTTCCCTTTTCTATCCTGCTTTTTTTTTTTCCCCTCTGTAATGCATTTTGTCTGTTTACTGGCTTGAGGTCCCTTCCCCCTGTGAGACTTATCTTTCTAATGGCAGTCATTTTTAACATGCACGATTTTTCTCTAAGCATGACATTCACCATCTCCGTAATAACAATCATTTGGCTTATGATTTAAACCATTACAGCACTGTACCATGCTGTGAGACTCAAATGCTGGCTTCCTTTTTACATTGTTTACTTTCCTATCAGCATGTTGACAGTTCATAACTCTTGGCTACTTCCACACTGCCTGCAATTTCTGTAAAGCTTTAGTGGAAATAAAGAACTGCATCAAGCAATTATTTTTTTTGATTGCTTGCCTAAGCACGCTGTAAACTTGGTATCAAGATGCTGAACTGGACAGTCACTCTGTAGCATGGCACAAATTTGCTGGTAAATAGGTTTAGCACCACTCTTTATAGGTGAAGTGTAATAGACAAAGATCAATGAAAACCTTTTTACGACCTAAAGACAAGATGGGATACATTAAGTACTAAATTAATAGACAGATTTATTGCCTGGCCAATTTTGTCTCCTTGCTCCACCCCTGTTCTCTCCCTCATTTAAGAGACACTTCTTTTCTTGAAAGTTTAGTCATGATGGTCTGTGAGAATGAAGAAAACTCATTTTATAGGTGGAGGTTTTTTCAATTACTGGCATTTGTTTGGATTATCTAAAGGTTCTAGAGAGTTCTTTGCTCCCTGCAATCATTTCACACATTTCTCCTGCTCTTCAGTTTTCTAGAAGAATCTCTTTAGCCAGGCATTGCTAGGAAAACTCATCTCAGGACAAGCAGGCTCTAGAATCTTAGCACAAGGAGCTCTTCAATATGAACAAATGACCAGAGGTTTCTTTTTTAAAGTGGTTTTCAGCTTGGATAAATGGAGTGGAGTTTTTTACAGCTTTTTCCCAAGTTATATCTCTACCATGAGATTCTCAGACGTATTTTGAGTCCTGTCTTGTTTCAAAGAAAAGTTCTGAAGAATTTTTTACATGGAAAGGAATTATTTTTGCAAGGTATCCAACCTGAGGTGTGCATATGTTTAACTTGGTTTTATGATGCAGGCAGTTTCTGATCTGCACATTTTAATCTGCATGAGCCTTCCCTTTAAAATTAGCAGCAATATTCTGGCCTTCTATACATGCAAGTCTTGGTATTGATCAAAAGTATACAATAAAGCCAAAAATTTTCGTTGTACCCATTTTACCGCACTCTTTTATTTCTTTTCTTGATTAGAGTTTTTCTTTTGTAGCAACAGTTTTGTTATTAGAATGAAAAATAACACGAGGGAGAACTTTGTGTCTTAAAGATGATTGAAGCTGCCTGTCACAGGCAGTGCAGAGGCAGAATTTGGTTTATGCAAAGACAAATTTGTTTAATAAAATCTCATTTTCCAGGCCTTAATACTAATGAGCTGGAGAGCTTCTACTTTCAGATATTCCTAATGACTTATGAGCATGTTACACTGCACACGAGTGCAGTGTTACCTGGCTGTACAATTACACTTCAGGTTTGCCTTGCTTTTATTTAAGCTTCAGGAATTGTGTGATTATTCCCTTTTTAAGGAAACATTTGCAATGTGTCTAGTGGTAGATAAAAAGCTTGACGCTGTGTTTTGAGCATTTATTTTAAAGGCTTGACATCTGGAGAAGTTAGAAATATTTCAAAATGGTTTTTAATAAATCTGATGTTGGAAGAGTGACAAAATTTTGGAGTGAGTGACTGTAGTTGTAATCTACTTTTTCCATATGGCAAGGGTTGTTCAAAAGGAACACACAGGAATATTTTTTGGAGAGGATTGCGGGAGCAGCGTGGGGGGATTTCATCTGAGTCAGCTTTTTGTGGGATGACTCCTTGTGGCATGACCTCTCGAGGACACAGTGCCTGCAGGTGAAAATGTTTGTTTTCCCAAATTTCTTATCTTCTTCATAAGTTTTTTGTGAATTTGTGCAATCTAAATTGATGATGAGTTTTGAAGAATACTTGATACCATTTTACACTCTGCATCATGTTGGTGTGGAAATACCCTACCTCCCATTTTTCTTGAATCCTAACATCTGGATTCACATTCTTGCAAAAGTAAGCAAGTAGGAGGAGGGTAGGGCAGAACTTAATTTTGAAACATTCTTCCTCTACTTGAGATTTGTCCTTGTTTTTCGTCTTGAAATTCAAATTGATGGGCAGAGGATAATTCGTGTTAATGCAGCTGTTATTCAGTTTGAGAGATATCTAACGGGAAGAAAGTGCTCCGAGCTGGGGAACAAAGGGTGACAAATGTCATTCTGCACATCAAGTTTTCCAACACTACCCCTGAAGCAGACACTACATTAACTTAAAAAAAAGAAAAAAAGAAAAAAAAAAAGAAAGAAAAGAGCATTTGAACCAGTACAATGTCAATATGTTATAAAAGTCTCCTAAACCTCTTGTCGTTTGGGATGAGGACATCAATAATAGTCATTGTCAACCTTCATTAAACTCAGATCATCCATTTTTTCGTCCCTCAGGATCTTTTTCCTTGATATTTTCCCTGGAAAGAGAAAAGGCCCCTACACATCAAGCTAGTGTATAAAGCTTGGTTCCTTTCCTCAGGGCTCTTAGTACAAGAGAAACAAATTATTTTAATTACTCTTTTTCTGTTTTGATTTCTTTTATTATTTGTTTGTTCACTTGCTTTTTCTTCTGAGTTCCTCTCGGGTGCTTAACCTGTTTCTAAACGCAGAAGAGCCCTGGCTTTTTAATCCACATAAAAAAAGTCCAAGAAAAAGGGAATGTTCCACTTGCAAACAAATAAAAAAGGAAGATGTTGAGAAAATTAGATCCATGCTTCTCCTCCTCTAGGGATTTGTCTCCACGTTGTTGCTGCTATTCCTCAATTTACTCATGTCTGGAGTTTGGGTTTTAGATCCTTGCTAGCTCTTGCAGGTTGAGTTACCAGTACCACCTGAGTTCTTTGGGATTCTTTTGCAAAAGACAACCAGAAATCTAAAATTCCTGGCTATGGCTTGAATTTGAGGTCTTTGCCAACACAGGAGGCGGGTGGCAGGGGTTTTCAAGCATGGATGTTGGTATTCAGAAATGAATATCTTAGACCTATTTGACTTTTTCTGAAGAAGAGTAGGAAATTATTTTCTATGCAATGAGTTATGTTCTCAGACCTTGTTAGAGATTTTGCCTAGAAGTAGATAAATATTCTCACAGAAAAAAAGGAAAACAAGGAAAAAACCCAAGAAAAACAAAATCAAACAAAAAAAAAAAACTTATTAAAAAATCCCTTTGTTCATATTTTTATGTGCCAGGTAAAGAATTTGGTGAGTAGAAAGACATCTCTGCTCCATGTAACAGCTGGGGTACATGAAATTGTCCTTTAAAAATACGCATCAGTGGAGCTCCACGTAATAGTTAATTTCTTTGCTTGCTCGTGAGGTTTCTTGGGTTTGGCTTTTGAGGGGGTTTTCTTTGACGAATTTTGACCAACCAATCCCACTCGAAGTTTCATTAGTGCAGTGTTTGCAGAGCTCAGGAAATTTCTTTCTCTGGTGTCACTTTTAAGAGACTCTTCAGGTGGTGAATGTACTCATCATCCTGCTTTTGTCAGTGCTACGGGACTTCATTACAGTGTGCAAGCACTTAAAAGGGCAGAGCCTGCTGAGTGAGAGACCCGTGCAGCCTGTGAGGGAAGGTGTCCTAGAGTGTCATTATGAGCTGTCAATGCAATTGTACCTCAGGCCATTCCCACAACATATCTAATTCTGTTCCCCTCTGACCCCTTTCATGCCAGAAAATGGTAGAATTGTGCAGTTGTGTCTTTGAAAAGTGGTGGAGAGCCTGGCACAATGGATTTCTGATAATGTCATAGAGCATATTGAGGCAGACCCACGGGGGTTTTGAAAGGGATGAAATTACGCTGATCATCATAAGGGGGAAGTTAAGTCTTATCTTCAATCTTACAAATAAAACATGGGCGTTCTCTTTTTATCTTGAAAGCCACTCTATAAAATGATGCATGAAACGATTGTGAAAGTGCTGGCCTGGAAATACACTGTATTTTTCAAAACAGCTCAAATCCAGTGATTCTGTGTGAGCCTTTCTAACACCAGGGCACCCTCTGACCCAAATCCTCCAAAGGGACTGAGCTTTGTGAAACAGCTTAAAGCTCTCTGGCATCAAAATAGGGTAACTCTCCAAGAGTTTCTTGTGTGTGTGAGGAAACTGGAAAGACAATATCGTTCTCTAATATAAATAACAGGAAATGGATGTTTTTTTCTTAGAGTGGGCTGGAATTGGAGTATGTGGCACAGCCCTTCCCCATCCCCAGCATGGATACACGATCACCCCGAGTTATCTGAGCCATGAGATGGTGGGAATGCAGCCGCTGTGGCATCTGGGCACAGCTTCCAGCTGCTGCTGGGAAGGGACGGAGCCAGAGGTGCCTGGGAGGAGGGAGGGGCCCTGCAGGATCCTGCTAAGCGTGAGTTTAGGGATGACAGACAAGCGTGTGAATCTTGAATTTATATGCAGGTAAGCACCTCTCTTCCTCGCCTCACTTTTATACTTTGCTAAATCCAGATTTAGCGCTTGATTTTCTTCTTGTTACGTAGTTGTGAGTAGTTTAGTAAATCTTGAATTGATTCACTTCTTTTTGCTCTGCCTACCCCGATTTAAAGCTGTGGTTACTGGGAGAAGGCACAGGGACCTGGAAGCGAAATTATGTTCACCTCTTGGCTTTCTGTTGTAAGCATAATATTCAGAGTGGTTTTGCCATATTAACGTGCAGCTCATAATTGTTAATATTGCCAGTGATTTACTGATGAGCCTCTTAACTTTAAGCAATGCTGTGGCTCAATCCTTTTCCCTGTAGCATTAAGAACTAATTTGACAGTTGCTACAGGCAAAGCTGCAAGATGACTCAGATTGTCAAATGTCCTTTGTCCTCACAAATGCAAAATCCTCCAGCCAAGTTTCAAATGCAGTTCCATTTTATTCTAATTTATTGTTCATTTCTCTTCTTGACACAGCAGCTCCCTAACAAGTCCATGCATCTTTACTTAAATCCTTGCTCACAAAGGACTCCTGTCAATCACTGGCACAGGACATCAGGCAGAAAGGATGTCTGATCAAACACATTTTGAAAGGTCTGCCACAACAATGGGGAAAAGCTGAATCAAACTGGGGAAGGGAAGGGCTAAACAAGACTTATTTGTACCAAGCAGATGAGATTATTTTAAATAGGCCTAAGACTCTGAAAATCAAGTGGAATTAATTCATTTCCACATACTTCTTAGAGTGCATATTTTTTAAAGCATTGATTATAAGGCAAGTGGTGGATAAAATCCTAATACCAATGAGCAGAGCAAAAATGAACCGTCAGACCATTCAGACCTTCCTGGGGTTGCAAAAAACCTTGGACTCAGCCTGAAAATTACTAAAAATAAAATAAGGGATGATTCCTCTGAGGGTGAATCACTCCTGGGTCATCTGTATTAACAGTAATGAGAGCACTTTAAACAATCATTTTTTTCTTGTGCATCTTTTTGAGTCATGACCTCGATTTTGTTTATTTTAAAATACCCACAAGAAGAGAACATCTGTGGTTCCATTTTGCAAACAATACGTTTGCTTTTAATTTATTCTAAAATATCATTGTTCTTTACACAATGTATCAAAGCCTCCATCAGTTCAAGAGGTAAATGGCACAAAGGAATTGATCAATTTTAAATTCAAAATGCTAAAATAGATTTTTCATTTTGTGTACCTCAATGAAAGTAATTAGATTTTTTTTTTCCCCCTAATCTGAGAGGAATTTAACGAGTGTATAGCCTTGAACTTCCCCTGATCTCTGCGCTGTAGCTGCATACAAATCAATAACACACTTCACTTACAAGAGTTTATGTCCTTGTCAGCTCAAAATTCTGATCTCTCAGGGCTGTCACACTGAAGGGGAGCTTTGCACATCTCCCTGGATTTCTTCATCACCCCGGGTGAGGCAGGGAATGGGAGTGGGAGGAAAACAGCGACGGTTGTGATTCTCTGCCAACCCTTCTTTATCCCAAACCTCAAAAACAACAAAATCTTTCTCACAAACGGGAAAATGTTGCACTCCCTGAGGAACTTCTGGGATGCCATTGCTCTGAGGGTGTCTCAGTGGGCTGGGCAGCAGGAACAGCAGGCTGGGTTTCAGCTGTACTGAGCAGGCTTCTCACTCCGGGCACTGAGTCAGGAGACCAAAAGGAAGAAAAAATGGATGAAGATTTGTCTCTATCAACTCCCATGATAGAGACAATGAAATACGGATGGGGTTATTTTGTCACTAACTTTTACGTGCCTCACTCTGAAATCACCTTTTAAGTTGCATTCCCTAGGCTGTGTTTTAACAAGAAAACAAAAAATCCCCATCACAGCCATTGTCTGAAACGGCAATATTCCCATGGTCCACCATTTGGCTGTATACACAGATTGTTAATAATATCAATATCATCATCATCATTATCATCCTATTCTGAGGTGAAAAGACTTCAGAAAGTGAATTCTTACTGAGTTTGAAAAGAGCTGTGACCTCGAGTCCTGGACTCCGTGGCAGGATCTGGGTTACACTTCCTTCTATAGTACGAAAACTAAAGCTGTTTAACCCAGGAGCTCGAGGGTTGCTCTGTGTTGACCCAGAAACAGAGTCACAACAAGATCAAAACCCTTCCAATAATTTCAGAATAAAAGACCTGGCTAAAGAGTTAACTCTGTTAAGAAACAAGACTCTGAGAAAATGGTCAGACAGAAATGTAGCTGTTCCCATCAAACACTACCTGTGCTGCTTGTAGAATAAATTGGTTTACTTAGTACATATTCCTCTCACCTCTTTGGAACTAAGAAAAAACAGTAATTCTGTTAAAACCTAACTCTTCCCCTGTCTTGTTTCCAGGTGCTATTAAAAAAAAACAAAAAACCAAACAAAAACCAACAAAACACATTCCCTAAACTGATTGACTTTCATCAAAAGCTCTTTCAATGTCATGGAAATAGATTTCATATAGATTTCATTGGTGTTGACAGCCTGGCTTGATGCTCAGCTTGTATTGAAACCCTACCAACAGGAAAAAGACTGCTGAGTTGAACATAATGGTTGTATTAAGGTTTTTTGCAGTGCCTGTCTCTGTAGTGGATGTGATTTCCTCTATTTTGACCCCAAGAAGCTTTTACAGCAGCTCATTTAAAGTTCATGTCTCCAAAAGGAAAACAGTGGAAATACAAGCAGCGGAATGATCAACTGTACGTTCATTTCGAGCAGCCCTCCCACCGGCCGCGAGCTCCGCGGGGAGCGGGAGCTGGGAAATCACTGTTGCCCGTAAAACAGGGGAAATGTCTTTCCTAACATAATGTACAGGAAGCTCCCCAGCACTCTCCCTCTCTGCAAACAACTCGAAGAGAGATGCAGATTCTAATGATGTGGAGAGTGCTTCTAAATGCCGGCCCTCCTCAGGCTTCCCCTGCTCCTGTTTGTTGCTGTGCACTGAGCATTACGTGGGCTCCTAGGGGGCTATGAATAGTGCATCCATCAGCAACTTTCACATCTCCTGAGACCATTCCCATTTTCTGAAGCAGTTTGGTTCAGGGCTGTAATTGAAACCATGCACTGAACCGATATTTTTATATTGGCCGCTCTGAAAGTCTGCTCCCAGACTGAGCGAGCTCTTCCATGTGTTGTGTCATCTTTTTGTACACAGTCTTTGAAAAACCCCCTGGAAATGGTCCATCACCTCAGCTGGAGCCATGACCATTCCCCACTCTGGTGTTCTCCTCATTGTGGTCAATCAGCAATCTCTAGCCATGCAAACCTGGGGAAGGAAATGTTCTGTCTCCCTTAAGCGCTTGGAGCATTTCCTGGATAAAATTGAAGGGTCGTAGTCCCTTATTCTGTTTCTTTCTCCTCGAAGTCTGGTCAAGGGCAAGTTTCCAGTCAATAAATCTCTGTATGCACAGCCTCTCTGTGCTTCTATTTCCCTTGGTGGTGGCAGCCCCTCAGTGTGTGGGAAGAAGAGGTATCCTAGAGCATCCTGAGTTGGAAGGGATCCACAAGGATCATCAAAGTCCAACTCTTGGACAGAAAGTCTAAGAGTTGTTCATTGAATACAATTCCATGGCCAGAAAGGAGCGTTGGAAACACAAATATTTAACGGTTCCACCTTTGCCTCCCACCCTCCTTAAACAATTGTGGTCTGGAAAGGGAAGGACAAACCCAAAATTCTGCGATACTTTTGCAACATGAGAAAACTTCACAATTTGTTGGCATCAGCTGGGTAATGTCTGTTACTGCAGTTTGCTCACATTTTTGCCGAAGAAGCAGAACTAAGTTACACTTTTGTCCTTAGCTATGACTTTTTGAGAGTGTGACTCAGGCATGGTAGGGAACTTGTGTTTAATATTCCACTTTGGTGATGATGTGTGCAAATCTGTTCCTCTAACACCTTTTTAGTTTTTTTTTTTTTAATTCTCTTTTTTTCACCCCAGTTCATACAGATGTAAACTTGTCAAGTGGGATGTGGTTCAAATAGTGTGGAGAAATACAGTTAATTGTTTCAAAATACTTTTAAAATGCTGTAATTTGTTACAAATAAGTTGAATTATAAACAGCAAAATTAGGCTTGGTACTAATTTCTCTTGTGTTCCTCCCAGTTGGCAAAAATAGAAAATGACTAGTCAGCTTTCCCATTGTTTACATAGTTTTGAGTTTTTAATTAACATAATCTGCTTATTGCAATGTAGCTGTTAATTGCAGCCAGTTGAAGGAGAGGGGTACAAATTGCTGTTTATGTAGTAGAAGAAGGAGCCAAATAATTAGGGAAACTGTTTCCCGTATAGAAAATGACAATATTTTCTTTCTTTACACGGAAACATAAATAAATCTGTGACCAACTGTTTAGACACCATTTAAAAGGCACTGTAGCACAGCGAAGAGCTTCAATACATTCAAATGGGTTCATTTCTCCCTCAACTTGCCTGAACGCATTTTTCTTTCTAATGAAAATGAGGCTTCTGTTAAAAAGAACTCCATGCTCAGTTTTGAGGGGTTGGAGGGGAATCTGCGAAGCCTCACTGATCAGTCCCGAGACTGTTCTGCAGCACAGCTCTGAAGGTGCTGCAACACCAGCTCTGGACTTTAAGGATCTGAGACCAGCTCAAGTTAAGTTTTTTTTTATAAGAATGAGTGTAAGGGTCTGTGAGTCCAAGACTATTTTAGTGTCTTAATTATTGGCAATTAAAATGATGACTGCTTAAGCACTGAGTGTTTCTATTTATTTTCCTCAAAAATGATGGAGTTTTAGCAATTTAAAAAAAAAAAAATCCATGGTTTTGGCAGATATTCATATGATATGCCTGTCTCTAAGCATGCTTAATTATTATATGTGGCTCTGCAGGGGAATCCTAGGCAAAGAACCATTAATTTTGACTTTTTCTGCAAACCTAAGCAACAGAACCAAACCTAATTACAGATCTGAGTTTTGTCCCGGCCATATAATCCAGTGTGAAAGTTTTACTCTTCACACTTGCACTGCAGCCAGATATGGCAAAGGTTATTAAGTATTCTAATCTCATAAAATAAAAAGGAACAAAAAAGGGATGCTGTTAAGATGACTTGGTTCTCTTCAAACACAGCAAGCTTCACTTTATGCTAGAATGAACAATGATTAAGAAGGCTTGACTGTGTTATTAGAAATCTTTAATTGCAAAACGAGGAGCAGCTATGTATTTTGTGAAATGTAATCAAAATCACTCGCAGGAGCAAATTAAATATATTCATGAGTAAAAGTTCCAAATATTTTATCTGTTGACCTTTACCATATATTGCAAAATTGGTGCTATTGCATAACTTTAAAAACAACGGTGCTGGGATGTGGGGGCCTGATTCTGGTTTCACTTACATCTGATATAGTTTGGAGCTCTGGATGCAACTCTTGATAGACAATGTTGGCAGCTGAGTGGAGGCATCCTTATGGCTCAAAGATTGCCCTTATACCCACTAATTTCTGCAATGAGAAACCAGGACAATGGTTATTGATCTATTCCAAATTACACACTCCATGTGCTTTTCTAGGCTTGGCACCTGAGTCAGGGAAATGGGTGATGAATTGATGGCAGGATTAAATGGCTCCTTGGAAGTAAAATTTATACTTTGAATCTTCCAAATCATTCTTGCTATGATAATTCATTTTATTTTTCTGTAAAAGAGTGCTAGATATATTTATATTTTCACTAACAGGTACAGTGGACAACATGTCTATTGTCCCAAGATATATCTAAAAACATTTAGTGCAGATATTGGAGTCACAATATTACTGTTCTCTCCTCTTGGTTTCAGAAAAATAAAGAAACCCACCTCTGTAATATAATGAAGAAGCTGGGGAGAGCCAAGAGGGAGTGAGGGGGAAACCAACTAAAGATTATTAAATACCAAGACATCTCCTCTGTGTCTGGAAGTCTGACTTGCAAAGTACTGGTGGCTCTGAGAATAATTATTTCATG
The DNA here is from genome assembly GCA_013397775.1 of Eulacestoma nigropectus. NCBI lineage: Eukaryota > Metazoa > Chordata > Aves > Passeriformes > Eulacestoma > Eulacestoma nigropectus. Next base: position 1,381,677 of record VZTE01002857.1, read on the forward strand.
TTTAGACTGTTCATATTTCTGCTGGGAGGTCAGAGCACGTTAAGGAGTAGTTGAAATTGTCATGCATGAATAAGAGAAAACAATTTTATTGTGTGTTGTGTCCTTCTCAGCTTGCACTGAGAATTGGTTGCAAATGCTCTCCTACAAAAGAAGTTCTGCTCCAAAACAACATATTCAAATTTGTTTTCCTTATTTTTTACATTCTTCTAAAAATAAGCTGGGACAGGTGTCAATGAGAGAAGAATAATCAGGACATAAAATTTTATACCCCAATTTTTCTTTCATTCCACCTCTGGGATGGGAGCAGCCTCAACTGATGCTAAGATCCTGCAGATCCGCCTTACGAGCAAGCCAAAATCTGAACCTTCGTGTATTTCTAATATTAGCAATTTCCTCAATGAATTTCCACCTTTTCTCCCTGCATTTTATTATTCCAAGCTTGCTAGTGCCATCACGGTGAAAAGCTCAGTAATTCCTTGCTTTTCCCTCTTCCCATGGAGCAGTGCCAGGGCCAGGCTGCAGGTGTGAGGTGCAACCCGAGCTCTGGCTGCTGCTGGTGCTGCCATGCCCCCACCCTGAGGATGCAGAAGATTCCAGAGGCCAGCAGGAAGCTCTGCAGAAACATTCTCCCTCAGGTTTGGGTGTTTCTGATGCTGCCACGCTGAGCCCAAGTGGTTTCACCTCTCAGGAAACTTTTCTGCTGGTGATGGGACTGTCAATGAAGCCGCTGTCATCTGTGACAGAACACTGGGGTCTGCAGTGAGATTTAACTCAGGCTGGTGTTCCTGAAGAATGTCCTGATGAATGGTGTTCAGTAGTTCAGCAGAGGATAATAGATCCTGAAAAAAAAAACCAAACTAAAATGACCACTAATGCTGTTTTTCAGGAGAAGTAGCTCTCTTATTTACAGGATGTGAAGAGGAGTGATAGAGTGCTTTTAGACAGAAAGCAAAACAACTCTTAAAACATCCTAATGCCCTTAGAACACCATCTTGCCTCCCTCTTCCTGGTTCTTTATGATTCCAATCTCTTTTGAGTGAAAATGCTACAATGAAATATATTATCTTTTTTATTGTAAGGAGAGAGAGAGAACACTTACTGAGCAATTTAAGAGATGCAAGTGAACCTAATCACTCCTGAAATCAAAAGAAGTAAAGAGAAAATTCCTTTTCCCCTTCTTTTCCCTGGTAATGAATGTGAATACTTAGTTTCGGACTCCTTTCACCATTCTGTCTCCACAAATGAGCATAGGCAGGGAATAGATCTTCACATTTCTACATCTCCCCCAGCTTAGGGCTGCCACTCCTTTATCCTCTGCTCCATTTCTCTGGTGTGTCACCAGCTTTTTAAGTGGGATTGCAACAATTGATTGATTGGTTATCAATTGGTTCAGTTCTCAGAATAGTTCTTCTGTAACTATGCTGATGAAAAAGTAAGCGTGAGGTGGAGAAAGGGCTTGTGTTTTACGGGAGTTGATATTCCTGACATGCAACAGAATTCCCTCAACTTTGTCTCAGTTTTTTCTGTCTGCATAAGTGGTTCATGCAACCTTTTGCACAACAAATTCTTGGGATCACGACTGCTCTTCTGCCCCCAGGGTAATTGGTAGCTAAACTATCAACTGCTTAGAGAGAGGGTAATTTAAGCGGGGCAAAACCGCTCGTAAATCAACGTGGCTGAATGCCTTGTTTAAGTGAAGATAAAGAACGCACAGGATTTTTTCCTGAAGTCTGAACCAGGAAAGGGCTTTCTTAGCCCTGCTAGTGCTGGAAGCCTCCTGGCTGGTTCTCACAAGCAGGACATTTTAACGAAGATTGTGAAAAAGTACAAATGTCTTCCTCAGCTGGAGCTTGCTCCTGTGGAAGGGTTTTTGTTTCCACTGGCTTTGTGGTGAGTGAGTGACAGCCACCAGCAGCCCCCTCACAGGAGGTGACAAGGGGGTGCACTGGTCAATTCATTTTGGTTTGCACACCCAGTAACCTGTGAGAACTGGTGTGAACCACAGCACCGACAGCTTAGAGCAGAGCAACAGCACTCGCATAAAAAAGTATGAGACAACATTTTGGCAACTTGCAGGTGAGAAGGGAGGTATTTGTGCCTGTGCACAATACACTGTATTTGATTAATTTAAATTGCTAAGGAATCAGCATATGCTTTTTTTACATCCCAAATCAAGAGACCGATTGAGATTCTGTTAATAAGATTTTCTCAAAAACTCAAGGAATAAAGGAAGAGCTGCTTGATGCAGTGGCATCTTTTCAATTCAGATGGATTCAAATGATGAATAGGAACATCCAGAAACACTTATTTTGTTTTATTTTCACTTTTAACATGTCTTGGTAATAAACAAGCCCTATGAATAAATACCCCTGATAAAGCAGTGAAATAGGCTCTGTGGCTTCGGGAGCATTCCTCCCCTCGCAGTGTAGCAGCTGGAAAATTATGGTGCAACCACAGTGACACAGTTCCCCCCCATGGAGCACTTTTGCAGCAAGACACGTTAAAAGAATAAGATAAAATGTTATTATAGGGCCATTGATCTTGTGTTACCTAAAAGGAGTGAATACAGGTGTCAGAGCTGACAAAGTGCTGAGCTATCCCAGCCCATGCAAAGCTCCGTACAGAGCAGTGGAAAACAGCCTTATCAGACCTTTTCCCACCTTATGGGGGAGGAGGGAGAGCAGGTGACCTTTAGAACCAACAGGACCATAAAAGCTGTCAGGTTCCCTAAAAAAAGCAAAGCTTGGATGACAACCGTGAGTGCATTCTCTACAAAAACAGGAATTTCACTTAAATTTAAAAAAATCTCTGTCAAGCATCAAGTGTCCCTGGCAGGTAACATCATGGAGTTTTATTGCCTAGTTTGAAAGTCCTAATACAGAGGTTCTGGAACAGAAGTGCCCCCACACAATTATCTATGGGGGCTCCAGACACTGCTGCCCATGCCAGTCTGGTGACAGACCTGCCTGGATGACACAAACCCTGAGCACAATCTGCAGGGACATTTTGTTTCCATGCTAGTCAATGATAACCATAACAATAATAATTGAATCTTCCTTCTGCAGTCTGTGTCACTCATCATTTTTCCCCTTTACCCTTAGTTTTCCCTCTTCTTCCTGTCCCCTGTAGCGTGAAGTCCTTTCCACCACGTGTCGTCTTGCAGAGGCGCAGCAAGTCAGTCCAACTCATCCCTCATCACCAAATCAGAGGTAAGACTCAGAACCAGTGATCTGTTTGGAATAAGGTTTTAAAATACTTCGTCTGAAGCTTGAATACAGCACTTGTGCCACGCTCAGTGCTGACAGTCAGAGTTAGAAGCAGAGCAATCCACTGGCAGAAATAATTTGGAAGTAAACTGACAAATTCTGTCTGGTTTGATTTCTTTTGTTTTCCTCCCCATGCATCATTCAGGAACTGACTGAATGCTCTCAGAGCACACCTTACTTTCTCTCAGACAGGCAAGATTCTCTTTCTGCCTCCTGCTCAGATGACTTGGTACCATTTGCTGTGATTTCAATGAAAAAGTGGAAACTCTTGGCTCACACAACTCTCCTCCTCTCTCCTCTGCAGCTGTGCCTACAAAGGGGATTCTTGGTGGCTGCCAGTGATTTTGAGTTGCTTATCAAGAGACTGGTCTAATCTAATCTAAAAGCTCTCCAGTGAGAGGGAGTTTATATTGCTGCTGTCTGGGAAGAACTGAGGCTAGGAAATATTTGGTTGTTTTATTTACATCTGTCTGGCAGCTCACTGAAGGAAGTGGTTTTGGATGTAATTTTTCAGCCACAGACAAAGGAAAATGCACTTTTTGGGGTGATGAACACATATAGCCTCTGTCATGAGAAAATGAGCTTTCTTTACTTGTTCCTGTCCCTAGCATTAGATATCAGATAGAAGATAAAGAAGGTTCCAGTCAAAGACTGATCTGAGGGGAAACCCAGTGTGAGACCCCCTCCATCACTTAAAATATTCAGGGTGAATCAAGCTTGTCTGTGGCCATGGGGTAGTGATATCTGTACAGTGTTCAGCTTGAGTAAAAGATGACTTTTATATTAACTCCAGCAATCCAAGTTTTCCATTTATGTCTTCTATGTGCTTTTCAGATGCTGTGGTTGGAGTTAGGTTTGAGGGTTGTTTTTTTTTTCTCTTTCCATAAAAATCCATGCTTTCTGGTCAATGAGATTAAACAAATTGACACTAAATAAAAGCTAATTAAATAATGTGATTATAAATTGTTTATCCTCAGGGAATAGATTAAAAAAAAAGTGAAAATAAATGATGCCAAGATGCGGTCTGAATAATAATGATAAATTATTGAAGCTTTTGGCTGCCAGTAGCCAGCTACCAGCTGAGTCAAGATGCACCCTCATCTCCTGCCCGTTGCCTTTGAACAGCAGTTATGGATTAAGTCTGACAGTGTGAAAATAAATGGGAGAGTGTAGCTGAAGCCAAGCATTTATCAATCCTGGTTGTACTCTTTGCAAGGCAAGCCTGCTACAATTTAATAAGATAACAAAAAGCTTAAAAGTGTCCTCAGGTTGTCAAAATATGGATTTATGCCCTGTATCCATGCTACTACTCTTAACTTGATGGATTTTAGGCTATTTCAGGTTTTGGGTTTAGCATCCATAAGTCAATGGGTGCAGTAGGAATTATTTTCAAGTACTAAAGTGGATTCCTGTGCATGCATATGGCAGAGGTATTCAAAACTGCCAGGTATCAAAAAATGAAGGGAAGAACCAGAGAAAGCATCGGGAAAACAGGTCTGCTCCCTCATTATGGGTCATGTTGTGCTTTGCATTCTCCAAAAGCTTTGTTTCAAGCAGTTTAGGGATTAAACCTGTGAATGCAGGAAGAGAGAGACCCACAATCAACTGAAAGAACATTTCCTTTCCTTTTTTTTTTTTTTTGCCTTTTGGGACTGGAGATGTTATCACAGACCCTCTTTTCTCTGCTCTTGATTACACTTAAAATGAGCAAACAGGATGCCATCATCAGCAAAGTTATTTTTCTGTCTCTCATTTAATATCCTCACTGGTTACCAAACCTTTGACTCCAGTAACATCCCCCTGAGTGGGTTTGGTGGCTTTTTGTTGAAGAACCGTGTGAATTTTCACAGCACAGCACGTATGGGCCTGTCTGCTGCCCGTAGCACTTCTCTCCAATGAGAGAAAATTAAACAATTGCAGGTGGGTTTTGTGCCTGTGTGTAATAAATACTCTCAAGATATCAATCATCGGTTAAGGTAACCTTTTGCACTACACAGAAAGAATCCCTGTAGTCTCTCAATGACTATTTATCATTCTTTTCGAGAGTGATTTTGATCCAAATCGATTCTTTTCTTGTGCTACTCTATTTTTATGCTCTAGTCCATCTTTAATATACACCATGGCACTATCTGTTCTTGGACGTGCGAGGACTTTGATGAATGTACTCCAGCCACCACTGTTTTTTCATACCAGGTATCTATCGATTCTTATAATATCAACTTTCACCGCTGGCATCATTTGTTAGAATTCCTCTGGTTAGTTTTAAAGGCCGTCCGCATTGGTACTCAAACAATTCGGTTCTTTCTCAGTAGTTCCTTTCAGGATCCTTTGTGGATTCTTTGATCAATCCCATCTGCCCTGCTCAGGAAGGACGTGCCCCAGTTACTCCAGCTCTTCAATGAGGTACCGCAGGACTGGCCCCACAGCTCTCCCAGGTCAAGCCTTTACACTGAGCACAGAGGAATGGAGTAAGTAGGTGACATTCCTGAGCCCAATCTCCAGAGCAGGAGGGGATGTTTAATGCAGAGAAGTCAGTAAGTTCTTTTTGTCAGACAGGAAAGGAATGGCTTTGCCTTGATCTATTTCAGAGATGATCAAAGACCAGATTAAACGGCCCGAAAGCTCTGTTCAGCCATGCTGCATCTGTGTGCTGGAGAACAATGCTGCCAGAGGAGGAGGCCACCTTCACTCAAACCAGCTCCTTTCCCTTGTGATGGTTCCCCACTTTCTCATATTTTCATACCTCCACGCCTAAGAGCCAATTGAATTTATCTGGTAGCGAGTGGGTTTGGGCTGGAGGTTCAATGAAAGAGGTGTTGAACAATAGGAGCAGAATTTCCATCCCACGCCAGGGCTGCACTGCTGGCGGGTGAAGCTCTGCTCCACGGCCGCTGCCAGGGAAGGAAGGAGCCCAAGGAACGGGGCTGATTCTCAGTGCAGCAAAACCAGATGCAATCCTGCAGCACAGCTTTTCCTGTAGCAAAAGCCAGCATCTTATGCAACAGTGAGCATTTTCCTGCCTGGAGACCACCTGAAAAACACCTTGGAAGCTGCATTAGAATGAATAACATTTAGTGGAGGGGGTCCACAGCAGCCATAGCTTGAAATTTTTTAAGGACGAGGCAACTGAGCAGCCGTTCTACGCCTTCCGTTCAGTTCCTCTGTTCCTTGGTAGACTTACAGCCTTCTTGTCCTGTTAAAATGCTAGCCCCTGATTAATATTGTTAGAGTATGATTTTCCAGTAGTGTTTTGCACAATAGATTGTCTGTTATAAACCAGCTTTTTATACCGCCAGCCATGGTGATGATTGCTCCTCTGGGCTTGGATGTGTGAGGCATGAGGCTGTGTTTCTAAAATCTATTTTAATCCAAGGAAATGAAAATTTTACTGTCGTTAAACGCTATTTTTACTAACCTACAGAAATCTTACTAATTATTAAGGAGTTAGGTCAAGTCTTTCCACTTTAGTAAAAGTGCCAATACATCTTAGCTGATAATCGTATTTTCTTTATTATATTTATGGAGATTCCAGATGCATTTGTCATTTCATCAAAACACCTGTTTTTGAAGACAAGTTGAAAGAAGGAATATCATAGATACTAATTCAGTTGCATCATAATGAGAGAAAAAATCAAAACTGATGAGATCTACGAGTTTTTCATAAGTTCAGTACTCATTTATTATTCACTGTGTTAAAAAGCTTTCGCCAAAACAGGTGTTGATCTTGTTTTCACTCTTGGTGAAGAAATTTCTCCAAAAGAAGCCTGTAAAAGCTGTAAGGAGAGCAAAGCTGACCAAAGGTCGAGGACAGTAAGCGGTGAAAAATGACATTTCTGCAGAAGAAAAGAGAAATATGGGCAAATCAAGATGCTGGACCTGCTCAGTACAGTTTGACAGTGAATAACAAGCATTAATTGTGTTAATTAAGTTTTTGGTGGGTTTTTTTTGTTTTTGTTTTTTTCTGAATGGAGCTGTTGATGGATGGCACGCTTAGAAGGAAGCAAACAAAAATATGCTCTATGAGCAGGCTTTTCCTTCCTCTTTTCAACCTTATTAAAGGAGCCAAATCCTTCCAATTCCTTTTGGACTGACCTTTACGTACTTCATTTTGCTTTAAAAACCCCTGACTTTGGGTCCCTGGGACTGTGGGCTAAGCTTTAAGGTGAGCATGGAGACAGCCCAGTTTTAGAGAATAATAAGCTAACTACATCTAGTTCTGTCTTAAATTAATACTTTAAACCCATATTTCTCAATGGTGTCAAGTGCTTTCTACCCTGCCTGAAATTCTTTTTTCTTTCTGCGCGAGAGTAGAAAAGGCAAAAGTGACTGAGGTCTAATATCTCCCTTAATGAAAAATGGATATGGTCAAAGTTCCGGCTCTGCTGTGAGAACTATGGCAGAAGCTTTTGACAGGGACCAGGCAAGGCAGGGAGCGGGCAGGCCCAGGGGGAGGCACGAGCTGCTGGGGCTCTGGTGACAGGTGTGTGCTTGTAGGAAGTGCTAGGGACCCTGTTCTCTCGTTACCCGTGAGAAACAGAGCTTGCACTGCATTCTCGGGTCGCAGCTCAGAAACCTGCAGCCACCTCAGAGAACCAAGAAAGTTCCTGGAAGGAACAGAGAATTTGATGGAGGGTGTCGCAATGGCAACCCAGTGCTGGGTGCTACACCCAGGCAGCGGGGGAATGAAGGCAGAGTCCTGAGGAATTCAGAGTAAGAGGCAACATTACAGCAGGGAATGAGAAATTGGAGCTGCAGGAGCACGGGCCAGGAGCCAACACTGAGCATTGTGAGGGGATCAAATGTGCCAGGAGATAATTACCCGAGCAGTTTTCAGGTGAATAGAATGCACTGTTCCGCTTCTTGGGAAGTCAGATAATTTAAAGAACCCCGTGAGAAAAGCTGCAGTAACAACAGACTGGCACTCGGACTTTTTTTGTTATTTGAACAATATTAGGCTGAACTAGCACCTCATCATTTCACTGAGCAGTGGCCTATTGTAAGTCAGAGATTACAGCTCGGAGAAGAAAAGAAATACAAATAGTAGGATTTATAGAAAGCAAATAGTCATTTTGTCTATTAAGGGAGAGTCAAGCTCAGTGCAAGGGAAGGGTGAAATCAATATGCTGTAACTCATAAATGTAAAGGCAGTAGAGAAAAAATATGAGATGATTTGAAGGTGAACTCGCTACAGTGATCACTTTATTTTTAACACAGTAAGTAGTCTAGTGGTTTCAGTAGCAAAGATGGGAAGTTTATAAAATGTAATAAAACTCTCAGAAGTCAGAGCTTTCTCTTGAGTCGCAACAAAAAATTTCTTTGGAAAGAACCATGTATCAGATCCTTCACTGTTCTGGATTTCTCTTCCTGTGTGTCTTTCAGGAAGAACCAGACTATTAATAGAGCCTTCTTTGCTTGATTAATCATTAAAAGAATGGCTGTGATTTCTTTTGTTCCCTTCGCAGGAATCCATGCAAATGCAGGTATGCAACCTTCCTTCTCATGATTAACAATTTCAGAGGCATGGTCTGTCTGATTATTTAATTTTTTACCCTGAAATGCAAACTCAACAACCACATTATGCACATTGAGGGACTTTTACTTCAGATTTACTTCAGTCTGGTCCCTGGGACTAAATTCCTATTTACAGCTGGAGATCCATCATGTGAAGTAAAGCACAATTAGTGGGGAAGTAAGCTCCTATATGTAAATTTCTTAAGACTGAAATACTTAAAATAATAAAGATCTTGAGACAAGGTAATCTAAGTAGTGAAATAAAGATCTTGAGATCTTAAGCTACTCAGATTCATTGAATTTTGTGCTTATTCTTTATTTCAGGCTATCTGCTGTTCCTTTGTGAAGCTGACAGGTCTGAATAATCTGCTTTTAAAGGTAACATTCCAAATTATAATATCAAATTCATATTCATTTTAAACTGTCACAAAACATACTTACAAAACTGTAGCTTCTTGGTCCTGCCTTTGAATGTCTTTCACTTCTTTGCCACAAAGAGGGAGTCAGCAGCAGATAAGCAAAAGGTGTTTATTTCTCCCTGAAAAAGACAGCAGGGAAAACCCTGGAATGGCCTTGTCTGTAGAAAGGACCTTTAGACTGTGAAGAGCAGCACAAGACAGAGAATGAATCTGTTTGTCCCTAAGTGAAGTCAAAAGCTGAACAAGCTGCAATCAGAAGCTGATCCATAGTGGCACTTGAAGCATCAGCAGCTCATGTGAAATGACGAGTTGGGAGGAAAGGCCGTGAAGGCACGTGACAGATTATCTGGGAAGGGACAGAAATGGGGGAAAAAAATAAAAAGAGGAAGGGAAAAAGGGAAAAGATGCAAAGAGAGGAATAGAGAAATGTTCCTTGCAGAAGCATTTCAGATGGCTGTCACTGAGCCAGACCTGGACTTGTAGAGGCTGCAGGAAGACGCTGCAGATGTGAGATGAAGGGCAAAGCTGGGTGGGTGAGGTGTGGCCCATGTGGATACAGAGCTGGGAGGTCCCAGCCCTCTGCCTTCCAGGTGAGAAAAGGACCTCAGCAAGGACAATCCTGGTGCCACTTAGCTCATTGTCCTGTCCCTGAGAACAAGAAGCTGCAGATTCCTCTGGAAGAGGAGCAGAATCACAGAGACACAGAAAATTCTGAGTTGGAAGGGACCCACAAGGATCACCGCGTCCAGCTCTTAAGTGACCCATACAAGGGGAAGGAAGGGATGGCGGAAGTGACCACAGAAATGCCTTGGGGAGGTCCTGGGACATTTGGGGACAAGAGAGGCTGGCTAAGAACTCCCAGCTAAGCCAAGCTGCTGATGGATACCTTTGGCCACCTTCAGTTTCTCACGAGAAAGATTGCAGCTTGAAGAGAAAGTCCATAGATCTTTCTGCCTTATCCCTTTACCAGATCATCTCAGAGGAAAGTGCTGCTCTGTAATTCCCTAAAGAATTGCCCAGGAAAATCAAGGAATGCTAAACTTAGCAAAGATAATGTTTCTGAAAGCTAATGGAGGGAGGAAAAAACGAGTCCCAAGAGCGAGGCAGAGATTTTGACACGCACTGCAAAGCAAAGGGACAGAGATGCACATTTCCTGCCATTGCAGGTCACTCCTCAGTGCTTCATCCGGGCATGAATAGACCCCTCAATAGTTAACTCAACCAAGGGAGATTTCAGATCAATCCTCCTCACTCCAGCCATGCCTCCTTCCAAATCAATAATGGCTGATGAATACCTCTGGCAAGCCCATAACAGACACAATGGAAATCCTGCTCTTTTCCAAAGTGCCTTTGCAAGCCCCTTGGATAAGAGGTGCTTTTCTGCTTCTCTGCTAAATCTCAGCAGTGAGGCTGAATTCCTGATGATGCTGCCATTCTGCAAAGGCAGCGCTGCACTGGTAACCTGCACCTTTCTGCTCTTGGACTGTTTAGCAAGAGCTTTTTGAGTTCGTTTGAAAATGAATTCAAACACACAATCTATATAACTTTCATCTTTAATAGAGTCAGGGGTTTTTTTTATTTAGACTCTGCTTTCACAACAGAGGCAAAGTTGTTTTTCAAAATAATGCTCTGATAATGGGATATTTTCTTTAAATGTGAAGTTCTGTGAGCAGTGCAAGCTATCTGAATTAAAACTGAATTTGTCTGCAAGAACTAGGAAAAACCAAAAAGTTGGAAAGATCAGATGGTTCAAATTCATAAATCAAATCCCTTAATTGCACTGAAGTACTGAAAGAAGAATCACTTTTGTTAACTTGAAAGTTAGGATGCATTTTTTTTGGGAATTCAATCCTTTTTGATGTACATATTCCCAGTAAATCTACGCCTGGTTCTAATCTACAGCAGCATTGTCCATAATTAAAAATATTTTACAAGTTGCTCTTTCAAAAATCCCCAGTAATTAATAATAAATATCTCTTTTCAACAGCACATGAATCTACAGTAATGAAATAAAACTGAAGTTACAAGCACAGCACTCCAGCCTGTGCAAACAGACTTGGCAGTTCTAAGTACAGATTTATGTCTGGAAGGATGCACTCTCCTTGAAGCTGTTTGTGCAACCTACTTATCAGAAGAAAGAGATTTCCTGGAGATTTCCTTTAATTAGCTGGAACAAGCCATTAGTAAAACAAACAACTAAAACCATAAGCATGTAGGCTAGCATAGTTTATTAAAAAGCAATAATTAAAATATATATCCTGAAATTCAAGAAAGGTGTGACCAGGTTCAGTAACAGCTCTTTCTGTGTGGACAACAACGAGAGTTCAGGAAGAGAAAATTTAGCAGTCTGCCTGGAAAGATAATGAGAGGAGAGGAAATATGTGATCCATGCTAATGAGGTTTGTGCCCCTCCCCTTCCCAGTTTATGAGAGTCTCTGTTTATTCCTGTGGCAACTGGGAGTCATCACCACTGTCAATTATATTTTTGCACTAAGTGAATGCAATGGCATTTCAAAAAAATTCTGAATCAGATGAACTCCAAGGTTTGGAATGCAGCTATTTTCCTGTGAGTGTTTCCTGGGATAGCCACGGCCCGGTGTGATTTGAACATGAACCACCAGGATTCTTCCAGGGCACTACAGGAGGCAGGGGCCGTGTCCCTTCCCTTACCCATAATGAGAATTTGGTGCCTCATTCCTCTCTCCCCGGCTGAAATGCACCCCTGCAGCTCTGCACTGTGCGTATTGACTTGAATGAAGCTTTGTGTAATAAGATTTAAATTGTAATGACTCATTATGCCAACCCTTTTTGCTGGTATTTTACATAGTAAGTGTGCACAGGGTGCAGGGTCCTACTGCAGAAAATCCCAGCAAGTTGACAGTGAGTAAGTATAAAAAAAAACTACTCTGGAAACTTCTCCCAAATTCTTAGCATGGCCAGAGTTCCAAAAGGATGATTTGTGTGAGTGTGTGTCCTCATCACAGCCATTATCATCAGTTCAAGATTCTCTCCTGAATCCATCACATTTAGATTTTAGTGGGACCAGACTGTCCTCTTTATTTGGGCCTCAGGTGAACAATTTCAATGTATTATTTTTCATGATTGTTTAAACATTCAGCCATGCACACTCGCACAGAGAGCTGTTTTCTAATAATCCTTTTATCAGCCTGAAGCTGAAACAACTTTCTTTCTTGCAAGGATCTGTTATTGAGAGTTTCTTATTAGTAACTAGATGCTGACATTGATTTCATTAAAAAATAAGCACAGTCCTGAAGAGCTTTTGATTTTTTTTTTAATTGCATCACATGTAGAGTATAAACACAAACTGCTTTGCTCAGAACTGTACCTCTTTAATTGCTTGAGTTAAAAGGGTTTCTGGATCAGCAGTTTCTCTCAGTTTTTGGTACACATTGGTGGCATGTTACCAAGGCACCTCTGAAACTGCTAAATCTGGCTGGGGCTGAAAGTGATGTGGAAAAATTATTCTCCTGTGCATTGTAGACCGTTCAAAGCCACTAACAAAACCACTGTTTTACGGTACCAAAGTAATGGTTATTCTGTGCAAAATCAGCTGCAGATAAATAGCTTTCCTTCTTACAGTGAAGTAAAGGAATAACTTTGTCTTGAGATACCATTTTGTGTCCAGTGACTCTAACAGACGCATTTTGTTGATTTGCACCAAAAGATAAACTGATCCTAAGCCCAGCTCTTTTGTGTCAGATTTTTAAAGACAGAGGTTAACAACCTCTTCAAACACACCGAACACTCTTCTCCATATGATTCCACATCAATCTACAGAGGACTATTCTCTGGCTGGTGTCTAAATTCTGGTGCTCCCTATTTAAATATCCGTAGGAAGTATGAACACGCTCCTCTCCTACTCATTTCTCATCTGAGAATTTAATAGCAACAGTTAAATGACTTAATACTATAAGGAAATAGTTTAGGGAAGTGGGAGGAGGATGGAAAATTGGCAAAGAAACAGGAAAGAGAGCTGAAGCTTAAACCTTCTTGTAGGACATCACTGTAGCTCTTATGACTCTTTATTTGCACTCTTGATTCTCTTAAGAATCCAAATGTTTACAAAGCTGTAATTGCAAGCCAGAGAACTGGTAAATATCAATATCTAAGAGCTGTCAATCAATATCTTCTCCCTAATGCATATTTCCTGTGAAATGCCGTCAATGAACAAAACCCCACATCACTGACTGCTCATTTCCCCAACTCCTCCTTGGATTTACCTTTTCTCATCCTCACAGAAAAATGTTTTGTATTTCAGGATTGGTTGGCTTGTCTTTTTTTGTTGCTGGCAGCTCTTCCTGCTCTCATTAGTACATGAAAGCCTAATTGTGCTGGGCAGCTCTGTCCTGGCAAGCAACTTTGAAATTATACGTGAAATGGAACTAGACATCATTAATTCTGCTTTTGTAGGTAAGTTTTTCTCCTGTGGATGATGTGCTTTGCTCCTTACCTAAAAAGACTCTGTATTTTTTTTAAGCCTTCTGCACTGTGATATCAATTAAGGTCTATAAAATATATTCTTACAACTAATTAGAAATCAGTGAGAAAATCCATGTGAAATTTATGGACATTAATACAGAAGAACAAAACAATTAATTTATGCTCAATCCAATGACTCAATATCCAACCTGTTTCCTCTGTTTATTTTTATATCAGTGTCTTAATTCAGGAGCAGGCAGGGAATATATCCATCTGTTTTTCTTCTTTTGTAGAATTAGCTTAAAGGAAAAGAAGAAAATCACCAAAACATAGGATTGCAGACTTGCCATTTTTTTTTTTTTCCTGAGAGGGTCATAAATTATTTAAAGTTTCTTCATCTTCAGAATGCCCAGATGAATGCTCTGAGATATTCAAAGGCTAGAAGCTGAAAGATTATGCAGGTGATTCAATAATTCTTGCCAACAACTGAAATAAAAATCATGCCTTATTTTTTTATATTTTAAGTATGAGGGATTAATTTTTCTCTCTTTATTTTCCTCTGTATCAACAAATAATTCAAGACGTTTTGGTATTAAATATAACCATAGCTGAAATGCAAATATATGGGATCATTCCATTTTCAGTTTCCTGGGAAATATATTTTTTTTGCTTTTTCCACTTGGTCCTTTATACTTGAAAAAGCAATATTCCTCCTGTGCACACCAGTAATTGTCAAGCATTCATATTTTTTCTATTACTACTTTTCTTGGTGCTTATTTAAGAACTTTGTTTGCAAAGTTGAATACCCAAGGTTCCTTTTCAACACTTGTATTGATTTCCTTTTGTCTTTTAACAAACAGACAGCAACCTGTACTCAACATGGAAAAAATAACAAGCAGGCAGTGCTCAAATAGCAAAATCAACATTTTTATTTGTCTTGTAATGAATACTGTGAGCAAGCCAAGATCCAGCTGCACCCCAATGGAAAAGCAGAGGCCTTTATTTCTTGAGTAGCAGTGATATCATCAATAGGTGGGGGGAGAAGATTTCTAAAAATTAAAAAATAAATTCAAATGGAAGATCTTTAGCATTAATTAATTACTTGAATTCAGGTACCTGTCCCAAAATTGGCTACAAATATGTTAATCCAGCAGGGTGTGGAAAAATAATCTCGATTATAAATGAACGTTGTCCCTTCAGTCCAGAGAGTGGAGCTATGAATATGCATCCCAGCCCTTTGTGCACGCCCTGGCAGCAGTGCAGATGGCATTTTATCCATCACACAGAGTTTTGTGTGTGCCCCTCTGCGAGTTCAGGGGGCGGCAGACCCTCTGTGAGAAGCTGTGTGAACTGAGTCCAGAGCTGCTGACGTGTGGGGATGGACAGGAAGATCCCAGAAGGGAGGGTAAGGATCTGTGGAGAGAGAGCATTTTTAGCCTGGGGAGGAGGAGGCTCGGGGCTGACCTTATCACTCTCCACAGCTCCCTGACAGGAGAGGGCGGCCGGGGGAGAGTCGGGCTCTGATTCCAGGCAGCAAGTGACAGGATGAGAGGACATGGCCTCAGCGTGAGCCAGGGGAGGTTCAGGCTGGACTTTAGGGGGAATTTCTTCACAGAAGGGACTGTCAAGCACTGGAGAAAGCTGCCTGGGCAGGTGGTGAAGTCATCACCCCTGGAGAAGTTCAAGGAAGGCCTGGACATTGCGTTTAGTGCCAAGGTCTGGGTGACGCGGTGGTGTTGGGTCAAAGGTTGGGCTTGATGAACTCAGAGGTCTTTTCCAGCCTAATTGATTCTGTGATCCTGTGAAAGCCTTCCAAGGCCTGATAAGTTCTGGGGACTGCCTGGCTGAACCTGCAAACATGGGTAAAGCACCACGTCTGCTGAATTTGTCCAAAGCCACCAGTGCACAGTAGCATTAAAAATGGAACCCATCCGAGGAGGTGGTGGCTGCTTTATTCAGCCCAGTGCCACACACAGCCCTGAGCCTCTTGCACACCGACCTAGAAGCTGCTGGTGTCACTGTGCCTCTCCAGGTGGCTGGAGGGAGTCGTTTGGGGGCGTGCATGGATGTATAATTATCTGTAATTAATAAGAAAGACTGGATCCTATTAGTAACACCAGCTTAATAAAGAGCAAGGTTTCATAGGCATTAGTTGTGACCTGTGTCTCCCCCAGCTTCATCCTCTACCAGGGAAAAAGGGGATTTATAGTACTTCAGCAGGTTTTTCTACCTGGAAAAGACAAAGGATGAACTCCTCAACGGATTCTGCTAAAGTGGCTGCAGAAAAGCCTCCGCTCACTCAGGGAACTTCATTTCCTGACCCTGCCCATCCATTATCCCCTACCAGCAATAAACACCTAGGATTTGGTTTTAGTAAGAGCTTTATGAGCCTCCAGCTCATGTTAAGATTAAAAGGGTTGTATCCTTTTGTGTTGATACAGTGCAAAGGATTCTGATTTAGTTTTGGGGTATTTTTTCCCTTTTAAATCTTAGCCTGAATCAGAAGGAAGGCTGGATCATCACTGGATATAATGCATTATCATTAACTTCATGAAGCAATTTCTCTTGTGCAGTTTTGCTAGTCCAGGCATTCTAGCTTTTAGTTTAATTGAGTTTGTTGATAAATCTGTCATGACATGCTTTCTATATATGATCTCCCTATAAAAACAGTATTTCTACAGAATAAAATTCATTCCATGAATGAGATTAGAACAAGGCTTGCACATTGTTTAATCACATATTCAATTGATTTCTAACAAGCAGTAGGAATGACTTAGATTGGCCCTCTGTTCATTTATGACTTTCCCATTAACATTTGCAAAATAGGCAATGAGAAAAAAGCATATGTCGAAATCACACAGTTCAGCAAATGTTTTCATTAAATATTACCAACTACTTTCCCTGTTGAAATGGAGCGTTCTTATTCAAGCAATGAATCCAGTAAATAAACACACAATTGCCCGCGGTGTCTTCTGCATTAGAATTTCGGTTTCCGTGCTTGTCCCCAGGGCCAAGAGAGAGCACGACTTCATGTTGCCGATGTGTTTTGTTTCATCAGGTCGTGTCTCAGCGTATACACGTCACTTTAGATCTGAGCAGATGTGACAGAAGGTAACAGACTGCCCTGTGCTGCTGCAATGTCAGCCCCTGCACCAGGAAGATTGGAAAATGCAGTGCTGGAAGTGCACTGACTGGGAAGCAGAAACACCCAGCTAATTTTCTGACAGGAAGTCAAATAAATGGAGTGCACACACTCCTTCATTGCAAAAAACAAAAACAGAAATGAAAAAAAGTCCAAGAAAATCAACCCCGTTACTATCATGAGAATAATCATTTGCTATTCTTTTTGTTTTGGCAGCAAGCAATTATCACCTTCCACGGGACCGAGGCACACAGTGGCTGCCTCGTGCACACAGTGGAAAGGAAATACTGACTACAGGTGTTACTGCATTTAACACAATTTATTCCTGCATGCAGTTTTATGGATTTCAAAAGCGGGATCAATTTTCCCTTCCCGAATTCTGATTACAACAATTATTTTATTTATTTCTTTTCAAATGAGAATGCTACTGGCTTCCTTTGGCATATTTCTTGATAATATGACTGCTTTGGTTATTGCAGTGCTATGTTTCATGTCTCTGACCACAATACAAGATGTTTCATTTACTTAAAGCTTTCTTGATGCTATCGAACTGAGAAAATTTACTTCGGTAGCCTTAAAAGCAATTCCAGGAATAAGACTTGATCCTCCACTCAATTATCTGTCCACATTCCATCAAACATCTGTAGCAAGGCTAAACAAAATGTAAGGACACCCAGGCCTTAGATCAGCCAGGAAATGTTATCTTGGAATTGACTTTTTTCCCTCTAATACAACAAGAATTAATGCCAGCAAGTCTCTCGGCTGTATGGAAGCCAGGTTCACCTTCATGATTGCCAAGCTGCTTTACAAACTCAATTATCAGTCATTTTAATTTCACTATATTTCAGAAAAATGCAGAGGAGGACTCACATCTCAGCAGAGGATGCAATACCGGTGTGGTCATGCAGAACAACTTTGTCCTTAAAAGTTATTAGAGCCAGTCAGTGGGAGAAGAGAAATAAAATTAGGTCATCTTAATTCAAAGCTCTATTTTATTTTCATTGTCATTCAGCTTTTTGCAATCATCAGCCTTATCCAACCATCACACTTGGATTATCTCTTTCCCTTGATCTTGCAAACATGGGAAAGTTTACCTTTGGAAGTGTTTAACTAGTGAGCTCCTCAATTTTTTTCAAGTACCTTTAAGTACCACCTTCCTTTCGATGTTGAGTAATTTGGAAAAAGATATAGAAATGCAGAAAAACAAAATACAGAATTACCATACTTTTTATGTTAGCAAATGAAGGACTTAATGTTAAAATTGGTATGAAAGAAGAGACACCCAGTTATGAATCTGGTGCTCAGTGTTTATGACAATTTCTGAGACATTTTTAGCATAGCCTGAAACCAGAATGGCAGATTATCCTCTGACAGGAGCAGTTCAGCCAGGTGTGCCCACGTGCATCTGTAAGCACAGTACTGCGTGTGACAGCACAGGGGGCAGGGGGAGAGGGAGCGTAAGTGCCTGGATAAGTGGAAATGCAGTGAATAACCTCAAGGATTAAAGTGCATCAGATCCTTGCAGCAGATGACACAGGCCTGCCGTCAGTTACAGGAAAAATCCCTCTGAGCCTTTCATGAAGCAGCTCTCTCACTGAGCATTCAAGGACAAAACCAAGAGGGTTTGTTTGGGTTTTTTTTTTTTTGCCTTCAGGTTACAGTATACAGGCATGAAGAAAATCCAGGCTGCCTGCAAGTTCTGCCTGTTGGTTTGGTGCAAGAACAACTCCAACACTCCAATCCCTCTTTGGTTACATAATAAGAGGTGATAGACCTGAAATAAAAGCCTACATTAAGCAAAAGGGTTCACAGATTTGTTGGTTTAGTGCAGATTTGGAGGGCAGGTAGGGGAAAGAAAAGCAGACAGGATGATGTAAGCAGTATGAACAAATAGATAGCTACTACAAGAAAAAAGAATGTGAGAGAATTTAAAAGAGAAAAAAACACTGAAATTAAACAACTCTTGTTGTTTCCTTCATCAATACAGAAATCTGTGTGGCTATTCAGAAATATTACTGAGGAAACAGTGAACTTAATAATGCTATTTCTTCCTAGCAGAAGGAATTTGTGGCATGCTTTGCCCCATTCTCTCCAAACATAAAACCCTTTCTGGATAAAAAGTGTAAAACTTGTAACTCTGGGATTTTTTAAAATATTTTTAAACACATGAGTCCATCCATGGGAGCTTCTTTTCCTTTTTTCAGCTGCTTTACAATGGCTTGGTTTCATTTTTGAAGAAGAAATTAATCCAGGCCTCAAGACAAAGATGCTCAAAGCCATCTTTTTGATCATTTAAGCATCAATACCACTGTCTACACAGAAACTATTCTGAATCCTTTCACAGGGTAGGCAGGAAGCAAAGATAAATATTTTTCACAGTAGTGCTATCCATTAAGACTCTTGCCTCCCAAAGGCAAGCTCATTTCGGACTTGGCCTGTCCCAAACAGATTTGGTCCCTGTCAGCCTCAAGAAGACACCAGGAATGTCTCCTGTGATCGCAGTTATGTGATCGTGGATGTTATGGTTGATATTCTCAATGTAAAAATGTCATGAAGCTTCGTGGAGGGGAAATATCTCATTTTTTCTCTCTGCATGTGAGGTCCTAGCCTTGCTTGCTTGTTCCAGCCCTTTAACCATGATCAACAATTAGTTTGTCTGCGACAAAGACATTAACTGACCCTATTTAGTGTCTGGGTAAGTAACAATCAGGTCTGTGTATGTGCAAGGCCAATCCCATTCGGAAATGCTTGGAACTTCTTCTTTAAGTGAAATGTCTCTGCATTTAATGAAAAAACCCAAGAGCCTCAGTAAATATGATGGGTAATGGTCCTATAACGAGATAATTTTCCTCATTCTTTGGCTTCACTCAGCAAAGACAGAGGAACCAGAACAGGAACATTCCACACAGCATTTATTTCTCTCAGGTAAGTGGTTCAAATGCCTCCATTTCTAAAATCAGGAGACACAAAATGGAACAAGCTCCTCGAATTCATTATCCAATGTTTCCTTCTTGTCCACGGAATGTCACTGTGCATCCATCCTTGTTTCCTCCATTAATTTAATAATGTCCATGGCACCTCCAGGGCACCAGGTAGCAGAAGCTTAATGAAAGCTCCTCTGAACAATTTCACTCCCATATTTTCTCCTGATGCATCCAAACAACCTTAAAGCCCCACTGGAGCTCATCCTGGTTTTTCAAGTTAATGATCAAGTAGCCATTGGTATTTATAAATATATATATATGTGCTCATTATCTCATCTATATGTGTATGTATTCACATTATACAAATACTACCATTAAAAAAAAAAAATGCATTATCACATTAAGTGCCCAAGTGTCACTGTAGTACCAGGAGCATTAGATTTAATTAGGTGGCAAAAATAGAAACTGGAGTCTGGTTAATAACTTCTAAAGCTGATAATAATTGGCTTATTAGTTGGAGATCAAGCAAAAAAATAAATTTCAGACATCAGTTTAAGCAAATATTGAATAAATTATTCAAAATAACTTTGAGAATCAAATAATTAGACAAATAATATGTAAAGTCAATAAAGTGTGACCATCAACAAATGGCAAATGTATGAACAATGGAACAGTATTTTTTTTCTACTTCTACTTAGCTCCAGAGAGTTCCTGTGTATCCATCAGATTAATTGTTTATTCCAGTTATTACATTCATTCAAATGTATGAGAAAGCAAACCATTGATTTACTGCTGTCACGGGGTACTTAGTGCAGCAGTTTAAACAAAGCATGGCTGTCTCCATATATAATTCATGTTTATTATAAATGTAAAGAAGGAAAATGCTACAGGAGCTTGTCTAGGCTCAGCTATCTACATTTCTGTTGCTTTCTGAATGTAGTAAATACAATGCTTACCTGCAGGAATAACCAAACAGAAATTCCTTGCACTGAACAGTAATTTCCAGAGGGAGAGACAGTGTCATTGAAAGCATTTTCCAAACACTGATTGCTTCATTCTAACCTAAATTACATCATTTGGTATTTAAAAACTGTCTGGATTTGCTGCTTTGTTTTTAATATGATTGACACATTTACCTCACAAATCTTCGAATGGATCTAAAATGTGTCCCGGATTGTTTTTTGCTGGGATAGCACTGATTTAGAGAAGGCACAATGGTGCAATCTCCCCGTCTCAGAACCCTGCTCTTGCCTTACTGAGCTGGTTGAAATTCCAAGAGTGTTCCGACATAAAAAGGGTGTTCAGGCCCTGTCACTCTCACAGCCCCGGCTGCAAGGCTGAGTTATATTTTGGTTTTAGGCTAGTAATATATCAGTGGTTATGTCAAGTCCTCTTTAGAATTTTGAGCTCGTGGTTTGCTCCATTTCATTAGCTGGTGGGGTTTTTTTTTCCTTTCCCACCACGTTGTAGCAGTGAACTCTCTCCTTCCAACAGCCTGTGACGCCTTCACTGGATACTCCACGCTACTCTCTCAGCCTGATAAAAAGTAGAAAATCACTTGGGTTTGTTCTTCACTTACTAATTCATCGTGCATCTCCGACTTAGGAAAAGTGGAGTTCTAGGTGTGTGATTCTAATTGGAATACTATTCCAATTACTAACTTGAAATCAGAATCCTGCTGTGCAGTATTCTAATATGACACGTACCCAAAGAAAGCAACAGAGGACAATGCAGGGTCCCTTTTTTTTAGTGGCTTCAGCAAAATAATAGACCCAGAACTCCAAGCTAGTCAGGCATTGAATATCAGAGTGAAAGAGAGTGGATAAGTCCCGTGAAGGCATGATAATGACAGTGCTTGTTAAGGTCAGCATTTTCATTTCAAACTACAGCAACAGCCATTTAAAAAATAACTTTACAATCAAGAAGAACTTGGAAATAGCACAGCACTGCAGTGTATTTACAGATGTCACTCTATGTCAGTATAAAAAAATCAACTCCCAAAGTAAATAATTTTAACTGCCTAAAACATAAAATCCCGTTTAGGCCATAGGGAATAAGTGACCAGAAATCCCAAATATTTTGGATAACAGAAGGGATCAATCATCGTCCATCCACCTTTGCATATAGGCTGTGTGTTTTTACAGAAATTGTTGCTGTGTTAATTCTTGTCTGTTTCTCTGCCTGCAAGGTCTTGAAAGAATAATAAATCTGATCTTGAAATAAATAAGGTTTGAATTTCTCTTATGCTTTATTATAATTTTTAGCAGATTAGACTTGGTAAGACTCTTAGCATTTTAAATCTCAAAATACTGTCTTTAAGTAAGCATGTCTTTGCTGACCTGTCACCTTTAAGTTATTTGCAGGGAACTTTGATTAAGTAGCATTAACTAAGTCTTCTCCTTAAATTATTTGAAAAATATAACTTTAAATAGGTCATTTAAAAAAACCCCAACTTTCTGAGCTGCTTTCCTCGAGTCTCTCCCCTACGGATTGTCTTAATAGGTAAAGCACTGTCTGCATTTGCTGGAGGTTGCAGCCTTTGCTGGCAACAAAGTCAGTGTGTTCAGCTAGACAGATTCTTACAGAGACCTCAGGGCTTTCATGTGGGACCTCTGTCTCCTGGAAATGATATTGTATTTTACACAGAAAAAAGCACCTTCCTCACCCCAACTGTTACAATCGCTGGAAAATGTTGAGTTCTGCAGAACACACTACTCTGCAATCCTGTTTAATCAGCGGCTGAGGCAGCCCTCCTCAGCCATGGATTGTGCTGGAGGATTTTACACTACTTTTATCATTCTTCCTTGCCTCTAAGAACATCCTGTCACACAAAAAAGATTATTTATGAATCTTGGAAAATATTTCTTTTTCTGTATGACCAACCCGAAACTCCAATTTTGTGTTTTCCCCTTGTGCTTGGGGTGAATAGCTAGTTCTAATAATTACAGCGATAATATTTTTCGAGAGCTTGTGTTTCCCAAGCTCTGTGACAATTTGCAAACACCGATCCTCATCCTTACACCCACCATGTAAAATAAATCTGCAAACCTGGCCTGGTCAGCCTGTGAAGGACAGCAATACATCTGCTTGGAATGCTGTTTCCAGGATGACAGGAAAAGCTCAAGGGCACAGCAGCATCTTATGTTCTCACATTCTCATTTTTGACCAAGGAATGCAGAAAGAAATCTGTCACACCTTTTTATTTTTTTTATTTTTTTTTAAAGGGAAGGGAAGCCTGGGCTAAAGACTTGAGCTTCTGTTATTTTTGTCAAGTTACTTTCCATAGTCAGTCACCACTGGCAGACTACAGTCACTGCCAAGGTGAGCAGATATTCACGGAGGCTTTTAAAATACTGTCTGAAACCAGGTCCCTGCTCTGTCAAACTGGTGACCTGGAATTGAAAGGCTTTTGTGACATTTTTAAATCCCTCAGTCCCAGGATCTCCTGAGAGATCTCTGGTAGCAAGGGAAGTCTGAGTGAAACACAGTTTCGTTAGCAAATACATTTCTCTTACCTTTGAGAACTGCATATACAGCCGAAATTTGCCATTTCAGCTTACAGGGCTGGTATAGCACAGTCATTCTGTTAGGTCAAGCATTGGGGAGTAACCTACAGCAAAAACAAAGCAACTGGACATATTTACCTGCCAATAAAGTACTCTTGCTCCTGGAATGTATTCAGCTGACCTTTCTGGTCTTGTTAACTGAGAAAGGGAACGTTATTGAGATTGTTTTAAATGCAATCATTGCTTAAACATGACATTTAGGACTCGTGTAGAGGTGAGCCACAGCAAGGCACCTTTTTCCCATCAGTGAGCAGTGCCTCACATTTCTTCCCATGCTCCTTATCCTCAGCTGTTCCTAAACACATCTCCTACACAAGAACCTCTCCAGAGGTTGCAGCAAATTTCCAGGCTGTGGGAAGTTTGAGCTGTTGAGAAGACGAGCACAGCACTAATAAAATCTAAACACTTATAGTCAAATCTTATTCCTGATGCTGCTAAATGGGAACTTACAGCTTAACATAATAGGCAATTTAGCATACAGATGTGCCCCATAAAAGCAAGGATGTTGGCAGTGCAAAACCGTAAATGTTAACCTTTGGGCAAGCTGTTACAAATGTGCTACAGGCTCTTGCAATTTTAATGAACTTGTTTGCACACACGAGGTTTGTCTTGTACTAAACACTGGGATGCACACACCCAGGAGGAGGAACACCTTCAAAAATTCAGATGTGTGGAAGTTCAGCATGTCCTACTCATCTGTCATCAGAGGTTTATAGCAGCAGGCAAGGAAAATGGCCTTTTTGCCCTCACAAATGTGATGGAGAAACAATGCATAACTCTCCTAATAGTGCTAGAGAATGTAGGAAATCTTTTATAAGTACAAGTGTTTGTGGTCAAGACATATTCTGGACAAGTACAGACGATAATGAATGTGATTTTCTTGAGTCGTCGCTTCATTATTTTTTGGTAAGTTCCTGGAAAGGCACAGGTTGTTGAAAATGTGAGAAATCCATAGCAATTCCAACCCTAAATCAGGGCTAATAGTTATCTTATGAACTAGTAGGCACCTGTGACCTTTCCTTGTAAGCAATTCGGGTTTGATGAATCAATGTCTGAGCATCCTCACAATCAAATAATCCTGCAGAGCAACCAAATTAAGTTGTTCCATTTCAGGGAAGCACTTGGAAAAAAAAACACACATTTTCAAGCATCTTTGCTGGTCCTGAACACAGCGCTCGCAATCCAGCCTTGGTGGTGGGCATGTTTTCAGTCCGAGTCTCTCACGTTTTTTGGCCTTGGAAGGCCACTTTGTTCCAAAGCAGAATTATTCAGAGCTAACCTTTCAAGCGAAATATGTAAAAGATGAATCATTAAAAAAAAAAAAAAAAAAAAGAGATGATG